>OY755249.1:6552844-6722844 GCA_963576725.1 Azorinus chamasolen
AAATTTATCACGCGCTAAGTAAGTACTGTCGTCTGCTTAAATTATTAAAGAAAAAAAAGTATTGTTCGGTTTCATAAAAAATAAATCAGAGTATTAGTTTGGATCCAAACCACCCGGTGTCTCATTTCGAATCAGTTTGCTTAACCCTTTCCTTCCTATAAAAGTGTTTTCACGCAATTGCAAATAGAGTAGACCCAGATCAGGGTCTACTTTGTTTGCTAATAGAATTTGAAAGATCTGTGTCTTAAGTTTCTAAAATGGCTACAATGCCCAACCTTCCATATTTCATTATGACTATTTTGTCCATGAATAGTCAGTAGGTATTGAAATTTGGAATAAACATAGAACAGGGATAGAGTTAACTCGTTTACTGTAATAGACTAATCTTGGATTACCTTTACAATGAGTTTGGATCCAGATGAGACGCCGAGTGAATCAGGATTCAAAGTGCTGCATGATGTGCTTATGTTTTTGGAAACAAGGGACGAGTATTCAAAAATCAAAACAAAAATCAGAGCAGACAACAAATTGTGAAGATTTGGCAGCGAAATATTCTAGAATTTTCCGAGGCAGACGATATTTTTCTTTGTTATTCGCGCTACGAAAACCAAACATCCCTCCTTTCCTTTAATTTACAGAATACTTATTTTCAGAAATATCTATCGTTAGAAATGCAAAGAAAATACATATGGGATGGAAAGAAGGAGAGACTGTGGTATTTTTTTCATATTTTTCACCATTATTGTAAGATAACTCCCATTGGCTAAGAGCTTAATTGATCGTGTGACGATGACGCGGCAAGTTCGGTTAATATCGGGTGCGCCTACGCTAGTGTATGTACGGTACACATTAGTAATTGGTGAATGGAAAAGGCAGTAGTGACTGGGAGTATTATCCACTACCACCTCAAATGTCAAGGTGAGAGGTAGCGGTCAGTTTATCATACGGAGAGATGGGACTCTTGCGAAATAGACTAGGGAAAAAATGAACAATAGGAAGAGTAAATCGGATGGAATATGTATTCGGATATAAACTTTGGATGTATTAATGATAATTGGCAAGGCAAGGAAATTTCATTATGCATTGTTCAAAACGTGGTACAGTTCTCGTGTAGGCCCACTGAAAAGGTAAGAGAGCTTGTTCTGATTACTTATTAATTCACCAACTTATTTTTTATTATAGATTATAAAGTTGGGTGAAATTAACCAGTAGATAAGAACCGGATTTATAAAATCTAATTGAAATAGTTTTATATATCTTCACCAAAGCCTGTCGTGTTGGAACTCAGTAGCAGCATGATAGTGTTTGGCTGAGAACTAAGAGATTTTGATAGATCAGACAGAGCTATAGATAAAGGTGCGTACCCGAATACTATACTCGTTAGTTCTCCACCAAACCCTATACTGTGACCACTCATTAGAATCGTCTCTTCGAGACGATTCTAAAGAGTGGTCACAGTATAGGGTCTGGTGGAGAAATAAAGGAGTTATTCTTGAAAATGTTTAAATTTACGCATCTAATCTAGACCTCTGGACTGATCACTACATACTTTACAGTCCGTGTACAATTACTTAATAAAAAGAGATAGCGAAATACTAAATTATTATCTTCTAATATGGCACGTGTTTCAACCGCTTTTTTCTCTCACTATCATCAGAACGTGATAATCTTTTCGATCAATCATTTCGGCGATTTGAACTCGATTTTAAACTTAAAAAATTCCTTTGTCCAATGTCTAGACAAACCCCTTGTTGCATCATACGCGGTTGGTTTAAAATTATCGATGATGGAATGTAGTCTTAAAAATATCAAACTATGTACTTTTAGTATTTTATTCGGTATGTAGATATGCGTATGTATGTATATAGAGTGTCGTGATTGGCATGACTAATAATAATATGAGCGTGATCCAGCCGAACCTGTCCTGGGTTATCACAGGGTTGAAGGGAAGGGCTATGTCTAAATTACGCAACTGGCGCGAGTGACCTGAGAGAAGGGGTCAAGCTGAAACAGCTTAGTTTCGGGGACATGTGCCGTGTGTTGGGACTAGGGTCAGAGTCTACGGGTCACTTTTTACAGATCTTAAGGGTGGGCGTGAGTGATATATAAGTACTGTGATCCAATATAAATGTGGGTGGATTATTGTGTGAGTGTGTGTGGTATGGCATGTCGCCTATTTAACCTCGCCCATATTGTTCATTTAACTTGCACATGCTGCTTTTTAACCCAGTACTCCGTGAAAATTCATGAAAGAAATAATGGTATCATGAATATTAATTAGATTAATTGTTATAATATAACATGGACACATGAAGTTGTGGCTGTTGCAGAATCACATATATACTATATCGTAAGCAAACAGAGCAGACCCAGATCAAAAGGCTCCTATAGGAGCCGTTTGATCTGGGTCTGCTTTGTTCGCAAAGTCATAGAAAGACGTATTTACGGAGTAAAGGGTTAAAACATATATAATTGTGATAATACAGTATAAAGCACTAATGCGACCACATATTTTATTAACATAGGTGTCTATAAAAGCAGGCGGTTGCTAATGCAGGACAACAATATACAGAAAGCTCCCATTGGAGCTTGTCCTGTATTAATCTGTCCCCAGTTTTAACCCTTTCCCTGTTCTATTTTATTTCAAATTTCAATACCTACTGAATATTCATGGACAAAAAGTTAAAATGAAATATGGAAGAAAGTGGAACATTGTAGTCATTTTTTAGCAAGTAAAGAAACAGATCTTTCATATTCCACTAGCAAACAGAGCAGACCCTGATCAGACGGCTCCTATAGGAGCCGTCTGATCTGGGTCTACTCTGTTTGCAAATGCGTGAAAACACGTTTATATGAGGGAAAGTGTTGAAATAAAATCAAAACTAGAATTATGCTTCTTTGGAGTGGTATTAGGGAGTGTTTACTGTAGCTGATACAAAAATGGGGTTTGTTCAGAGTGTTCTAGTCAGGGTCTACTTCGTGTCTCTACTTCCATTCCTACACATTACTCATGTAAGCGGGATAGATCCAGATCATACGTCTGTGTGAGTTGTCTGATCCAGTCTGCTTTGTTTACGTAGATAATGTTATAGATCAGATCATATATTGGCAACAATCCTCTTGTTTCAGGCCTTAATAAAATTTTCATCTAACCCTTGCATTTTACGCAGCTGCAAACCGAATAGACATGAATCAGACAGCTCCTATTGTCAGTTCGAGATCTTCACCGTTTGCTTATGGAATACTATAAATCTAATTTGACTCTTCCTAGATCAAATATTCCTGTGTTGATGTGGTGTTTTAAAATGCAGTCAAATAATATTCATAAAGATATTATTTCTTGCGCAACTTATCACCAATTAACCCTTTCCCTATTCTATGTTTATTACAGAGTTCAATACCTACTGAATATGAATTCATGGACAAAAAGGTTATTATGAAATATGGAAGAAAGTGGAACATTGTAGTCATTTTTAGAAAGTAAAGAAACAGATCTTTCATATTCCACTAGCAAACAGAGCAGACCCTGATCAGACGGCTCCTATAGGAGCCGTCTGATCTGGGTCTACTCTGTTTGCAAATGCGTGATAACACGTTTATATGAGGGAAAGTGTTAAAATAAAATCAAAACTAGAATTATGCTTCTTTAGGGAGTGTTTACTGTAGCTGATACAAAAATGGGGTTTGTTCAGAGTGTTCTAGTCTGGATCTACTTCGTGTCTCTATTGCCATTCCTACACATTACTCATATTAGCGGGGTAGATCCAGATCATACTTCTGTGTGAGTTGTCTGATCCAGTCTGCTTTGTTTACGTAGATAATGTTATAGATCAGATCATATATTGGCAACAATCCTCTTGTTTCAGGCCTTAATAAAAAAATTCATCTAACCCTTGCATTTTACGCAGCTGCAAACCGAGTAGACATGAATCAGACAGCTCCTATTATCAGATCGGGATCTTCACCGTTTGCTTACCGTTTGATCTAGGAAGAGTCAAATTAGATCTATAGATCTAATTTGACTCTTCCTAGATCAAATATGCCTGTGTTGATGTCAAATAATATTCATAAAGAATTCCCTGTTCTATGTTTATTCCAAATTTTCAATACCTACTGAATACTCATTGATACACTATGGAAAGTGGAACATTGTAGCCATTTTAGAAACTAAAGGCACATATCTTTCTAATTACATTAGCAGACAGAGCAGACCCTGATCAGACGGCTCCTACAGGAACCGTCTGATATGGGTCTACTCTGTTTGCAGATGCGTGAAAATGCGTTTATATGAGGGAAAGGGTTAAGTAATATTCACGTACATGTAGTCATACGTTCCTACATGAACACACCTGTCACAGAAACAATAATTTGGTTATGATGTAACAATTTACTCCTTAGGAATAATGACATCATGACTATTAATAAGATGGAATTCTATAGTGACATCATGACTATTAATAAGATGGAATTCTATAGTGACATATTTATATATGGCAGAATCTCTAGAATCAGATCTATATTATGCCATAGGCAAACAGAGCAGGCCCTGATCAGACGGCTCCTATAGGAGCCATCTGATCTGGGTCTACTCCGTTTGTAAATATGTTAACGGGCGTATTTATGGACTTGATGCTAAACAGAGTAGACTTATACATGTACAACAATGTCTATTTTTAGAAATATGTCATTAGTAGTGTTGTATAAAGTGATTCTGTGGATAACAGCAGTTTTGTAAAAAGGGGGGGGGGGGAGTGCAAAGAGTGTTGTTTTTGAAATGTATATAAGTGATATATTGCTGCTATATCTTACTTCTCAGACAAACTTTGTATTGTTGGTACTTATCATGTTGGTCTCGGACATACTTTTATAATGAGCCACAACCGTTAATTATTGACTAAATAATAACATGAATATTAATTAGATGAATACATATACACTGTACTTATAATTGCATATGGACACATGAAAATTTGGTCTTAGCAGAAACTGTGAAATCAGATCTATATTATTCCTTAAGCAAACAGAGCAAACCCTGATCAGACGGCTTCTATTGGAGCCGTCTGATCTGGGTCTACTCTGTTTGCAAAAGTGTCAAAAGTCGTCACTAAGGGGGAAAGGGTTAACAAAGATTAACTCTTATTGTAAGAGGGATTCATTCTCAAGGACAAACTAGTTCCAAAGACATTTTCTCATGTAATTTACTAACTTTTTACCTTGCCACAAACCCAGACAGATAAGTGCGTACGGTAAGCGCTATTTTTGGAAACATAGTCATGGTTGGAGCATGTGCCGGAAAACCTTTGTGTAACCATGCCCGTACCAATCTACGCAGTACATACTACACACAGTTAGTTATATAGATATTAAGTACATGTACATATACCTTTAATCTTTTCGCAGACATGACGTAGTTTGGTTTGTGTGTTTCACAACTACGATTGTTTTTAACGAATTGCGCACTGAATCATTAGTGTATCGACCGTAAACCGCATTTATTCGAAGGCTTTAAATAGCCGTTATAGTAACAACGGGAAGCAACTCTAGGAAGTTAGAAGAAGTGTATGTATATAGAGTTAACTCCCTTGAAATCATTGTTGATTTTTCGTATATTGGCCGAATTTTCTATTGGAGACGTAGTTTGTATTACGATGTTGTCTGAGCGACAGATCAATATCTGACATTGATGTCGGACAGTAAAAGTATGGAGATTATATTACGGTCGACTAAGGTCAGACAAACAGATGTGATTATCATATGTAAGGCTTCGGTAAACGGCTGGTATTGTTAGCAATTTACGACCACGTAGCCTATTTCGTCCTACAAACAAGAGTAAAACAATGAACTGAGTAATATATGGCGAAATACTTCTCGAAATGGCGTTCGCATTATTATTTTATTTTGAAAGAATTTTCTTATGTTAATACATTATTTGATAGACATCCTAGTGAAAGTGAAGTGTGAACTAACACGCGTCAGCTGTTTCAAGGAGGCAATTCATAGCAATAGATAAACGTGCCTAATCAAGTGCTAAAATCGTCATTGAGCTCCAGATAAGATACACGTAAATTAAGTCGTTTTCAGGAATAACTTCTTTATTTCTCCATCAAACCCTATATTGTGACCACTCTTTAGAATCGTCTCGAAGAGACGATTCTATAGAGTGGTCACAGTATAGGGTTTGGTGGAGAAATGACGATTTTAGTATTTTGGTACGCACCTTTATCTGTAACTATGTGCAAACTCTTAGTTGTGACCACTATTTAGACTTGTCTCGAAGACACACACACCAGCAATTTTATCATCAACACTTTACACCGTGAATATGCCTATAAGTGCCGTCTGATCTGGGTCAACTCTGTTTGGAACTGCGCGAAAGGCGTTTGTATGAAGGATTGGGTTGAAGGAGAGACCAAGGACACGTCGGAATGTGGGTTTTTCTGTCATAAGACGTTAAGTGTCGTTCTACAGTGGCGTTGTGTTGACCGTCACGAAAATGTTGAAGAAACAAAAAAAAAACGTGTTTGCTTTCTTGATATTATAAACTGAGCCTATGAAGCTGTACATGAGGCAACTCAAACGAAAACTCGGAAGATACTATCTGGGAGCTTAACGATGGCGACTGCTGTAAAATATTTTTAACAACCGGAATCCCTCGACAGTGACCGCTGAATATGAACTGTACATAGTACATGTAATTGCAGTTCACGAGGAGAGTAAAGAAGCAGTATGCATTCTTCAAATACTACCAGGGTTTGAACCCGAGTTCGCAAATAAACTCGCTTCCGAGGGCGTTAACACTTTGACCGATACGTAACTGCAAACATGATCACGTGTTTCACTTCAGCTTGGCATAACCCTTGCCCTCATATGAACGCATTTACATGCCTTTGCGGACAGTGTAAACCCAGATCAGATGGTTCATGAAGGAGCCGTTTGGTCAGGGTTTACTCAGTTTGCTTATGAAATTATAATAACATGTACTAATAATAATATCAAAACACCTCCCTTAACCCGTCGCTTGCTGAATTTTAAAATACATTTCTCCTTCTTTACCCATGCCCTGTTGTATAATTACATATATCTTCACTGTGTACAAGTATTTCGCTGTGCAATCACTGCTGTGGAGTGCACTGGTTGCACAATCAACTTGTAAATAGTGCAGACCCTGATGAGACAGCTCCTGCAGGAGCTATCTCATCTGGGTCTTCACTATTTACAGGTATATTGACGTGAATAGCAAGCGAAGGGTTAATACATGCTGATATAAAAAAAAATCAGCTGATAAATTTTCATGACGTCATTGTTTATTGCGTGAATTTTCAATAGGGAAAAGGGATAAAATAGATCAAAAAGTGCACGAACGTCTATTGGTTCGATGTAGCTACCTCAACTGTTTCTTTGGATATCGACATATTCTTTACTTCAATCAAATGCAGGCACGTGTTCCTGCTCCTTTAACTTGACAACGTAGAAACATTTTTTCACTGTTTCATTGATTCTTTCATTTCACTGTTTGAGCAAGAGGTATACAGTGAGGATTGTTGCTCTCTATTTTAGGACATGTACACGGAGGTTCGGATAACATGCGTAAATTAAAACATTTTCAAGAATAACTTTTTTTTATATTTATACACCAAACCCTATGTTATGGCCACTTTTTAGAACCGTCTCGAAGAGACGATTCTAAAAAGTGGTCACTACATAGGGTTTGGTGGAGAAAGGACGATGTTAGTATTTGAGTACGCACCCTTTATCTGATGTTCAGTATAATTATATGCATATCAGTAACGATGTAACATGAAAGGAATTGCTGTTGTAGCAGTTAATTTGATAGTGGAATCCACCCGGCGACCTAACATCAACGCCTTTATTGTTTTTAAAAGATATTTCTTGTTTACTTTTATCTACAAAGGGAGATAAATTGTCCCTTCTTCTTGGACGATGACGTCGGCACCGGAAGTAAGAATAGTCCTCTTACGGCGTTGGAAATCGACATTAGCTCGAATGTCACTACAGCTATTTCGCCTTGTGCCCTATCCGTCAGTCGCTGCTTTGTCCTTCTAGCGGTGACGTCGGATGGAGCAACGGGCGTTCGCTAAATTCTTCACCCGGATGGAGACCATGCAATCGGAAATCCTGGACTATTTCCGGTTAGGCCGGATGTTGATCTACTTGGAGAAGGGAAACATGCATAATATATCACCAGACGCTTATGAATGCTGTGGGAAAAGCGTGCTCCGGATCAATGTTGGGTCATTTGTTGGGCGTATGTGCAGATGAACTTCGACCTTTCAACGGGATACCAAAAGCAACTCCTGAAACTCAGCATCGTGAGTGCCGCTATGTTACCATGTAATGTACGCACCGTGGCTATAGGGGTCGGGGCAATTTAGAATTGTGTAGTTTTGAAGCTGTGATTAAAAGACCATTTGCTCATAATAGGAGCAAATTATCTATTTATCACGACGGTTTCAAAAGGTGACTTTTACAGAGGCGTCAAAAGGCGCCAGTATGAGGAAATGGGTTAAAACTTACGCGCCAAGACAGACAGAACTTTTATCAAAGCCTACCCCATTAGCCTTCTATTTTTGTTTCATTATAATGTTTTCACCTTTCATATTGATGTTACGCACGTGAGTAAGTGCGTGTCGCTAGCTAAGAACATGACTTATTATGTTGCACTTTTCACCAGTCAGCAGACCATTCGGAAACAAATCGCATACAATTTCCACCAAAGTCGAATCTCAAATGTAACTGGTTGAAGGTTTTAAAACAATTTGTATATTGATTGAATAAATAATGATAAATGGATAGGGTACAGTAAAACCTCTCTATAACGGCTATTGAATTACATCAAGTATTTTGTGTTAAAGGCAGGTGGCTGCTTAAAGCAAGGTGAAAGTAAAACAACGCTCCTATAGGGGCGTTCTGTTTTACTTTCACGCTCCTATAGGGGCGTTCTGTTTTACTTTCACCTTGCTTTAAGCATCGACCTGCCCTAAATACCAACTAATTAACACAATTAAGAGGCCGTTATAGAAAGATTTTACTGTAGATAAAGATCGATTCGTATCAGGGTTGTATATATAACAGTATTTCACGAATACCCGGCCTCCAGCTAATTACAGGTGGAGGAAGACCCTCCATGTTGTTTCTATGCACGGAACAATTTTCATTGTATCGTGCACAGAGGAACATCCGGGTAGAACCACCGACCTACCGCAAGCCAACTGTAAAGCTCCCTCACATGAAAAATTCCAAGTGCCCATGCCGGGATTTGAACCACAGCGGTTAGGGGCTAAGTGATTGTAAGTAGAAGGCCATAACTACTCGACCATGGCGGCACCGGATAGATAGATTGATACATAGATAGATATATTAGAAGATATATTAAATTAGAAAGATAGTAGATAGATAAAATAAATCTAATATATGATAAATCAGATATATACATAGATAGATCGATAGATAGGTAGATAGATACATAGATACATATATACATAGATAGATAGATAATAGATAGATAGATAGATAGATATATACATAGATAGATAGATAGATAGATAGATAGATAGATAGATAGATAGATAGATAGATATAATAGATAGATAGATAGATAGATAGAAGAAATCAGATAGATAGAAGAGACATATATATGCAATTTCTGAATAGATAGATATGCCATTTCTGGGCTTGCCCTGTTACTTCACCAGCATACAGATTTCTTTCACTTACATCCCTCCATATGCAAAACAGATTCATTCAAATATATATGTATTGGAACACATGCTTTCAAAATAAAATTTTAAAAACGCAATGCAGTGCAAGGTCTAGGAGTTCAGACTGGTTCATACTGAATGCCGCAATGTTATCGAGTATAACATCCCACCGCTGACACCGAACACTTCCCAGGTGGGTTGTTGAAATTCAAAAAGGTCAAACACCCTTTTCCGCAGTGAAATATTAATATTAGGTTATGCAATCCCCCTCTAGATGCCTATTTGTAGTATTGTATGTATCCTGACTCGGTATCATCTGCCTTCGACCGACTTTTGTCACGTGACTATGTTTTTCTATACAGGGGTTGTGTACATATGACTACTTCTTTAACACGCCATAGGCGCCTATTTGTTGCTACATGTGAAAACAGTTTAGACTCAGATGATACACCAACGAGGTCCCACAGCTTTTCTCGGGACACTACGATGGCATATTAGCAGATTAAGACAACATTGCTAATTTCTTGACCCCTTTAGTCCATGAATATTCATGTAAGAAATACTGACATCATAATATTAATTAGATTGATTGTTATAATAGTACATGAACACGGGAAGTTTTGGCCATGGCAGAAAATGTTGAATCATATCATAAGCAGACAGAGCAGACCCAGACCAGACGGCCCCAATAGGAGCCATCTGATATGGGTCTACTCTGTTTGCAAAGAGGTAGCAATGCGTATTTATGGAGAATTCCATGAGCAAAAAGAGCAGACCCTGGTCAGACGGCTCCTACAAAAGACTTCTTGTCTTGGTTTACTGTTTGTATAAGGCGCCACTAGTCGCTTCCATCTGTACCAGTAACGGGTTATTTCAATCTCTCCTAGACTATTTTAGACCCAACCTCTTTGACTAAATCTACAGGAAAGTAGCATTAACTATAGAAAAGGAGACTTCTAGAATTGTGTAAACTATTAAGCTGGATAAATGGCTTCGATTGGCTGCATAAATTTGTCACAGGAACTGAAATAGATTCTTTAAACGACATCTCTAACTGTTGCATGGACTCTGATTAAACTTCATAGGGGTGTTCCTGGTATGGTCCTCTGTCAACGTGAAATACAACAGCCTAGACAATGTTGATAACTACATAATAGATACATGTATCCTGGCATATGACAGGCGAGCGATACAGGGCCACCTTGGCCCTCTTGTTTGTTTTAATAAGATCGAAGGACGAAACATTCTCTGCACAGCTGATGCATGTAACATCGATAATAAGACCTGGTCCTGAGGTTACAAAGCCTCTGAGTTTGAATTCAAATATCTGATTGGTCATGGTCAGAAATTGGGTGAAACTTCGTATCTGATTGGTCATTGGTCAGAGATTGGGTGAAACTTCGTATCTGATTAGTCATTGGTCAGAGATTGGGCGAGACTTCAACTATCTGATTGGTAATTGCTCAGAGGAGTTTGAGTGAGAGTACAAGCAGGTGCTTGAGAACAACCGCGTGTATAGCCCTTTCCTCCATAGTCTATTTTTAGATCCAACCACTTTGGATGCATCTATTGAAAAGGAGCATTACTTAGAGAAAAGGATTTTTTTAGAATTTTGTAATTTGAAATCATTGTGATAAATAGAGCAAATGCTCTATTTATCACAATTATTTCAACAGGTGACTTTTACAGAGGAAAGGGATAAGCAAACTGTTTAACAACCACAGAGTCAGGCCTTGACGCATTTCTCCAACCTTAATCAATATGAAGTTACATGTAATTTTGTCTGCTAAACATCCCACCTGCTTTCGTTCTCTATTTATTGAACAAACATGTCAGACCAACGTACGTAACCTTTCTCTCATTTGGTTCTACATGTAATCAGCAAGGGTATCTACTAATTAACGACGCTCCCAATAGTGTCACGTGTGTCTCATTGGGATTCACACTGTTTAAACATTCTAACCGTGCATTTAACCCTTTCCCTGTTCTATATTTAGACCAAATTTCAAAACCTAATGAATATTCATTAACAAAACAGTTATGATCAAATATGGAAGGTGGGACATTTCATCCATTTTAGAAAGCAAAGAAACAGATCTATCAAAATCCATAAGCAAACAGAGCAGACCCTGATCAGACGGCTCCTTTAGGAGCCGTCTGATCTGGGTCTACTCTGTTTGCAAATGCGTGAAAACACGTTTCTAAAAGGGAAAGGGTTAACCCATTTCCATGTTGCATATTCATATAAGAAATAATAACATTATGAATATTTATTAGCAGACATTTAAAAAAAGCATTTTTGGTATTAGTAGAAACTGTAGGGTCGAAACGTTTATTATTTCATAAGCAAACAGAGCAGACCCTGGTCAGACGGTTTATATAGGAACTGTCTGATCTGGGTCTACTCTGTTTTCAAAGGCGTGAAAAGGCGTTTATATGAAGGAAATGGTGAATTAAATGACGTAAAAGGAAAAGTCAACTTTTAGAAATATAATGATTGGAAATTTACCTGTAATTTTATATCTTAACCCTTTCGCTGCCAGTGCCAGATCTGTGATTACCTATGCAAACAGTTTGGATCCAGATGAGACGCCGAGTAACTCGGCGTCTCATCGGGATTCAAACTGTTTGTTACTGTTACTATGTTTTTGAAACAAAATTGAAGAAAATCAAAATAATGAACAATTTTAGCAGACGACAAAGTTAGCAGACGACAGAGTTTGGCAGCGAAAGGGTTAAATTCTATTTATGGATGATGTCGCATAAAGCAGCATTTGTCTGTAGACTTAGAATAAGGATTTATATTACCATAACCCTTTCCTTCATGTAAACGCATTTTCTGCGCAATTGCAAACAGGGTAGACCCAGAACAGACGTCTCCTATAGGATCAGGGTCTGCTATGTTTGCTTTTGGCATGATAATAGATCCGATTCTATAGATTTTGTCAAACGAAACGAAAAGTTTACGTTCTTAAGACTTCAGCTTATAAATATTCATGATGTCATAATTTCTTGCAAAGACACTGAACAGAGAAAGGGTTGATAATTATAAGTATTTGCACTCCTATTTATATCCCTCCTGCACGGGTTTGTCAAGTCGCTGGGCTTTACACCATTTTGATATCTTTAACCCATTCCCTCATATTGACGACTTTTGACGATTCTGCAAAACTCACTTTGTGAAACCATTGTGATAAATAGAGCATTTGCTCCTATAGGAGCAAATGTTCTATTTATCACAATTGTTTCAAACTACAAAATTCTAAAAATTTTCCCTTTCTCTAGTTAATGCTCCTTTTCTGAAGATTTATTCAAAGAGGTTGTATCTAAAATTAGCCTATGAGGTAATGGGTTAAAGTAGACTGACGAAGTAATAAATAGTGTAGACCCCAGTAGACTGAAAAAGTACAGAACTACAGATAAGGTGCATACCCAAATACTAACATCGTCATTTCTCCATTAAACCTTATAGTTCTACTATACTATGAATGGTTTTTTTAATCGTCTCTTCGAGGCGATTATAAAGAGTGGTCCCAGTATAGGGTGTTGGTGGAGAAATGACGAGTATAGTATTTGGGTATGCACCTTTATCTGTAGCTCTGTAATATAGGGTTTGGTGAAACAATAAAGGAGCTATTCTTGGAAGTGTATGCATCTTATCTGGACCTCTGAAAGTAGCAAAATAGTGTAGACCCCGATAGACTGATAACGTAGTAAACAGTTTAGACCCCGGTAAACTGACATAGTAACTTCTACAGGAGCAGTTTGATATGGATCTCCACAGTCTGCCTATTAGAAGGTTTTCTTGGATTCCAACACTTTGAAACCAGTCTACAGTAGACTCTCTCTAAAGCACAGAACCAGTCTGCAGTAGATTTTCTCTTAAGCTTGAAATAGATATACAGTAGAATCCCTCTAAAGCATTGTGCCAGTATAGTAGAATCTCTTTAAAGCATGAAATCAGTATAGTAGAATCTCTCTAAAGCAAGAAACCAGTATAGTAGAATCCCTCTTTAAAGCATGAAACCAGCATACAGTAGAATCTCTTTAAAGCATGAAACCAGTGTACAGTAGAATCTCTTTAACCCTTTCGCTGTTCTATGTTTAGTCCAAATTTCAATACCTACTGAATATTCATTAACAAAATAGGTATAATGAAATATTGAAGGTAGAACATTGTAGACATTTTAGAAAGTAAAGAAACAGATTTATCAAATTCTATTAGCAAACAGAGCAGACCCTGATCAGACGGCTCCTATAGGAGCCGTCTGATCTGGGTCTCCTCTGTTTGCAAATGCGTGAAAACACGTTTATATGAGGGAAAGGGTTAAAGCATGACACCAGTGTATAGCAGAATCTCTCTTTAAAGCATGAAACCAGCATACAGTAGAATCCTCAAAAGCGACCAGTCTGTGAATAAACATGGTTGTCTTTAAAATCAATCAGTTGCTTAATGCAGAATGAAAATAGCACAGAAAGCTCTGATGTAGGCGTTCTGCTTGACGTTCGTCCTGCATTAAGCTACAACCTGCTTTAACTGTTGATATTAAGATTGTGGTGCGTAGTCGGTAAAGAGTGGTGTAATAGACTGTGGTGCGTGGTCGATTAAGAGTGGCGTAATAGACTGTATTGCGTGGTCGATTAAGAGTGGTGTAATAGACTGTGGCGCGTGGTCGGTTAAGAGTGGTGTAATAGACTGTGGTGCATGGTCGGTTAAGAGTGGTGTAATAGACTGCTGCGTGGTCGGTTAAGAATGGTGTAATAGACTGTGTTGCGTGGTCGGTTAAGAGTGGTGTTATAGACTGTGTTGCGTGGTCGGTTAAGAGTTGTGTAATCAACTGTGTCGTGGGATGGGTTAAGACTGATGTAATAGACAGTAGGCTGTTGAGTGGTCGGTTAAGAATGGTGTAATAAACTGTGTTGAGTGGCCGGTTATTTCTTTCATTCTGCAGTAAGCAGCCACTTGTGTACAAAATATATAAACTCCTTATAAAAATGTAATGCCTCGGGGACGTTTATTAGATATAATACGATAGAATCAATACTGTTCGACGATCATTAGCATTCCAACAATGTAGAAATTTCTGAAACAAGGTGTCCTTTGGGCGGTGGGTGTTCTTGGTCTACCTTGAGATTCAATTAAAAACATATTTGTAATACTATTTTTTTTCCAAAACCCCTGTCCCACGGCCGCAGAGTGGAAGGGATAAAACCGGAAACGCGGTGACTGGCACGAGTCTACATTGTTTGTGAAACGTCAAACTTCCCCTTCACCTCACAGGCGCTTTTGATTAACCCATTCCCTCATAGGCTATTTTTAGATACAACCTCTTTGAATAAATATAACGAAAAGGAGCATTAACTAGAGAAAGGGAAATTTTTAGAATTTTGCAGTTTGAAACCATTGTGATAAATAGAGCATTTGCTCCTATAGGAGCAAATGCTCTATTTATCACAATGGTTTCAAGAAGTGACTTTTACAGAGTCGTCAAAAGTCGCCAGTATGAGGGAAAATGTTAAAACAGCTGACGTATATCTTTAAACGACAACTTTCTTTAGGACTTTGCTCAATATTCTGTTAACTGCGGGTTGTTTTAATAATTTATAGTAAATTTGTAATGTGAATATTGTAAAAAGGAACAATGAAAAATGTTCAAAGTAAATGAAAATACTTCTCAGTAAACGCTAGTATTTTTGCTCACTGTTTGACTCGAATATTTAGTTAACCCTTTCCCTGTTCTATAATTTGGCCAAATTTTAATACCTACTGAATATTCATTAACAAAATAGTTATTAAGAAATATTGTAGGTGGAACATTGTACCCATTTTAGAAACTAAAGATACAGATCTTTCAAATACCATTAGCAAACAGAGCAGACCCTGATCAGAAGCCGTCTGATCTGGGTCTACTCTGTTTGCAAATGCGTGAAAACACGTGTATATGAGGGAAAGGGTTAAAAAATGACGAACAATTTTTATGGGCAAATTATTTTCTAATTGACTGCTTTAAAGGCAGCCGTCGCATATATCTAGTTTTTACAGCAGTTTTCATCCGACACAGACGAAACCTGATCCCTGGTACAATCGACCCCTAAAAGGGGTAATCAGGTGTATTGAGGCTGAAACCCGAATCCATCTCATCTTTCGAATCTGACGTTGCATTTTTAAAGGGTACAATGTACTCAGGTATAAACCAGATATGACTATGTCCGTAATTGAGCTTTTGAAGGAAGAAACAAGAGTTGCTCCGAAGTCTGTAATTAGCCCTGTATCACGTGATGCTAGTTAATTATAGCAATCTAAATTGTCTAGAGAATGTTGCCCTTCCGGAGTGATAGTGTTTCATGCAGTGCCCTTGAAAGCATACAGACCAAATCACCCGTATGTAAGTTTGTCTGATAAAAATATTATTCAGTCTGTCAAGTTAAGAGTTGACAATGTACTTTACGCGATCAATGGATACATTGTGCTTTTATGTAACAACAAACGTTGTACATGTACGTGCCCCTTCTTAATTGTTCTATACGTGTACATTGTTGTGTCACCTGCTTGAGCAGACTGATACTTAAGGATCACTTCACCGTCGTCTGTCCGTCTCTCTGATTGTTTCCGGCAGTGATAACTTCTCCGTCCGTCTCTCTGTCTGTAGCAGACATGATCACTTCTCCATCGCCTCTTTTCCAGTCCGGTTGGCTTTTACATGCGATTCTATTAGGGACCACTTCACCACCGTCTGTCTTCCTGTCTGTCTTGTCTGTTACAGACTGACGCTTAGAGATCATTTCTCCGTCACCCGTCTACCTGTCTGTCTGTATGTTACAGACTGACGCTTATGGTCACTTCTCCGTCGTCTGTCTTCCTGTCTGGTTGTCTGTTACAGGCTAACACTTAGGAGTCACTTCTCCGGCTGTCTGTCTGTTACAGCCAGATACTTAGGGACCTCTTCTTCGTCGTCTGTACGCCTGTCTGTTACTAGTTGACACTTAGGGGTCACCTTTCCGTCGCCTGTCTGTATGTTACTAGCTGACACTTAGTGATCGCATCCCCGTCGTTCGTCCGTCTGTCTGTTACCGGCTGATACGTATGGATCACTTCTCCGTTGTTGGTCTTCTTCGTTGTTGGTCTGTGTTGCAGACTGACACTTAAGGATCACTTCTCCGTCATTCGTCTATCTGTCTTTTCTGTCTGTCTGTCTGTTACTGGCTGACACTTGGTGATCGCATCTCCATCGTCAATCTGCCCGCTTGTCTGTTACTGGCTGATACGCAGGGACCACTTCTCCATTGTTGGTTTGCCTGTTGGTCTGTCTGTCTGTCTGTTATAGGTTAATGCATAAGGATTTTCTCTCTTTGTCAGGCTGTCTGTATGACTGTCTGTCTGTTACTGGCCGATACTTAGGGATCAATTCTCTATCGTCTGTCTCTTCCTGTCTCTCTGTTACTGGCCGATACTTAGGGATCATTTCTCCAACGTCTGTCTGTCTGTCTGTTACTGGCCGATACTTTGGGATCATTTCTCCATCGTCTGTCTGCCTGTCGTCTTGTCTGTCTGTCTGTTACTGGTTGATACTTAGGGATAAAATGTAACATACGTTATTAGTATCATGTACCTGAACTGTAACATGCGTTTGTTATTATTACACATGTATGAACCTTCTTATTTTTGATATACGTTGTAGTACTATGTACCTTTTGATTTGAACATTATAAATTATGATATACGCTTTTAGTAGTGTGTACATTTTTACTCGTAATTAATAATTTGTAACGTATTAAGTTGTAACATACGGTCTAGTATTATGTACGACATGTAATATAGGTAATTAGTATCATGTACCTGAACTGTAACATTCGATCAATGGTAACAATCATTTAGCAACTTCTTGTTCGAAAATAATAAAGTGTAACATACGTTACCTGCTTTACAGCAGCTTTAGTAGACTGATACTTAGGCAGAGGCCAAGACAAAAAAGATGCGTAAATTTAAACATTTCAAGAATATCTTCTTTATTTCTCCACCAAACATTATTTTGTAGCCACTCTTTAGAATTGTCTCTTTGAGACGATTCTAAAGAGTGGTCACAACATAGGGTTTGGTGGAGAAATGACGATTTTTAGAATTCGCGTACGCGCCTTTATCTGTAGCTCAGCTTAGGAATCACGTCTCCGCCGCCCATCCGTTTGTCTGTCCGTATATCCGTCTATCCGTCTGTCTGTCTGTCTATGTGTCCGTTTATATATCCGTTTGTCCGTCTGTCTATCCATGTTTCTTCAAACTCTTGGTCGGGACTCTTGTACCTTCCTATTTGAAATGATATACATGTACAGTAAAACCCCTCTAAACCGGAATTCTAGTAGATAATAATTTATATACTTTAGGCTGGTGGCTACTGAATGTAGAGTGAAAGTCATACAGAAAGCTCACAGAGTAGCTTTCTGCATGACTTTTAACCTGCTTTAAGCTGCAACCTGTCTCCTAGACCGATAGTTATGCTAAATTTAACGTCCGGTTTAGAGGGGGTTTACTGTATTGTAACATACGTCGTTATTGATTCTAACCGCTTATTCGTACATGCATAGATGTATCGTATAATTAACAAATGACTTGAACCTTTAAAAAAAACTCCAGATGTTTAATAAGCATTGCAATACAGCAAAACCTCTCTATAACGGCCACTAAATTACATCAAGTATTTTGTGTTAAAAGCAGGTAGATGCTTAAAGCAAGGTGAAAGTAAAACAGAACGCTCCTATAGGAGCGTTCTGTTTCACTTTCATCTTGCTTTAAGCAGCCACCTGTCCTAAATACCAACTGATTAACATAATTTAGTGGTCGTTATAGAGAGGTTCTACTGTAGGTTTACTACGCCTGTTCTTCGTCCTCCACCATTTATTAACAAGACAATAAGAATAGCAAGCAGCTTGGACTGGTAACTCGACGACTCACCTGTGTCCAAATTTGTTATCAAGGTGTCCCATGACATCTGCCTTCGCCAGCTACAGCATAAAGGTATTATGTTCTATAACTCGGGTATTGAATAACCGTAAATATGTAGGTGACTGGGGCATATTGTCTGCAGGGCGAATTTGTTACGGTTGCATGTCACAATGTCTGCCCGAGTGCAGAAAATGCATTCTACTGCACGCGACTTGAAACAGACCACCGACTTGCAATACCACGTGCTAAATTAGGCGTGAAATGCACGAGGTTGTGTTTCAGCTATCTACGTGCACTTTTATTGTCTTCAGAGAGTACACCGGCGACTGTTGTGTACATAAGGAGTCTGGTTTGATTTGCTCACAGCAACGTGATGGTGAATTCGGCATTGTTAGTAACATTTGCAACTAGTTTTGATCCAGACACGCCACCAAGGAGCTCGACGTCGCATCAACATCTTGAACTATAATCATGGTTTATGTAACAAACGAACGAAATGTTCCAAGTTAAGTCAAAATTTCAATACCTAATGAATATTCATGAACAAAATAGTTATAAAGAAATATGGAAGGTGGACTATTGTAGCCATTTTAGAAAGTGAAGAATTCCACTAACAAACAGAGTAGACCCTGATCAGACGGCTCCTATAGGAGCCGTCTGATCTGGGTCTACTCTGTTTGCAAATGCGCGAAAACACGTTTATATGAGGGAAAGGGTTAAGACTTGACGGAGACGAATTGATTTGGCAGATGACAAGTGTTTATCGTTAACATGAAGCCTGCTAAAGGTGACGGATGCTGCATGTACTTTCATGCGGATATGTTCCGCACTTTTGCATTCCAGAATGCCCTCGTGATTAAACTTTAGCATGCTGGGCTGTTGTCCTCCTCAGATTTTATCGCCTATTTGTATAGGAAATAGGCTTTATTATTCCTTTTAAATATAGCACCTGGATGTTAAACAATAGGCATTCTAGAGATGAGAATCCCCTCGGTGTCTAATAAGGATCCAGACTGCGTGTAGCTACTATAACGAGGCTTACCTTCACTCTGTTAAAGATGGAGGTTGATGAACGTAAACCTCGTTAAACAGAAAACATTTAATCACCATGACTGAATATGCAGTGACAATTTTATGACTGGCCTTGAAAACATTAAATCAGAGCCAAGGTTTTAAACCCATTTTTTTCATGCCTAACTCAGGTTGAGCGTGAAATTTCGCTAACCTGTTTTAACAGCATTCGTAACGAAGGAATGACTTAAGCAGGGGAAGAAATTCTTGTTTCCATGATAAGTTTAGCCTGTTGAATATTCATGAAAGAAATAATGACATCATGAATATTTATTAGCGGTATTTTTATAATGGCATATGTACTCATAAATTGTTGTTGTATTTATTTTTGTATTGGTGGAAACTACAATTAAATCTATACAGTAAAACCTCTCTTTAACGGCCACTAAATTGTGTTAATTAGTTGGTATTTAGGGCAGGTGACTGCTTAAAACAAGGTGAAAGTAAAACAGAACGCTCCCATAGGAGCGTTCTGTTTTACTTCCACCTTGCTTTAAGCAACCGCCTGTCTTTAACACTAAATACTTGATGTAATTTAGTGGCCGTTATAGAGAGGTTTTACTGTAGATACTTTCAGAAGCAAACAGAGCAGACCATGATCAGACAACTCCTACAGGAGCCGTCTGATTTAGGTCTACTCTTTTATTCTAGCAAAAAGTGAAAGCCCGTTTGTATGAGGGAAAGGGTCAAACTTGAATGTCTTAGTGACCTCGTCAATTAGTCTTAATTTTCAAATCTGCAGAAATCCTTAATCTTATTTACAGTTGAGTAATTACTGGAGATTCTGAGCAGAGGTCCCTCGGGATTCAGTTAGTGTGGGACTGCACTCAGAAGACTCCCCCAGGAGTACATTGAGCTGGATCTCAGGAATCCATCGCTCTAGGTCTACTCCCATGATATTCCATTGGTACGAGTCTACATTCACAAGGCTCCCTCAAGAGTCCATTGGTTTGGATCTACCTCGAAAGGCTGCATTGGGAGTTCATTGGCTGTGTCCGCACTAAGGACTCTCTACATGGAATCTACTGAGTTTGGGTATTTACTCAGATTGTTCCCTAAGGGGTCCATTGGTCTGGATCCGCACCCAGAGGATGTTTTCAGGAGTCTATTGGTCTAGGTCTGCACTCAGAGGGTTCCCCCAGGTGACTGTTATTTTTTGTTTTCAATCAGAGGGTTCCCTAAGGAGTCCATTGGTCTTGGTCAACACTCATTGGACTTGGTCAACACTCATTGGACTTGGTCAACACTCAGAGGACTCCATCATGTGTCTGTTAGTCTAGGTTGGCAATCCGAGGGCTCCCTCAGAAGTCGATTGGTGTTTGTCTTCACTCAGAGGGTTCCCTCAGGAGTCCATTGGTTTTGGTATACAATCCGAGGGCTGCCTCGGCAGTCCATTGGCCTAGATCTGCGTCCAGAGGGATCCTTCATGTGTCAGCTGGTCTAGATCAGAGGGCTCCTTCATGTGTCTGCTGGTCTAGATCAGAGGGCTCCTTCATGTGTCTGCTGGTCTAGATCAGAGGGCTCCTTCATGTGTCTGCTGGTCTAGATCAGAGGGATCCTTCATGTGTCTGCTTGTCTAGATCAGAGGGCTCCTTCATGTGTCTGCTGGTCTAGATCAGAGAGATCCTTCATGTGTCTGCTGGTCTATATCAGAGGGCTCCTTCATGTGTCTGCTGGTCTAGATCAGAGGCCTCCTTCATGTGTCTGCTGGTCTAGATCAGAGGGCTCCTTCAGGAGTCCATTAGCCAAGATCTACATCCAGAGGGCTCCTTCATGTGTCCGCTGGTCTAGATCAGATGGCTTCTTCAGGAGTCTATTGGTCTTAGTCTGCACTCAGAAGGCTCTCTCTTGAGTTCATTGGTTTGGGCTGTGATCAGAGGGTTCCCGCAGGAGTCCATTGTTTCCCATATGAGTCCATTGGTCTGGGTATGCATTGTTTGTTTATGACGCTATTAAGGGACACATTGAAGTGCCAACATTTTTGACAAACATGATAAGTTTTATATAAAACAGTTTTTTATTTGAACAAGAAACCTACCTGAAGATACCATAATTATGTTGCAGTATATCACTGACTTTGTGATATACCGTACTCTCTCTCTAGTTAAGGACCCCACTCTCATAAACGTCCATTTACGTCTTTTTTTTGGTGTAACTATGTTTAAAACAACCAATGCTTTATATGAAAACATGAAATAAAGAAATATAGGTTTTTCAAAATACAGATGGTAGCTTAATGCAGAGTGAAAGCAATTGCTCTTACTAAAAAACTGTAAACGCCCCTGGCTGCGCTTACTAGAAATAATACGGTATAAAGATGGAAAATCAAAACTGGACGGTGAGGCAAAAACTTACATGCAGGGTGCTTTTGAAAAAAAAGACCATCCGGCAGAATTTTCAAATTCGCTGTATATCGATTTTTTGTTACAATTCAGCAGGGTCTAGTGTGGTTTCCGTCATGTATACACCACAGGTGCTAGGCCATTTCACAAATACTACTTATAAATACCTTCAAATACGTTTAGAAATCATACCTTGACAGTAAAAAATAAATTTAAAAAATCGTGTTTTTTTACTGTCAAGGTATGATGTCTAAATGTACTTGAAGGTATTTATAAGTAGTATACATGTATTTGTGAAATGGCCACGCGCCTAGAACCTGTGGTATACACATGATAAAACCAGTTTGATACTGCTGACTACTGAACACGCCTAAAAGGTTCATGCAGTATTAAACCATTCCCTCATAGGCTATTTTTAGATCCAACCACTTTGAATAAAACTACCCAAAAGGAGCATTAACTAGAGAAAAGGTAAATTTTAGAATTTTGTACTTTGAAATCATTGTGATAAATAGAGCATTTGCTCCTATAGGAGCAAATGCTCTATTTATCACAATGGTTTCAATAGGTGATTTTTACAGAGGCGTATTAATGGAGGAAATGGTTAACTCTGAAATGTTTACACTTGTTGGAATAATCTGAATTCTGTTTATTATAGAGAAAATATTTCCATCGTATTACATGTAGGTGCCTTATGCATTATATAGAATACCACACACTTGGACAAAGTGAATCCACAGTCAGTAAATCTAGAATGTCTGATAGGGGCATGTAATGCTTACATTAACATAATACCATTTATCTAGTAACTGCTGAAACTTTAACCTTGCAAGTCACTATACGCCAAAGACAACGCGAGGTCCAAAGTCTCTCTAACAAAAGTACTATTATTCACATATGTGTTTAGAAAAATTATCATCAACTTACGCCTTAATTTTTTGTTAGGGAAACAAAATACGATATAAGCCCAAACGCCGTCATGAATTCAGGACCGACTGACTTTATTCACTTGTCAGTCCGATCTCTTGACCGGTCCACATGATGATGTCTTTTAGTCACGTGCCCAAGGACAGACTGACTTCGTACTGTCATTTATTCACGTTCCAGTCCGATCTCTTGACCGGTCCACATGATGATGTCTTTTAGTCACGTGCCCAAGGACAGACTGACTTCATACTGTCATTTATTCACGTGTCAGTCCGATCTCTTGACCGGCCAACATGATGCTATCTTTTAGTCACGTGCCCAAGGCTGAGTTCGTGACTAGTTGACATGCTAATGTCAATCAGTATTTTATCAATATCGAAAACAAAACATAGATTTTATGTGAAAAATTGCGGCATACTTCGCATTGGGAGTTTAACATTGAAATAATACGCAAACTGTTTTATAGGCATTTAGTACTTAGGATACAGCAAAACCTCTCTATAACGGCCACTAAATTGTGTTAATTAGTTGGTATTCAGGGCAGGTGGCTGCTTAAAGCAAGATGAAAGTAAAACAGAACGCTCCTATAGGAGCGTTCTGTTTTACTTTCACCTTGCTTTAAGCAACCACCTGCCTTCAACACAAAATACTTGATGTAATTTAGTGGCCGTTATAGAGAGGTTTCACTGTATTTTCAAACTGTTGATATGATGGGACGCCTAACTTTCATTATCTAGCTTATGGGTACATAATTACTATACAGTTGAACTTCGATAACTCGAACTTCAAGGGACCGTACAAATTAGTTCGAGATAGCAGGAGTTCGAGTAAGCCGATTTCTTATCTGAACGAATTATCAAGGCCACGGCTTAATACAGGTCTAAAGTAATGCCGAAAGCTCCTGTAGGAGCTTTCAGCATTACTTTAGACCTGTATTAAGCTGTCACTTGTGTTTCTAGATATCTGTAGCGAAACATTTTAAAGCAATTATGTATTGTAAGTTTTTGAAGGACTTAACTTTTTGTTCGAGTTATCGCGAAGTTCGAGTTATCCGAGTTCGAGATATCAAAGTTCAACTGTATGGTTTTTTTCATGAAGTATAGTATATTTTTTGTTCCTCTACAGGTTAAAGAAGGAACATAATTTATTGTGGCAAAATTGGAGAATGTTTTTAATAAAATGTTTAAAACAGACACATTTGTTTATCTTGTAGGCTGTCGAGGCTGTTTATGGTACAAAACCTTCATGCATTCCACAGTTCCCTCAGAAGATAAGGAATGAATTGTACCTGGTGTAATCGGATAATTCCGGTGATCTTCGGAAGCGTCGAGGATTCCATTGTATAAGGAACTAAAGAAAGTGAGTATGTATACACAAAGCAGGTGATTTTCAGTTCCATTCCCTCATATTGACGACTTTTGACGACTCTGTAAACGTCACTTTGTGAAACCATTGTGATAAATAGAGCATTTGCTCCTATAGGAGCAAATGCTCTATTTATCAAAATACATGTAGAGCATTTGCTCCTATAGGAGCAAATGCTCTATTTATCACAATGGTTTCAAACTATACAATTCTAAAATTTACCTTTTCTCTAGTTAATGCTACTTTTCGGTAGATGTAATCAAAGAGGTTGTATCTAAAAATAGCCTATGGCGTAATGGGTTAAGAGCTGTTCGTCGAGGAAAAGAATATTCGTCATGGTAAACAAAGGCTAATTGTATATGTATGCATCAGGTATGCCAAAATTTGGATAAGGAAATGTCTCGTGTGTTAATGTGCCATTTTAAAAAATAAATCATATTAATATCCATGATGTCATGATTTCTAATATGAATACTCATGAAGTAAAGGGTTAAAGTAGGCATAATGCGCTAGTTGCAGCATAGAGACATTTTATACGACCTGTCTTAAGTGGCCATCAAAAAATATAATCATGGCCTGTAAGGCAGGTGGTAGCTTAATGCAGGTCAAAAGTAATGCAAAAAGCTCCTACAGGAGCTTTCTGCATTACTTTTGCCCTGCATTAAGCAGCCACCTGCTTTTTAACACTCCTGTCTTCAACAGATGGATGACCGCTTTAGAAGGTTCTGCCCGTACTGTATACAGGGTCTCGGGAAAATTATAAACACGATGCAAACATTAGACACAGGGTCGTCAGGTACTTTATGTTTCGACACAGGGGTCCTGGGGGTTTTTTTTGTCGTCGCTTAGTAATGCCACATCGCCCTCTTCCTTAATTTGTATCTGTGGTTTCGAACTGTCACTCTGACGAGCAACAGATGTCTTAGGGTGTGGTGCGCCTCGAGCCGCAGCCGGAAGCCAGGAGTGTTAGAGAAATGCGGTTAGCCTGGTACCCGTCATATATAGAAAACGACAAATGCTTTTCATCATTTCAGCCGGGTACAATCCCCAATTTGTGTGGTTCTTCGCGGTATTATTTATCGCCACCGCAACATCTGTTGCCCAGCGTTGTTAAGTCAAATACCTGGACTCTTTGTCTACTTCGGAAGTGGTCGCCTCTTAAATCTTCTATTTATATACGCTTAATACAAAATGGCTTCTGATGCATTAAATAAGTCGACAATTTGCTAATAAATTGCCTTTTGTATGATAAGAAGCTGCTGCGTGATTAAACCAACTGCATTGTTCAATCTTTCTTTCAACTGTTTCAATGATTTTATAATAATGTTTGTTCTGAACCAGATTAATTGTGAAACACAGGGCGTCTGATCAGAATCCCAGTTACATCACACTTTGGATGCTTTTGTTGAAATTGAAGTAGAAACATACAGTAAAACCTCTCTATAACGGCCACTAAATTGTGTAAATAGTTTATATTTAGGGCAGGTGGCTGCTTAAAGCAAGGTGAATGTAAAACAGAACGCTCCTATAGGAGCGTTCTGTTTTACATTCACCTTGCTTTAAGCAGCCATCTACCTTTAACACAAAATACCTAATGTAATTTAGTGGTCATTATAGAGAGGTTTTACTGTACTCATAAAGCTAGAATAATCGACAGGGTCTTCTTAAGGCGTGAATTGCTGGCGTGTATAATTATCCTCCTGCAAACACTTTTCGCGCCTTTGCAAACAGAGTAGACCGAGACTAGACGACTCATGTAGGAACCGTCCGACCAGTGTCTACTTTTGTGCATTTATAAAAAATAAAATAGAAACTTGAAAGCTTGTATGCTTATGAAAGTATTATAGATCTTATTCTTCCGATTCTACCACTACTATGAAATACTGTGTATACAGTTAACCCCCTCTAAACCGGGAAATGAATTAATTATAAATATCGATCTTGGAAACAGGTGTCAGCTTAATACAGGGTAAAAGTCATGCAGAAAGCTCCTCTAAGAGCTTTCTGCATGCCTTTCACCCTGCATTAAGCAGCAAACTGCCTAAACGTACAGTAAAACCACGCTAATGCGACCACCTTAAAGAGGTATAATTCTGGGTGGTAGAGGTAGGCGGTAGCTTAATGCAGGACAAACATAATGCAGAAAGCTCCTTAATTACTTTTGTCCTGCATTAAGCAACCACTTCCGTTTAAAGACAGCCATGTTTATTCATTAAGTGGTCGCATTAGAGGGGTTCTACCGTATATAAATCCTTCTATACCAGAATTCCGGTTAAGAGAGGTTTTATTGTATGTGCCAATATTAAAAAAAAAATCAGCTAATAAATATTTATGATGTAATTATTTCATTTACATGAATATTTAACATGGAACGGGTTAAGTAGACTCATTCTTTGTCGACGAAACAGCAATTTTGTGTTTAATAAGTTTACGATTTTATCTTTGTTTATATAAGGGAACATATGGTTCTTTGTGTGTTCAGCGTAATTTAGTTTTGCGGTTTTGATTCTGTGGTTTTGCAAAGTCATGCGCTTCGTACCTGTCATTCTGTATTTGCTCGAGTGTGTCTGTGTGCTTCGTTACCTTTGTTCACACCAGTCTAGTGAAATGTATATTTTCATGCATATTAACCCTTTCCCTATTCTATGTTTAGTAATCATTTCAATACCTACTGAATATTCACGGACAAAAAAGTTACAACAACATATGAAAAGTGAAACATTATAGCCATGTTAGAAAGTAAAGGAACATATTTTTCAAATTCCATAAGCAAACAGAGCAGACCCTGATCAGACGGCTCCTCTAGGAGCCGTCTGATCTGGGTCTACTCTGTTTGTAATTGCGTGAAAACACGTTTATATGATGGAAAGGGTTAATGTAAGAATTAATTAACTTTGAATATTACATTAAAACCTTTCTATAACGGCCACTAAATTATGTTAATTAGTTGGTATTTAGCACAGGTGCCCTTCGCATGCTATGTCTCAATAACAACAACAACTCCGTCACAAATACATTATTTTTTATCACATGTCATAAGTATCTAAAACATACCAAAATATAGTTTTCTGACCCAACCAAAAAAAGAAGAAGAAAAAAAAACACCGAACACCCCTGCTCTATATAATAAGTAATTATTTATTATATAGAACAGGGGTGTTCGCGAATTTAGTTTTGTTTGGTTAGGGTCAGAAAACTATATTTTGGTATGTTTTAGATACTTATGACATGTGATTAAAACATAATGTATTTGTGATGGAGTCGTTGTTGTTGTTGTAGTTGTTGTTGAGACATAGCATGCAAAGGGCACCTGTGGTATTTAGGACAGGTGGCTGCTTAAAGCAAGGTGAAAGTTAAACAGAACGCTCCTATAGGAGCGTTCTGTTTTACATTCGCCTTGCTTTAAGCAGCCGCCTGCCCTAAATACCGACTAATTAACATAATTTAGTGGCCGTTATAGAGAGGTTTTACTGTATAAACATGATTGTCTTTATAAGCAGGTGGTTGCTTAATGCAGGACAAAAGTAATGCAGAAAGCTTAGAGCTTTCTGCATTACTTTTGTCCTGCATTAAGCTACCATCTGCATCTATCACCCAGAAGTATAGTTCTTTTAGATGGTCACATTAGCGGGGTTTTTCTGTACAGTAGAGTCTCGCTAATACGACCGCTCAAACGAGGTCTTATTCTGGAATACTAAAACAGACCTAGTTGTTTGACTATAAACTGTCGCCATATTAAAAACTATATATAGTTTACATACATGTATTCGTACGATGAGTCATAATGATATTATTGAGCATATACATGTATTCATATTCAATAAAAAAAAAAGTAAGTATAGTATATGTATTACCATGGTAACTGTCCAAGCGAAAAAAAACACGATACATTAACATATCATAGCGTTTTCGATGTAATATGTTTGAGGGCCACAAGGGAGATTAGTTGCTTGTCTGTACTAATTGTGTTACCCTCTTGAAATAAAGTCTTTATTATTATTATTTTATTATTATTTTATTATTATTATTATTATTATTATATTATTATTATTATTATTAAGAAAAACTGTTTTGCATTGATTGCTTTAATTAAAATGCAAGTTTTTAACCGATACGCATTTTAAAATAACGGTTATGAAAACAGAGTAGATCTAGATCAAGATCAGACGAATCCGGTAGGAAACGTCTAATAAGGGTCTACTCTGTTTGCTTATGGAATTACATAGATTCTGAATTGGCCAAAATTTCCCCTTGTTCGACGGCAATTATAAAGAAATAATTAATGAATATTCACGAAATCATAAAGATGACATATTTTGCAGCCGATGACATATTTTGCAGCCGGCGAACTTTGCGAAAAACTTTTTTTGCAGACTGCAATTTATACTTTTTTTGTCTATGAACTGGAAAACAGTATTAGCCAAGATAAGAATCTTAGTCTGATCTGGATCCAGACTGTTTGAATTGTGTAGTTTTGTTATGATCGGTATCAACAGGCTATTTTTTCATCCGGTATACAGTGAACCCTCGTTATACCGGCATTCGTTACAATGGCACCCTCGGTATACCGGCAGTATGCACTGAAACAAAATTATCGTTAAGTCTTTGAAACAGCCACTGAATAAATAGGTGCAATGCGAATGCTTAATGCAGAACACAAGAAGTGCAAAAAGCTCCTAAAGGAAGCTTTTTGCACTTCTTGTGTTCTGCATTAAGCATTCACCTGTTGGTAGGCCTACTTGTTTAAAACTGGCCATATGGTTCCTTTCATATTTAAACTCGTTATACCAACAAAATGTCTGGAAACAAACACCTCCGTTGTAATGAGGTTTCACTGTACATGAAACAGATTTGATCCATATCAAACGACGAATATCTCAATGTCTCATAAGGATCCAAACAGTGTCGATTTTGAAAAGAGAATGAGTAAAACAACATGACGTGGACGGGATGGCTTGTTGTGCAGACTAAAGTTATGTCGTATTGAAAGAGTATTTGGAATTTGCGTGGCACGTGCTAAACCGGAAACTGTCACAGCAAATTATGTGCGAGATGTGTGATATTAGAATAACAGAAATACAGCAACGTTTCACTCATGTGACAACAACATTCATTAATATAGGAGTCTTTAAAGGCAGATGGTTGCTTAACGCAGGACTAAAGTAATGCAGAAAGCTCCTTGTATAGGAGCTTTCTGCCTAACCTTCGTCCTGTATTAACCCATGATCTTAACAGTTTGGATCCAGATGAGACGCTGATTAACTCATCACGGTCAAAACTGTTTGACACTTGATTTCATCTTTTTTGAAATACTCATTCATTCTAAATTTGAAGCAGACAAAAGTGTGGCAAGCAGATGACAATTGGAGTTGTAAATTAATTGACCGATTTATGCATAGCGTCCCCTGACATGGGCATTGCAAAGAGTGTAGATTCAGACCAAAGTGTTACTGATGAAACCCTCTGATCAGGGTTTGCACTATTTGCATCACAAATAAGTTTTTATAGGCTATATGGGCAAAACAGTTGTTTTTTTTAGATTTAGACCCACTCTCTTTGAATAAATTTACCGAAAAGGAGCATTTACTAGAGAAATTGAAAATGTAAGAATTGTTTAGTTTTTAAACTATTGTGATTAATAGAGCATTTGCTTAACGATACAACTTTGGCTAAGTGCTTCATGGTATAACTTTAATTATGGAAGAAACAAATATGATCTACAACCAAAAAGATTCGTTTCGTCGCTGTGCAAGAACATAATTACCCTCTTGGTGTTTAAAACACCGAGTTTAACCCTTTCCCTGTTCTATGTTTAGTCCAAATTTTAATACACACTGAATATTCATGAACAAAACAGTTATAATCAAATATGGAAGGTGGGACATTGCATCCATTTTAGAAAGTAAAGAAACAGATCTATCAAAATCCATAAGCAAACAGAGCAGACCCTGATCAGACGGCTCCTCTAGGAGCCGTCTGATCTGGGTCTACTCTGTTTGCAAATGCGTGAAAACACGTTACTATAAGGGAAAGGGTTAAACCCAGATCTGTCGCCGCTTGATATGTGTGGTGTCTGATTGGTATCTTCTGACTTTGGTTGGCCCCAGGTCCTATTAGCATTGGTTGGTCACTGTTAGCATTGTTGCTCTGCTGTCTTTGGCATCTGTTAGCATCGATGGTGGACCTGCTATTTTTTGCGCCTATTAGCATCCGTGATCGACCTGCTGTCATTGGCACATATTAGCATTGTTTGTGGATCTGCATGCTTTGGTACCTATTGGCATCGTTGCTATGTTGTTCACCTATAAGCGAGGCTTTTACTCCAAACCCGTCCAGTGGTCACTGTCACGAGATTTTACTCCAAACCCCTTGAGTGGTCGCCATGTCGAGGTTTTACTCCAAACCCGTCCTGTGGTCACTGTAGTGAGGTTTTACTCCAAACCCGTCCAGTGTTCGCTGTGTCAAGGTTTTTTCCAGACTCGTCTAGTGGTCGCTGTGTCGAGGATTTACTCCAAGCGCGTCTAGTGGTCGCAGTAGTGATGTTTTACTCCAAATCCTTCAGTGGTCGCTGTGTCGAGTTTTTACTCCAGATCCGTTCAGTCGGTGCGTTGTGACAAACGAGGTGCGAAATAATTCTCGCATGCAGGTGCTGAGCAAATGGTGACTCTAACCTTTTCAGGATTTCTCAAAACATTTGTACAAACATTTAGGGAAAATGTTAAAGGGCGAGTTTAACAAAAACAACATGGCTGGCAGTACTTTGGACTGCACCAAATCCCTGTCCCATTGGATGGCGAAGAATTCGGGCAACAGTGCAGTAATAAATACAGTATACGGGGTGAAATCGTGATAATGTATGCAAACAAGTTTGGATCAAAATGTCTTTTGGGTCGGAACATTTGGACGCTGCTTAACTTTTAACTTTTTAGCAGAAGACGAAAGAAACAGTACTATAGATATTGAAACGGAGACGATTTTTCGGAAATAGGTCAGAAAGGAAAACTAACATATTACATCAGTGCTGTGCTAGACCCTAAATTCTTGTCCTGTTTAGCGCGATGTGACTAATATTTGCAAACAGCTTGGATCCAGATGAGACGCCGAGTAACTCGGCGTCTCATCTGGATCCAAGCTGTTTTGATACTTGGTTAGACATTTTTAAACAAAGCTTAAGCGATCCGAATTACTTGTATGTAAAAAATGCGACAGATCAGACGTTTTGTTTTACATTTTTACAGCGTGATAGTGGTTAAGCGAATGGAATCTTTCGGGACATGCTGTACTGCAGGCATCATGCGTCACTTTTTATTTGATCGTCACAGAGACCAGTGGACAGTTTGCAGAATTTAAAGTTTGCAACTTGCGTCATCAGAACATTCATTGGAGTCGTTTAAGACCTTATTTTGGATTTGGATAAATGAAAGTGAGTTTTTTTGTGTTTTTATATAATTATACAGATGCATAGATAGGATGCGTAAATTGACACTTTTTTTCAAGAAAAAACTCCTTTATTTCTCCACCAAGCCTTGTATTGTGACCATTCCTTAGATTAGTCTCAAAGAGACGATTTTAATGAATGGTCACTGTATAGGGTTTGATGGAAAAATGAAGATTTTAGTAAATTTTAATACACTTCTTTAGATATTGCTATGTATATATAAATATTTTGACCTGCTTTCTCTAAAATCGTTGTGAAATTAATTTGATTTTTTAATTATTATTTTTTTTATTGTAATACATGTAATGGAAAATTATTTGCTAATTCGTCTTTTACGAAATCTTTCGAGATACATGTACGTTTTTAATCTCACTAAGTCACGTTTACGCGTATGTTTCGATTAACTCGAAGCGTTTCTTACATGTAGCGAAGTTTTAAGCGTCTATAAACAAAACAAATTTTATAAAAATGAAAGGAAAAGAAAATGCAGGGCTCGTCTTTAGCCATGTTAAACAAGAACTTCTCAAAAGCGATCAGCTAGTGAAAAAAGAGATGACCTGTTTAACCCTTTCCTTGTTCTACATTTAGCTGAAACCCCAATACTGAATATTCATGGATAATTTTGTTACAATGAAATATGGAAGGTGGAACATTGTAGCCATTTCAGAAACTACAGAAGCTGATCTATCAAATTCAATTAGCAAATAGAGCAGACCCTGATCAGACGGCTCCTATAGGGGCCGTCTGATCTGGGTCTACTCTGTTTGCAAATGCGTGAAAATGCCTTTATATGAAGGAAAGTGTTAAGTCTGTCATGTTGAAGGTTTATTTAAGAAATAATGACGTCATGAATATTGATTAGCTGCATTTTTATCATGGCATATGTATTGGTAGAAATTTAAGTCATATTATAATTCCTTAAACAAACATGGCATTTTGTATTGGTAGAAATTGAAGTCATATTATAATTACTTAAACAAACAGAACATACCCAGATCAGACATCGCCAACAGGAGCTGTCTCTTCTGGGTCTACCCTGTTTGCAAAGACGTGAAAAAGGCACCTTTTCTGAGGGAAAAGGGGTAATTAAGCCTTAACTCAATGAATATTCATAAAAAAGATTCTGTCTGTTATGAATATTGTCAAATCCATAGACGAGGGGAGTGCTTCAAATGATAAAATTGTCTTTAACAATAGAACCCGTCTTAACCCTTTCCCTGTTCTATATTTATTCCAAATTTTGATACCTACTGAATATTCATTAACAAAATAGTTATAATGAAATATGGAAGGTGGAACATTGAAGACAGTTTAGAAAGTAAAGAAACAGATCTATCAAATTATGTTAGCAAACAGAGCAGACCCTGGTCAGAAGGCTCCTCTAGGAGCCGTCTGATCTGGGTCTACTCTGTTTGCAAATGCGTGAAAACACGTTTATATGAGGGAAAGGGTTAAGCTGTCGTTCATTTATTGAACATAAGGGTCTTAAAAAGCAGGTGATTGCCATATGCAGGGCAAACGTAATGCAGAAAGCTCCTATAGGAGCTTTCTGTATTACGTTTGGCCTGCATTAAGCTGCCACCTGCCTTACAGACCCAATAACTTGACCTCGTTTGATGACCGCTTTTAAGACAGATTCTATTGTACCACCAAACTCTATGTTATAACTCACTCTCGCTCTTTAGTCTCAGTGAGACTGTTCCATATGACTTTGTGGAAGCTGTGACAAAATGTCATGACATCGTTCATAACAATGTTTACGCCACGTGCACGGCGTTTGCAATAACAAGGGCGAAACGAAGGTTAAGGCATTAACTCGACTTATTTCGACTTAGACGAGCTTAAATTTGAAGCATACAATGAGAAAATATCACAAACTATTCCATGTTACGAATAAACAAAGAGCCATTAACTAGTATCACGCTAAGCGTTTTGCAAACAGCTTGAATCCAGATGAGATGCCGAGGATTTAAGTTGTTGATACTCGATGAATGGCTTCTCAGACGCTTGTACTAATCAGAAGTAAGTAAAAATGTAACAGGTACATTTAAGAGTTTTGGCAAACATAGGTTTTTCAGCACGAGAGAGATATACTAAAACGTAATTAAGTATTAAACCCTTTCCTTTCACGCATTTGCAAACAGAGTAGACTCAGATCAGACGGCTCCAATAGGAGCCGTCTGATCTGAGTCTACTCTGTTTGCTTGTGGAATTTGAAATATCTTTTCCTTTACTTTCTAAAATGGCTAAAATATTCAAACTTCCATATTTCATTATAACTATTTTGTCCATGAATATTGAGTAGGTATTGACATTTGGAATAAGCATAAAACGTCACAAAGTATTTAAGAGGTAAACCCTTGGCGTTGTTTTATTTTCCCTGTTTAATTATTTACCTTGTTGTTTACCTTCCCTGTTTAATTTTTTACCTTGTTTTACCTTCCCTGTTTAATTATTTACATTGTTTTACCTTCCCTGTTTAATTCTTAACTTTGTCCTCCCTATTCTTGGTAAAAGTACTACATAATTCCCTCTAAACCGGACATTCAAATTGTTATTAATGTCTGTCTGTAAGATATTCCCTCATAGGCTATTTTTAGACCCAACTTCTTTGAATAAATTTCTGAAAAGGAGCATTCACTAGAGAAAAGGAAAAAATTAGAATTATGTAGTTTTGAAACCTTTGTGATAAATATTTATCACAATGGATTCAAAACGTGACTTTTTTAGAAGCGTCCAAAGGCGTAATTATGCGGGAATGGGTTAAGACAGATGTCAGCTTAAAGGAGCTTTCTACATGACTTTCTTCTAGCATTAAGCAGCCACCTACCTTAAAGTCCGGCCTTAACTCATTCCCTCATAGGCTATTTTAGACCCAATCTCTTTCAGAAAATCTACCGAAAAGGAGCATTTACTAGAAAAAAAAGAAAATTCTAGAATTGTGTAGTTTTCAAACAATTGTGTACTGCTATAGAACAAATGCTTTATTTAACCCTTTCCTCATATTAACGACTTTTGACGACTCTATAAAAGTCACTTTGTGAAACCATTGTGATAAATAGAGCATTTGCTCATATAGGAGCAAATGCTCTATTTATCACAATGGTTTAAAACTACAAAATTCTAAAAAAAATCCTTTACTCTTAATTAATGCTCCTTTTCGGTAGATTAATTCAAAGAGATTGTATCTAAAAATAGCCTATGAGGTAATGGGTTAACACTATGGTTTCAAAAAGTGACATTTACAGAGGCGTGAAAAGACGTCAATATGAAGGAATGGATCAAAGTATCTAAGTGCTTTTGTACTAAAATTCCGGTTTAGAGGGTTTTTACTGTACACCAGCCTTCAGTATGCTTCGGGCGAATTCGCGAACAAGCCGGGCCAGGATGAGATACCGTGTAACTCGACGTCAGATCAAGATCCAAACTAGAAGACAGATAAACCTGTCAGTGCCAACCTTGTCGTCTGCTGGACACATTTTCGTCTGCTTCAATTTCTAGATTGTTTGTGTGTGTGCTTGTTCAGTTTCTTTATTATAAAAAAACATAAACGGGGTGTCAAATAGTTTGGATCCTGGTGAGATGCCGAGTTACTCGGCCGAGTTACTCGGCGTCTCATCTGGATTCATAATATTTGCAAATGATATCACAGACCAGGCTTCAGAAGAGATTACGGTTAGAACGCTAAGGAAGTGTCTAAACATGGAATAAAATTGACAAATTATGTAAATCCCTTTTCATTGTGAATTCTAACTTTATTCGCTTGAATGTGGCAGTTAATGCATAGGGCATTTACATCGTGAGTACTTGTCAATACAACGAACAAAATGTGCATATATTGCCATAGAAACTAAATGCATCAATTTCTCCAGAAAACCTGTAGCAAAGGTATTATGGACAGCAGACAATGTTATGCAATATGTCAAGCAATACACACACCAATTAGGATACTAGACAGGTTTACCTAGGGTTCGGCATAACACTAATTAATCAGATACTTGTTATGCATATTTAGCAGATCTGTTTAAATCGTTTGTCTTACAGTCAATATATTAATTCAAGACGAAATTGATAGAACATCCAACGGGGTTATTCGACTTGCTTTCTTTCTGCGTGATGCAGCAGTCTGGTTTCAACCTTTTCTTCATATAATATACTTTTTCACGACTTTCAAAACAGAGTAAACCCATATCAGAATGCTCTTACAGGGTATGCTCTGTCTGCTTATGGTGTAACACTTCCCTCATATGAGCGTGTTTTCACGCATTTGCAAACAGAGTAGACCCAGATCAGACGGCTCCTATAGGAGCCGTCTGATCAGGGTCTGCTCTGTTTGCTAATGGAATTTGAAAACAAACGTTACTTTCTAAAATAGCTACAACGTTCCACTTTTCGTATTTCATTATAGAACTATTTCGTCCATGGATATTCAGTAGGTATTGACATTTGGAATAATCATAGAACAGGGAAAGATTTAATATAGACCCGAGTCTACAGATTTTGTCTGAGCCACAATAACATGTGTTTACCTGTATATGCCATTATAAAATTAATATGATTAATATTCATGATGCCATTATTTCTAACATGACTATAAAACAGGGAAAGCGTTAACATTTTGCTTGACAATCCTGTCTTTTATACGCATTGGTCCAGAAAAGATGCGTAAATTAAAACATTTTCAAGAACAACTCCTTTATTTCTCCACCAAACCCTATACTGTGACCACTCTTTAGAATCGTCTCGAAGAGACGATTCTTAAGAGTGGTCACAGTATAGGGTTTGGTGGAGAAATGACGATTTTTAGTGTTTGGGTACGCATCGTTATCTGTTGCTCTGATTACGTCTTTGCAAAAAGAGAACAGAAGCAGAGCAGAAACAGACTAACAGTTTCCTTCATATAAACATGTTTTCACGCGTTTGCAAGCAGAGCAGACCCATATCAGACGGCTCCTATAGGAGCCGTCTGGTCAGGGTCTGCTCTGTTTGCTAACGGAATTTGAAAGATCTGTTTCTTTACTTTCTAAAATGGCTTCAATGTTCTACCTTCCATATTACGTTGTAACTATTTGTTTCCATGAATATTCAGTAGGTATTGAAATTTGGAACAAACATAGAATAGGGAAAGGATTAAATGCTTGAAAATAAACCCCATTGCTTTTTCAAGGATGTTTCAATTTTTAACCTTCATTGCTCTAATGGCGACTTTGTATTTACATTTGCAAACAGTGGCGACTTTGTATTTGCATTTGTAAACAGTGGCGACTCTGTAATTACATTTGCAAACAGTTTGGATCCAGATGAGACGCCGAGTACCTCGGCGTCTCATCAGGATCCAAACTGTTTGTGACTCTGTCACGATGTTTTAGGAAAGAAATGGAAGAAAAATGTACTTTTTTATAAGTAAAGCAGACGACAGTATTTGCAGACGACACTTACTGAAGGCACGTACAGAAGGTTAAGTTGTGTTTATAGGGGGATTCAGCTATTATGTGGGTGTTTCACCTTCACCTTTTTCTCGAATATTGTTTTAAAAGGTGGACGCTCGTATCATATCCTGGAAATGAAGTTGGGACGATTGGAAGAGGTACGCGTTAGTACACACTGCAGATCGTAGATCCGTCATACAGTGGGACCGTGTGTATAACACAGATCGTAAAGCCGTTATACAGTAGGACAGTGTACATGCTGCACATCGTAGAGTCGTCATACAGTAGGACAGTGTACATGCTGCACATCGTAGAGTCGTCATACAGTAGGACAGTGTACATGCTGCACATCGTAGAGTCGTCATACAGTAGGACAGTGTGTATGTCACAGATCGTTAAGCCGTTATACAGTAGGACAGTGTACATGCTGCACATCGTAGAGTCGTCATACAGTGGGACAGTGTACATGGTGCACATCGTAGAGTCGTCATACAGTAGGACAGTGTGTATGTCACAGATCGTTAAGCCGTTATACAGTAGGACAGTGTACATGCTGCACATCGTAGAGTCGTCATACAGTGGGACAGTGTACATGGTGCACATCGTAGAGTCGTCATACAGTAGGACAGTGTACATGGTGCAGATCGTAGAGTCGTCATACAGTAGGACAGTGTACATGCTGCACATCGTAGAGCCGCCATACAGTGGGACAGTGTACATGGTGCACATCGTAGAGTCGTCATACAGTAGGACAGTGTACATGGTGCAGATCGTAGAGCCGTCATACAGTAGGACAGTGTACATGGTGCAGATCGTAGAGCCGTCATACAGTAGGGCAGTGTACATAGTGTAGATCGTAGAGTCGTCATACAGTAGGACAGTGTACATGGTGCAGATCGTAGAGCCGTCATACAGTAGGGCAGTGTACATAGTGTAGATCGTAGAGTCGTCATACAGTAGGACAGTGTACATGGTACTGATCGTAGAGTCGTCATACAGTAGGACAGTGTACATGGTGCAGATCGTAGAGTCGTCATACAGTAGGACAGTGTACATGCTGCACATCGTAGAATTGTCATACAGTAGGACAGTGTACATTGTGCAGATCGTAGAGCCGCCATACAGTGGGACAGTGTACATGATGCAGATCGTAGAATCGCCATACAGTAGGACAGTGTACATGGTGCAGATCGTAGAGTCGTCATACAGTGGGACAGTGTTCATGGTGCAGATCGTAGATCCGCCATACAGTGGGACAGTGTACATGCTGCACATCGTAGAATCGTCATACAGTAGGACAGTGTACATGGTGCAGATCGTAGAGTCGTCATACAGTTGGGCAGTGTTCATGGTGCAGATCGTAGATCCGCCATACAGTGGGACAGTGCACAGGGGTCTGGACCGCTTCATTTGGGTCTATATGTACTATATAATAATATTATCATATAGTACATATAGACTATAGTACATATAGACCCAAATGAAGCGGTCCAGACCCCTGTGGGACAGTGTACATGGTGCAGATCGTAGCGTCGTCATACAGTGGGGCAGTATTCATGGTGCAGATCGTAGAGTCGTCATACAGTAGGACAGTGTACATGGTGCAGATCGTAGCGTCGTCATACAATAGGACAGTGTACATGCTGCACACCGTAGAGTCGCATACAGTAGGACAGTGTACATGGTGTAGATCGTAGAGTCGTCATACAGTGGGACAGTGTACATGCTGTAAATCGTAAAGCCGCCATACAGTGGGACAGTGTACATGCTGTAAATCGTAAAGCCGCCATACAGTGGGACAGTGTACATGGTACAGATCGTAGAGTCGTCATACAGTGGAACAGTGTGCATGCTGTAGGTCGTAGAGTCGTCATACAGTGGAACAGTGTGCATGCTGTAGGTCGTAGAGCCGCCATACGGTGGGGCAGTGTACATGCTGCACATCGTAGATCCGTCATACGGTGGGGCAGTGTACATGGTTCAGATCGTAGATCCGTCATACAGTAGGACAGTGTGAATGCTGTAGATCGTAGATCCGTCATACAGTGGGGTAGTGTGCATGCGGTAGATCGTAGAGGCGTCATACAGAGGGATAGTGTGCATTGTACAGGTCGTAGAGTCGTCGTACAGTGGGACAGTTTGCATGGTACAGATCGTAGATTGGTCGCTCACAGGCAGGTACAATTTTGTGTCCATTGCTTTACCAAGTAACAGTAAACCCTCACCTACTATTTTTATACCCAACCTCTTTGAATAAATCTACTGAAAAGGAGTTTTAACTAACACAAACGATTTTTATAATTGTTTAGTTTTGAAACATTTGTGATAAATAGAGCATTTGCTCCGATGGAGCAAATGCTCTATTTATCGCAATGGTTTCAGAACGTGACTTTTACAGAGGTGTAAAAATTACATTACATACCTCAGCCAAGACATGGCATACCTTAACTCGTTCCTTGTTTAATATTACTTTAAGGAATTATGACATAATGAATATTTATTAGCCGATTTTTATAATGACATACATGTATGTTAAAAGGATGTTTTGGCTCAGGCAGAAACTGTAGACTCAGATCTATGTTATACCATAAGCAAACAGAGCAGACCCTGATCAGACGGCTCCTAAAGGAACAGTCTGGTTAAGTCTGTTCTGTTTGCAATGGGTGAAAAAGGTGTGTATATAAAAGAAAGGGTTAACTAAAACACTGCAAACCTCAACCAAGATATGTCATACTTTAACCAAGATATGTCATACTTTAACCAAGACATCTCATACCCCTGCCAAGACATTTCATACCTTAACACAATACCCCCTAGTGACGCATTTTGCGCCTCTATAAAATTCACATATTGAAACCATTGTGATAAATAGAGCATTTGCTCCATAGGAGCAAATGCTCTTTTTTATCACAATGGTTCAAGACTACATAATTCCAAAACTGTCCTTTTCTATAGTTAATGCTCCTTTTCGGTAGATTTATACAAGGAGACTGGGTCTAAAATAACCTAGGAGGTAATGGGTTAACAATAATTAAGACATTACATAACTCAACTTAGACATTTCATACTTTAATCAAGACGTGGCATATTTCAACCTAGACATTGTATAACTCAGCCAATTAACTATAATTAAGACATTGCATACCTCAACCAAGACATTTCGTACCTCAACATGACATTGCATACCTCAACCAAGACATTGTATACCTCAACCAAGACATTTCATACCTCAACATGACATTGCATACCTCAACCAATACATTTCATACCTCAACATGACATTGCATACCTCAACATGACATTGCATACCTCAACCAAGACATTGCATACCTCAACCAAGACATTTCATACCTCAACTTGACATTGCATACCTCAACCAAGACATTGTATACCTCAACAAAGGCATTACATATTGATGGAAGTAATTGGCGATTGTCCGTAATGGAAGTTGTTGCCAATGCTGATGTTGATGAAAAGTTTGCTGTTTCAGATGTTGTTGGTGTTTTGTTGTTGTTTCTTTTACTGCTGTTGATGAGCATGCTTTTATTGATGTTTATGACTTTCCAGCTTCTTCTGTCGTTTTGGACAAAGAGATAAAAAATTGATTCTGATTTGTTAAATGACCCTTGAAGATATGTGCATTTCTGTATGGCAATGCAAATTCGGAGATTTAGAATATGCATATGTTTCTCTATTAGTCTGGAGGCATGTTCGATATCGAGGCTTAGTGCAAAACTATTTCACCGCAACTACCTTACATAAACGTATGCAGATAGTGTAGACCCAGATCAAAATGTTCCTGAAGGAGCAGTTTGATCTTTGTCTACATTATTTGCTACACTGTCAGTTTTAAATAAGGTTATCAAAACTGTGCCAATTTAACGTATTTAGTTTTACAAACTGGTGGAGATGAGACTTTGTGTCGAGTTGATTAGGGTAGTATGCTACTACTACACGTATTTAGGGTAGTATGCTACTACTACACGTATTTAGGGTAGTATGCTACTACTACACGTATTTAGGGTAGTATGCTACTACTACACGTATTTAGGGTAGTATGCTACTACTACACGTATTTAGAGTAGTATGCTACTACTACACGCATTTAGGGTAGTATGCTACTACTACACGTATTTAGGGTAGTATGCTACTACTACACGTAGTATGCTACTACTACACGTATTTAGGGTATTATGCTACTACTACACGTTTTAAGGATGGTATGCTAGTACTACACGTATTTAGGGTAGTATTCTACTACTACACGTATTTATGGTAGTATGCTACTACTACACGCATTTAGGGTAGTATGCTACTACTTACGTCATCGGCTAATTCGCATTTCCCTGTTCTATATTTCATGAACAAAATAGTTATAATGAAATATGGAAGGTGGAACATTGTAGCCATTTTAGAGAAAGAAACAGATCTATCAAAGCCCATAAGCAAACAGAGAAGACAATGACCAGACGGCTCCTATAGGATCCGTCTGATTTGGGTCTATTTTGTTTGCAAGTGCATGAAAACACTTTCATATGAAGGATAGAGATAATGGTATGTGAATACATAATGTTTGGGCCGTCGCAGAAACGGTAGAATCAGATCAGTATTAGTCTATATGCACGCAGAATAGACCCTGATCTGTGTCTTCTCTGTCTGCAAATGCATGGAATGACGTTTCTACTAGGAAGAGGGACCGATTAGAGGCCTAATGTACGAGTCCAGTTGTCCAGTAGCACGTCTCGGCATTCGGTTCCTGGGATGATGATACTTGTGTCAGGGGATGACATTAATACGTAAGTCATTGGGATATTGCTTATGTCAGAGGATGACTTATAGGTAATTAGGATATTGACTACGTCAGAGGATGACATATAAGTCTTTGGGATATTTACTACGTCAGGGGATGACATATAAGTCATTGGGATATTGCTTATGTCAGAGGATGACATATAAGTCGTTGGGATATTGCACACGTCGGAGGATGACATATAAGTCGTTGGGATATTGCACACGTCGGAGGATGACATATAAGTCGTTGGGATATTGCACACGTCGGAGGATGACATATAAGTTATTGGGGTATTGCCTACGTCTGAGCATGACATAAAAGTCATTAGGATATTGACTACATCAGAGGATGACATATAAGTAATTAGGATATTGCCTACGTCAGAGGATGACATATACGTCATTGGGATATTGCTTATGTCAGAGGATGACCATTCTATTTAAGACAGTTGGATATTACTTATATCGGGGGACGACTTTGGACTTGAATATGTGATAAATAAATCTCAGTTGCTTGTTGTGTAAGATACCCAAGTCTGAGGAGGACTTCTGCGCTAGATGTATTAGGTATTAAAGTCTAAGGAGGACCTTTTCGCTAGATGTGTAAAATGATCAAGTCTGGGGAGCACTTGTGCTAGATGTTTAAGGTACTAGAATCTTAGGAGAACTTCTGACCTAGATATGTACGGTACTAAAGTCTGAGGAGGACTTTAGCGCAATATGTCTAAGTTACGCAAGATGTAGGTCTGCGAGGATATTGTCTTGGGTATTAAGCACTAAGGACTAAGGCCATCGGGATACCTCTACATAAGATGGCTACCGGGGAACCACGGCGTTGGATGGCTACCGTTGTTGCTGTTTCGGCTCTAGGCATTGACGAAACTCGAGCCAGGGGAAGGTTTTAGGGAGATACAGAAGACAGGAGAATGTTTGCCGTCAGCACTGAAGAGAGACTTCACATTCAACATGGAAACGAATTTCTAGATATTTGAGATACAGTTGAACTTCGATAACTCGAACTTCAAGGGACCGTACAAATTAGTTCGGGATAACAGAGGTTCGAGTTATCCTATATCTAACCTGAACCATTTCTCAATGCCACAGCTTAATACTGGTCTAAAGTAATGCTGAAAGCTCCTACATTACTTTAGACCTGTATTAAGCTGTAACATGTGTTTCTATATATATATCTGTAACGATACATTTTAGAGCAATTCTGTATTGTAAGTTTTGGAGGGACTGAACGTTTTGTTCGAGTTATCCGAAGTTCGAGTTATCCGAGTTCGAAATATCGAAGTTCAACTGTAATATTTTGAGAGGAGTACTCAGGAAATTTATATTTGGAACCACGGAGGAATAGATGGACATCAGCGTGTGTGAAGATTGTTTCGGTATCACCTGCCATTTTTATCAGTCACTGTGCTAAAGTGTCGTCACAGGACTGTTAGGAATGGACTGCCCTACTGTTAAAAGCGGCAACACACACGCTGGGTCTGTTGTCGTTCTATCGCAGAGGCGGGAAAAGATCGTCGTACAATGGACAGCACGCCGAGATCTACCGAAGACGGCGGAATATATCGAATTCACTCGGACGACTGAAGTAGAAATTAGTAAAATGTAAAATACAATAGAATTCTCAAAGCCATCCATTTAACGAATAAGCATTGGTGTCTTTAAAAGCAAGGGGTTGCATAATGCAGGTCAAAATTAATGAGAAAGGCTCCCAAAGGAGCTTTTAACATGCATTTGATCCTGTTTGAACCCTTTCCTTCATATAATCGCCTTTTCACGCATTTGCAAACAGAGAAGACCCAGATCATCAGGGTCTTCTCTGTTTGCCTACGAACTTCTAATAGATCTGACTACAGTTTCTGCCAATTCCAAAACCATTCTGTGTACATATGCCATTCATGACGTCATTGTTTCTTACATGAATATTGAACAGGGAGAAGTTACCGCTTGCCTCAGATCTCAAAATATATATATTTTATGTAATGACCCTTAGGGATATTGTATTGAACTTTAAGGATAGCAGAAATCTGGAGCAGACATTTACGATTAATTGATTAATTATCAATTTCTCTATACATTATCACAGAATCATTTTTAGAAACAACCTCTTTGAATAGATCTACCAAAAAGGAGCAATTACTAAAGAAAATGTTAGAATTGTGTAATTTTGAAACCATTGTGATAAATAGAGCATTTGCTCATAGGGAGCAAATGCTCTATTTATCACACTTGTTTCAATAATGATTTTTACAGAGGCGTCAAAAGGCATCAGTAAGATGGAATTGGTTCAAGGAGCGTAAACAACCAAGTATATGTATTTGTATTTGTTTTTCCAAAGATGCTGAATATCACTGGTAGCTACAGATCCAACGATTCGTCAGCAGTATATCAAATACCTGTGTGGAATTCACGAATCCATCAGCAACTGATGTTCTGCAGCGATTGCAGTTCATCCCAACTCACAACTCCTCCTCAGCATCAGCATCAGCATTATTAGTATTATTAGTTTTAGTAGTAGTAGCAGTAGTAGTATCATCATCATCATCATCACCATCATCATCATCATCATCATCATTATTTTCATTTTCATTTTCATTTTCATTATTATTATTATTATTATTATTATTATTATTATTATTATTATTATTATTATTAAATAGGTGTACTCATACTTTATTTCCATAGCCGATCAAAACTGAATTTCTAATACACATCGCATATCTTTAATAAATCATAATTTATTTTTTGTCAAGTAGTTCTTAACGCACTAGATGATTGCATGAAGCGAGACAAATGTTACAAGAACAAAGAAAGACCACTCCTACCGGACAATTTAGTGAAAAAAAAGTTTGACGTGAGAACAAAAGAATTGGAAGCAAAGTTTTTCAACGGATGAATGACTAATAACAAAAGCAAGGGAGGTAATATTTCCAAACCTGTTGAATACATCAAATTTATCTATTGATAAATATTGAAGCAGTCTATTTAACACTTTCCCTCATATAAACGCTTTTTCACGCATTTGCAAATAGTGTAGACCCAGATAAGACGGCTCTTCTAGGAGATGGCTCCTCTGGGAGAGTCTGCTCTGTTTGCTTACGACATGATAAAGACATGATTCTAAACTCGTTGTCAAGGCAAAACATTCCCTTGAAAATTTTACATGATAAAAATTCAGCTAATAAATATTTATGATGTCATTATTTGGTGCATGTATATTGAACATGCAATGGGTTCATTCTTTACTTGATAACCAACCGCTGCCTTTTAACCCATTCCTCTATAAGGCTATTTTTATACCCAACCTCTTTGAACAAATCTACCAAAAAGGAGTATTTATTAGAGAAAATGAAAATTTTAGAATTTTGTATTTTGAAACCATTGTGATAAATAGAGCATTTGCTCCTATAGGAGCAAATGCTCTATTTATCACAATGGGTTCAACAGGTGATTTTTACAGAGGCGTAGAAAGGCGTATTTATGGATGAAAGGGTTAAATTGTCTGTAGAGTGTACATATCCTGTATAAGCTACATGTTTATGGTCTACTCTGTTTGCTTACGTTACAAGTATGATTATCTGTCGCCGTAGCAAGAAAAGTCCATATTTCTATTTTAATATAATAGTTAACCATTTACTCCATAAGTACGCCTTTGCAAACATAGTAGACCAAGATCAGACGGTTCCTGTAGGAGCCGTCTGATCAGGGTCTGCTCGTTTTGCTTATGATATAATATAGATATGATTCTAAACAGTTTCTGCCAAAGACAAAATTCTCCCTGTTCATGGGCCGTTATAAAAAGAAATACATGTATTACAATAAAATCTCGGTTATTCGAATTTTTAGTACTGAAGAATTTAGACCATTTTATGCAGGTGGCTGCTTAATGCTTGGTGAAAATCATGCAGAAAGCTCTGTAGACTTTTCACCATGCATTAATCTGTCACCTGTCTTAAAGATCGATAATGATATGTATTTTAGTGATAATCAAGATTTTACTGTATGTATTTTAGTGTTCGAATAATCGAGATTTTACTGTAGTCTAACCAATGTTCATGATGTCATTATTTCTTCTGGGAATTTCCATTAAGTAAAGGGTTAAATTATTTAATATTCATTAGGTTTACAATAAATATTCATCAAGAATAAGGTAAACTGGTGTGGATAGCAGACCAGACCAGTGGCCATGTGCGACGTATTTTACAAGGGTATATCGAGGGCTTGGTGCAAAACTATTCTAACTCCTTCACAAAGTGAAGGAGTTAGAATAGTTTGCACCAAGCCCTCGATATGCTGTTTGACATTCCTCCGCATCTTCAGAATGTGTCATTCAACGTGCAAACGCACATTTGACTTGCTGGCTTGCAGGGTCTGCGCTGTTTGCAAAAATGCCCGAAATCTCGAATGCATTTTCTTGAGGCGGGTCTTGCATCTGATTCTCTGGCACCTCTTAATTTTCTGAAACTTTATCATTCTAATTCTTACATACTTTGGCAGAGTTTTTTTCTTTCAGTCCTTTTCTGGCAGCCATTTCTCGAACCAACGCTTTGCATTGGCGAAAACGAATTTCAAAGATCTGTGTCTTTACTTTCTAAAATGGCTATCATACTCCACCTTCCATATTTCATAATAACCTTGTTGTCCATGACTATTCAGTAGATATTGGAATTAGTAAGAAACATAGAACAGGGAATGGGTTAAATAAGCTTGTATAATGACACATGAATACCGAACGAGTATCCATGACAAAAACTATAAAATCATGTATGTTATTTCAGACAAACCATGCAAACCCAGCTCAGAATGTTCCTATAGAATGCGCAAGACCTTGGTTTATTCTGTTGCAAATGTGGTTCTATCTGGCAAAGGGTTAAGCGTAACATCAAACTGACATCTGCACGTGCTGAAATTACATAGACAGAGGTATATTACCTAACGTGAATACGATGTAAACTATTACCTCCCTTGCTTTTGTTATTAATCACTCATCCGTTGAAAAATCTTACCTTCCATTCTATTGTTCTATCGACAAACTTTTTTTGCAGGATTTCGTTCGGCATGAGTAGTCTCCCATCGTTCTTGTTCTAGTTGTCTCGCTTGATACGAATTTCAACACTAAGTGGCAATTATTTTAACCGAAGTGGACAACATTATGCGAAGAAAGGTTTCTCTTGATGCCTAGTATTTATTTTTGTATGTATTATAATACAATAATAATATGATTATACATATTCAAATAACAAAAAGGGCTAAGGAAAACTGAACCAAAAAAGTTATGTTCGAATGTCCGTTTTATTTCAGTTTGAGTTAACACGAACACACCCCCATGAACCTTGATCCCCATGAACCTTGATTTAAGAATTTATTACTGCATAAATTATACCTGAAACTGGTTTATATTTGCAAATTAACAAGGAACTTTGGACTGTGACAGAAAGTTAAGAATCAGATCTATATCATTCGATAAGAAAACTGATATGCGGGCTCCTGTAGGCCTGATCCGGATCTGTTCTGTCTGCTTATGAAATATTACATGCATGTAATAAACAGTTTCTGCCATGGCCAAACAACTGCATGTTCATGTTCCATTATACAAATTTATCTAATAAATATTCACGGTGTCATTATTTCTTATATGAATAGTCATTAAGTATATGGTTCAGTTTCACCATCGGCCTTGAAAACAGATGACTGTATTTTGAAGCGTAGCAGTCAATCGACACATGCATTCAACAGCTCCTCTTTGAACTTTCCGAAAGGTTTTCCCTCTGCATTAAGCAGGCAGCCATCTGTCTAAAATGTTTTCCTTTCTTGAGCACTAAATGTTCGGTTTGGAGATTTCCCTGCACATGAGTGGTATGGCAGAGACATTCTTTAATTACTGTACATATATGTAGACCCAGCGGTCAGCACATGAGAAGCAAATCATATGATCTTTATATACACTTTATACTCATTTTTTTAAAACCTTAACTCCATGAATATGTAAGAAATATGGACGTCATGAATATTAATTAGATTAACTGTTATAATCAAACATAGACACTGGATGTTTTGGCCGTGACAGAAAGTGTAGAATCACATCTATATCATATCATAAGCAAACAGTGCAGACCCTGATCAGACGGCTCCTCTAGGAGCCGTCTGATCTGGGTCTTCTCTATTTGCAAAGGCGTAGAAAGGCGTGTTTATGGACTAAAGGGTTAAGAAAAAGGACTGCATGAATATTTATTAGTTTTATAGTTATATTATGTACAGGGGAATTTTTTTCCAAGTCACACACTTTAAAATTAGATTATTGTTGAAACGTTCACCATGGAACAATTGTAGTAAATCGTCGGTCGTCGTGGAAACCGTCTTGCATTACAGAAACTAAGGTTACGAACTGTTTCACACCATAAAATGTATTTTTGAAGGTACAAGAAATTCGTCACATTAGGTGACAAACGCACCTAATAGTCTATAAAGCAAAGCACGAACATTGAAACGTGTTTTTGTTGGCAAGTCTGTATATGCTAAATTGCTATATGAAACTAAACTTAACTCTTTTCCTGTTCTATGTTTATTCCAAATTTCAATACCTACTGAATATTCATGGACAAAATAGTTATAATAAAATATGGAATGTCGAACATTGTAGCCATTTTAGAAACTAAAGAAACAGATCTATCAAATTCTATTAGCAAACAGAGCAGGCCCTGATCAGACGGCTCCTATAGGAGCCGTCTGATCTGGGTCTACTAATTTTGCAAATGCGTGAAAATGCGTTTATATGAGGGAATGGGTTAAATACTACACAGTGTGACCTGATTTTGGACTAAAACAAACCTTAAACAAGAAAGACTAAGCAATAGTACGGATATAATGTAAAATATCTTATTTTAACTTTGTGAATGTATTTCTACCATTTGGGTCAAAGGTCAATGCCACAGTGACCAGAAAACGTCACATTGCACTTTGCCATCCGTAGATGTACTAACACACCAAAGTTGTTTTTCCCCTCAATTAATATTGGAGACATACTCCAGATGTGGCGGCCGTAAAACGTCGCCCCGTACTTCATTCTCAGTGTTGTTATACCTTCTGATCCTTCGAGATCATGAATTTCAGTACTTCTTGTTCTGAAAATTGAATACCGCATAAGCCGGTGCTAGGGGGCGTGAGCAGTGTTGCACTTTCAATTACTGCTCATGAACAGACTCAATAAAACCGAGTCTGCAATTTTCTCTTTTTGTGTTGCAATTTTGGCTTCCGAGGGATCACCACCCTTCAGAATTTATTTCCTATAGCTGAGATCACAGGGCAAAGTAAAGGTCACAGTGACCTGCAAAATGGTACACACCAGTCTGTCATCCAAATATGTACTTACACCAAATTTGGTTTTCCTACCTCAAGTAATACTGGAGATATGCTCTGGGCAAGGTTTTTCTATAATTGAGATCAGGATCCAGGTCAAGGTCACAGCAACCTGAAAATGGTATGCGACACTCCTCCATAACACACTCACGCCAAATTCGGCATTCCTACCAAAAGAATTATATGAGATATGCTCCGGGACAAGGTTTTTCCCTAGCTGATGTTAACTCAAGGTCATACTGATATCAAAATAATACGCAACACTCTACCATCCCAAGATGTACTTACACGCCAAATTTGGCTTCCCTACCTCGTCATATGTAGAACATTTGTTCCAGACAATGTTTTACTATAACTGAGGTCAGAGGTCATGGTCACGGTGCAAATTGGAACATGACACTCCACCATTCCCAGATGTTCTAACACGCAATTGGCATTCCTACCTCAAGTAATACAGGTGATATGATTCGGACAATGTTTTTATAGCTGAGGTCAGAAGTCAATGTCAAGGTCAAAGTGACCTAAATATGATATACGACACAACTTCAAATCAAGGTGTACTCACACAACAAATTTGCATTCCTACTTCAAGCAATATAGGAAAGGGGTTTTCTATAAATGAGGTCAGAGGTCAAGGTTAAAATGACCTGAGAATTGTACCCAACACTCAGCCATCCAAAGATGTACCAACGTACCAAATTTGGCATATTTATCTTTAGTTATTTAGGAGATATGCTCCGAACAAGGTTTTACTATAATTGAGGTGAGGTTAAGGTCAAGGTCACAGCAACCTAAAGCATGTTGCGCTACACTTCGCCTTCCCAAGATGTACTTATACACCAAGTTTAGCTTTCCTACCGAGTAATACAGGAAATATGCCAGGAGCAGTTTTTCTACAACTGAGGCCAGAGGTCAAGACCATATGCTCTGGACAGTGCTTTTCTATAACTGATGTTACGAGGTCAAGGTCACAGTGACCTGGAAATGGAAAGCGACATTCTTCTTTCCAAATATATACTCACACACCAAATTGGTATTCCTACCTAAAGTAATACAGATGAGCTCCTGACAAGGTCAGAGCCCCAGGTCCAGGTCACACCAACCTGAAAATGGCACCAAATACTCCGCCATCCCAAGATGTACTCACACACCAAAATTTGCATCCCTAAGTAAAACACGAGATATGCCCCATACAAGGTTTTTCAACAACTGCTGTTCAAGGTTTTTCTATAACTGAGGTAAGATGTCAGTGCCACAGCAATCTGAACATGTTATGCAACACTGCACCATCCAAAGATGTACTCACACACCAAATTTGGCTTTCCTACCTCAAGTTATAAGCAGATATGCTCCAGATATGTTTATTCTGTAACTGAGGTCAGGGGTCAATGTCATAGCGGCCTGAAATCGACATGCAGCATTCAGCCCTTCCAAGATTCTCATACACCAAATTTGGCATTCCTTGCTCAAGTAATACAGGAGATATGCTCTGGACAAAGCTGTACACCTAGTCGCACACAAGCGCACGGACAATTAGAATACTATATGCCTCTAAAGCAAGCTTTGTGGCATACAAGAGCCACATGCGGCGCCAATGCCCGTCTGATTTAGTACTTGTCCAGCTAAATTTTAAAAAAAAAATGAAAATGATAAAGGGCCATAACATTGAAATCAAGAGTTATGGTTCGTATGAAGGGGCCTTCCCCTCAATGAGATCTACTAACCTATGAAGTTTCATGCTGATACCTCTTATACTTTTTGAGTATTGAGCTACATTAACTTTTTTGCACACCAACGACGACGACAACGACTACGTCCCAGTGATCACAATAGCTCGACTTTTCTTCGAATAAAGCGAGCTAAAAATGGTGAAATTTGCATCAGACAACATATTTTTGGGGACAACGCTTTTTAGACTTGGAAAGATTTTCCTGTAGGACAGTTCAACATATCAAAACCAAGGCGGTGTATTATTTACATTTATTACACACAATGTAGTCATTCATTTCAATGGTGCAAGTCCCTAGTCTTCCATGCTAACATCTCTTCCATGCGTAGTGTCCAAGCTCACTCCTCTTCCATACATACTTTCCATGCTTCTCTCCCACGTTATTGCTCATTCATGCATATACTTTATTGTTTAAACCAATCCCTCATATTGAAATATTTTGATGCCTACGAAAAAATCCCCTTTTTGAAACCATTGTGATAAATAGAGTATTTGTTCCATAGGAGCAAATGCTCTATTTATCACAATAGTTTCAAAACTACATAATTCTAAAAATGTTCCTTTTCTCTAATAAATGCTATTTTTTGTAGATTTATTCAACGAGGTTGGGTCTTAATATTGCCTATGAAGGAATGGGTTAACTCTTTCGCTGCCAAGGTTGTTTCTGTGATTACCTATGCAAACAGTTTGGATCCAGACCAAACACTTCTCATCAGCATCCAAACTACTTGTTACTATGGTAATACTTTTGAAAATCAACCGTCGAACTTTAAAAAAAAAGGAAACTTGTAACAGACAACAATTTGTGCAGACAACAGTACTTGGCAGCGAACGAGTTAACCCTTTCCCTGTTCTGTATTTAGGCCAATTTTCAATACCTACTGAATATTCATTAACAAAATAGTCATAAAGAAATATAGAAGGTGGAACATTGTAGACATTTTAAAAAGCAAAGAAACAGTTCTATCAAATTCTATTAGCAAACAAAGTAGACCCTGATCAGATGGCTCCTCTAGGAGCCGTCTGATCTGGGTCTACTCTGTTTGCAAATGCGTGAAAACATGTTTGTATGAGGGAAAGGGTTAATATTCACCATCACAAAGAAAACCGTTGCTATGATACAATTTCTCCGGGCCCAGCTCATTTATCAAGGGTTCAGTGTAAAACTGTTGTTAATACATTATTTTCAACATTTTTACAAAATAGATGTCTTTGTAAACATGTCACTTGATGGCTTTTCCATTATTTTTTTTTAACTGATAACGTAATCCAAGTGTCACACACTTAGCCCATTACATCATAGGCTATTTTTAGATCAAACCTCTTTGAATGAATCTACTGAAAAGGAGCATTAACTAGAGAAAAGGAATTGTTTTTTAGACTTTTGTAGTTTGAAACCATTGTGATAAATAGAGCATTTGCTCCTCTAGGAGCAAATGCTCTATTTATCACAATGGTTTCAACAGGTGACTTGCAGAGACGTCAATATGAGGGAATGGGTTAATATCCTGATGAGTTGCAATGTTACTGAGTGTCTCATCAGGATCTAAATTGTTTGCAAAGGTCATGACCTCTTCTCCTATTAGATACAACAGGTTTGCACATAACACTGGATGTACCATTTATTACAGACAAGACATGTTCACACTTACATATCTGAACTACAGTAAAACCTCTCTTATGAAACCACCAAAAAGAGGTGTTAATTCTGGGCCTTAAAGGCAGGTGATATTTTAATGCAAGACAAAAGTTGAGCAGAAGGCTCCTGCTGGACTAAAGCACCCACCTGCTTTTCAAGTCATTATTGTTGTTTTTGCCAAGTGGTCACTTTAGAGGGGGTTTACTGTATATAACATCTATAAAATTAACAGAAACTTTATAGGGCAACAAAATAAATTGCCAAAAAATGATTGCATCCCTTTATGAACATTAAACAACTGACCTTCTTTGTGTCATCTAATCAATGACATGAGACAATTAAAACCAAAATCTCCTAGCCTAAACTACTAAATGTACAGTACAATCTCTCTACAATGGACACTAATTTTTGTTAATCATTTGGTATTAAGGGCAGGTGGCCGCTTAAAGCAAGGTGAAAGTAAAACAGAACGCTCCTATAGGAGCGTTCTGTTTTACTTTCACCTTGCTTTAAGCAGCCGCCTGCCTTTAACACAAAATAATTTATGTATTTTAGTGGCCGTTATAGAGAGGATTTTACTGTACATGTAAATTTAAAACGTTCAATGGTAGTCATTTTATAGAGAATATATAGACTGTAGCACTTACCAATTCAAATGTTGGATATTCAAAATGGAATGGTTTATCATTACTTATACATAACCCTTTCAATCATACAAACTCCTTTTCACACCTTTGTAAACAGAGTAGACCCAGATCAGATGGCTCCTATAGGAGCCGTCTCAATAGGGTCTGCTCTGTTTGCTTACGGTACAATATAGCTCAGATTCTACAGTGTCAAAGTAAAAATGTAGTGTGTTCATATGCCATTACAAAAATGAATCTAATTATAATATTCATTCTTACATGAATACTAACAGCAATGATTAACAAGGGAAAAAATTGGGAGAATTATTCCATGATCTGGGTCTACCCTGTATAATAAAGGGTTTGTTATTCATATAAGATATAATGACTTCATGAATAGTTATTAAATGGATTTTTACAATAGTACATGAACACAGGACTATTTTACCTTGGCAAATATCCGTGTATGGGATAAAAAATAAATGTAACAAGGCAGTCCAAAGGACAGCTAAATCCCCCGCTGCCACCTAAATTAAGAAATTGCATTTGACCTTCAATGGTGACCTTGACCTTGAGCCGACATGACTGTAACATGCGTTCTGCACATTGGCTTAACTGGGTTAAAATTTGAGGCAAGTTTCATAAAAATCCTTCCAGGGGTATAGGAGATATGGAGCATACACGAAATTGTTACAGACGGACAATTGACCTTCAAATGTGACACTGACCTTGAGACAACATGACTGACACGTGTGTTCTGCACATCGTCTCAATTAAGCTAAAATTTGACTCAAGTTTTATGAAAATCTTTCAAAGGGTTAAGAAGATATGGAGCAGACACGAAAATGTAATGAAAACTGAAGGTTAAAACATTTGACCTTCAAATGTCACCTTGAACGTTAGCCAACATGACTGCCACATGTGTTCTGCACATTGTCTCAACTTGGTTAACATTTGAGGCAAGTTTCATGAAAATCCTTCCAGGGGTATAGGAGATATGGAGCATACACGAAATTGTTATGGACAGATGGACGACGGACAGAGGCCATTCCTATAATCCCCTCCCACTCAGTGGCGGGGGATTAACAAAATTGACAAGACTTGCACATACAAACACTAAAAACTCACTATACACAACAAATAAAATTGTGTAAAATGCAAATTGGTTTGATAGTAAACAAAAATGGGCAACTTTAGGATAAAAAACATTGTAGCAATACATAAAGATCATCAATACATATCAAGAGTATCATTGATCACAGCAACAGTGACTTCAATGCTTGGCATTAACCCTTTCCTCCCTTTCCTCCATGAATATTCATAAAATAAATAATGATGCCATGAATATTTATTAGGTGCATATGAGCACAGAACCGTTGCATCATGTCAAAATCTGTAGAATCATATCCATAGTAACCCTTTCGCTGCCGACTTATGTCGTCTGCTAACTTTGTCATCTGCAACAAAATTTCATTTTTTTTATTTTCTTCATTTTTGTTTCAAAAATGTAGTAACAGTAACAAACAGTTTGGATCCTGATGAGATGCCGAGTTACTCGGCGTCTCATCTGGATCCAAACTGTTTGCATAGGTAATCACAGATCCGGCATTGGCAGCGAAAGGGTTAAGTTATCAGCAAACAGAGCAGACCCTGATCAGACGGCTCCTATAGGAGCCGTCTTATCTGTATCTACTCTGTTTGCAAAGGTGTAGAAAGGTGTATTTATGGAGTAAAGGGTCCGGTACAAGTTTGTTGCAGTATGTACAACTCGCTTATAAAAGGGAAATACAACATTACAAACAGTGTAGATCCATTTTCAAACGCTGTAATGACATGTTGATCAGGCCGTGTTTGCAGCAGATGTGGACAAACAACTTTACTGCTTATGGTCAGTCTTGAGGTCAGATTTAACAGGTGACTAGGTAACAGCCAGTCATGAGGTCAGATTTTAGTAGAATGTCAGCCAGTCGTGAGGTCCTGTCAGTTCTTAGTTTGTGGATTGTCTCCCTAACAAAACATCAATATGTAATGTACATTGACGGAGATTATTTGACAAATCTGTACAAGACAAGGCAGGCATGGCATTGAAGCAGGTCAGTTTTTTTGCACTGGGAGGTACCTATTTTATGTGCAGTGCTGATTTTTTTCTAAATTGCTGTTCAGTATATATAGGATCTTATATGAGTATTCATTTCAAATTATTTTTATGAAACGTGTTTACTATAATAATATGACATAAGTTTTAGCAAGTGTCATATTCATTATAGTAAACAAGTTGCATAAAAACAATTTGTAATGAACACGAATGTTAGATTCTTTTTATCACATAACCCTTAAAAAAGTGTCATTGGAAGTGAAACTGGCTATAGCTGATGACGGTTTCTGCAATTGTTTACAAACAGCGTAGTAATACAACAGACGACGCACATAGAGTGAATTGGTCATGCAGCAGGGGCTAATGATTAAATATGTCATGAATTGGTTCAGTATTTTTCTTAAAATTCATTATCGCCCGGATTTTGACTAAAAAAATTAACTTGTGCATATCTGCACTTTACAGCACTCTGTTTCGGTACTCCCACACCACAAGTTATGCAACAAGAGGGCCAAGATGGCCCTTAATCGCTCACCTGATTACCTTAGATTTAAGATTTTTGCAGGGTAGCCCATGGGTAGGGTCAATATTGACCTTAGGGACAATATATGAACAATGTTGATAGTGGATCATGAGCAATGGATCATGAGCAGTGGTTCTGCAGAACAAGATTTTCAAAGATTTAGTATATTGATTTTATCAAGACAATGATTCTGACCAATGGAGATTGGGCTAAAAATGTGCTCTCTAAAGTAATTTTTCTAAGATTTAACCTAGTGACTTACTTTTTATTCCCACCCAACCCATGATCACACTCAACCTTGATTAAAATGTGGCCACTTGAGTGTAAACTAGATTTCTCTAAGATATGACCCAGTGACCTACTTTTTGACCTCAGATAACCCATTTTCAAATGTGTCCAAGGTTTTATTAGGACAATCATTCTGACCAACTTTCATAAAGATTTGGCTATAAATGTGACCTCTTGAGTGTTCACAAGGTTTTCGTACTATTTGACCTAGTGACCTAGTTTTTAACCCGACATAACTCACTTTCAAACTCGTTTGAGATTTTATCAAGACAAACATTATGACTAAGTTTCATGAAGATTGGACTAAAATTGTGACCACTAGAGTGTTCACAAGGTTTTTCTACTGTTTGACCTAGTGACCTAGTTTTTAACTCCACTTGACCCACTTTCAAATTCATCCGAGATTTTATCAAGACATTCGTTCTGACCAAGTTTCATGAAAATTGGACTAAAATTGTGACCACTAGAGTGTTCACAAGGTTTTTCTACTGTTTGACCTAGTGACCTAGTTTTCAACTCCAATTGACCCACTTTCGAATTCATCCGAGATTTTATCAAGACATTTATTCTGACTAAGTTTCATGAAGATTGGACTAAAATTGTGACCACTAGAGTGTTCACAAGGTTTTTCTACTGTTTGACCTAGTGACCTAGTTTTTAACTCCACTTGACCCACTTTCGAATTCATCCGAGATTTTATCAAGACATTTGTTCTGACCAAGTTTCATGAAAATTGGACTAAAATTGTGACCACTAGAGTGTTCACAAGGTTTTTCTACTGTTTGACCTAGTGACCTAGTTTTCAACTCCACTTGACCCACTTTCGAATTCATCCGAGATTTTATCAAGACATTTATTCTGACTAAGTTTCATGAAGATTGGACTTAAATTGTGACCACTAGAGTGTTCACAAGGTTTTTCTACTGTTTGACCTAGTGACCTAGTTTTTAACTCCACTTGACCCACTTTCGAATTCATCCGAGATTTTATCAAGACATTTGTTCTGACCAAGTTTCATGAAAATTGGACTAAAATTGTGACCACTAGAGTGTTCACAAGGTTTTTCTACTGTTTGACCTAGTGACCTAGTTTTCAACTCAACTTGACCCACTTTCGAACTCGTCCGAGATTTTATCAAGACATTTATTCTGACCAAGTTTCATGAAGATTGGACCAAAATTGTGACCACTAGAGTGTTCACAAGGTTTTTCTACTGCTTGACCTAGTGACCTAGTTTTTTACCTCACATTACCCATTTTTCAAACTCCTCCGAGATTTTATCAAGACAATCATTCTGACCAAGTTTCATGAAAATTGGGCTAAAAATGTGACCTTTAGAGGGTTCACAAGGTTTTCCTACTATTTGACCTAGTGACCTAGTTTTTTACCCAACTTGACCCACTTTCGAACTCGTCCGAGATTTTATCAAGACATTCATTCTGACCAAGTTTCATGAAGATTAGACTACAATTGTGACCACTAGAGTGTTCACAAGCAAATTGTTGACGACGCACGACGCACGACGCACACCGCACGACGGACGACGGACATTCAAGTCTCCCAAAAGCTCACCCTGAGCTTTGCTCAGGTGAGCTAATAAAAGAGTATTAATACAATATGCCAGTGTACAAAGCATTCCCATGAATAAAAAGGCACCAACCAGTCAATTAGATCTTTTCGAAACTCCAACACACGTCTAAAGAACAATGGGTGAAGTATGAATATTCAAAACTGACATTTTGCTTATGAAGCTTTAACCCTTTCCCTGTTCTATATTTAGCCCAAATTTCAATACCTACTGAATATTCATTAACAAAATAGTTATAAATAAATATGAAAGGTGGACCATTGTAGACATTTTAGAAAGCAAAGAAACAGATCTTTCAAATTCTATTAGCAAACAGAGCAGACCCTGATCAGACGGCTCCTCTAGGAGCCGTCTGATCTCGGTCTTCTCTGTTTGCAAACGCGTGAAAACACGTTTATATGAGGGAAAGGGTTAAAAAGAGTTCACAGTCAAGGACATGCAACAATTTAGGCTAATCTTACATGACAGAATCTGTTTGAAGATATCACATACAACAACTGCAATTTCAAATTATGATTGTCATTCAATAGAACTCGACAGTTTCAGTCGTTCAATCCCTGGTCTACACTATTTGCAAATCTACATGGTACCTTTCCCTGTGATCAAAGTGATTCATATAAGACTAGTACAATTAACCAATTCCATCGTCATACATCTATCTCTTGCAACCCTTTCCCTCATATAGACACCTTTTCATGGCTTTGCAAACAGAGCAGACCCAGATCAGACAGCTACTGTAGGAGAGGGTCTGCTCTGTTTGATTCTGAAATTACCGTAAAACCCTGCTAATGCGATCACCTAAAATAGATAAAATTCTGGGTGCTAGATGCAGGTGGTAGCTTAATGCAGGACAAAAGTAATGCAGAAAGCTCTCTGCATTATTGCTAATGCGATCACCTAAAAGAGGTATAATTCTGGGTGCTAGATTCAGGTGGTAGCTTAATGCAGGACAAAAGTAATGCAGAAAGCTCTCTGCATTATTTGTGCCCTGCATTAAGCAACCACCTGCTTATAAAGACACCCATATTTATTCATAAAGTGGTCGCTTTAGAGGGGTTCTACTGTAGACAGATTCTACAGTTTCTGCTGAGGTACCAAAAAAGTCCAGTGATCATGTGCCATTATAAATATTCAGCTAATAAATATGCATGATGTCATCATTTTTTAAATAAATATTGAACATGTAAAGGGTTGACAGAGGTTGGAAAAACTATGTAAACAAACTTAAAAATAAAAAAATCTTCAACACATTATCCTTTGCTGCTGTAAGTAGATGCACATTTTCACCCTTTCCTCCATATAAATGCTTTTTCTCACCTTTGCAAACGGAGTAGACTCAGATTACACGGCTCCTGTAGCAGCTGTCTGATCAGTGTCTGCTCTGTTTCATTATAGAAATCTCACATGTGATTCCAGTTTTCGCAAAGGTATAAAAATTACCCTGTGTTCATGTACTATTATAAAAATTCATGATATCAAATATTTCTTACATGAACATTGAACAGGTCAAGGGTTAACCCTTACCCTGCTGAGTATTTATATAAGAAATACAGTAAAACCTCGATTATCCGAACACTAAAATACGTATTATTATCGATCTTTAAGACAGGTGGCAGCTTAATGCATGGTGAAAGTTATGCAGAAAGCTCCTATAGGAGCTTTCTGCATGACTTTCATCATGCATTAAGCAGCCACCTGTCTAAAAGGGTCTAAATTCGTTTATAACAAAAATTCGAATAATCGAGGTTTTACTGTAAAAGACGTATGAATATTAACTCTTTCGCTGCCAAATTTTGTCGTCTGCAAACTTTGTTGTCTGCGACAATTTTCATATCTCATTTTTCTTCATTTTTGTTTCAAGAAACAGTCACAGTAACAAACAGTTTGGATCCTGATGAGACGCTGAGTTACTCGGGATCTCATCTGGATCCAAACTGTTTGCATAGGTAATCACAAATACAACATTGGAAGAGAAAAAGTTAACTTGCCACATTTCTTAACAGCATTCTTAACAACAGATTTTTTTACCTTGGCAATAACTCTAGAATCAGATCTATAGTATTCCATAAGCAAACAGAGCAGATCCTGATCAGATGACTCCTGTAGGAGCTGTCTGATCTGGGTCTACTCTGTTTGCAAAGGCATAAAAAAGCGTTTGTATGTCGAAGTGGTTAACAGAGTTTGTAAACAACAATCTTCAATGCATTACATCATTGGCTACGGAAAGTAGATAATTTACCAATTCATTTTCGGCAAACATACAGCTAGCACTTTCATATACAAAATAATAAAAATAAAAGAAAATGTGTCCATGGGACACGGATGCCCCCGCTGGCAAACAGAAAGTAGATGAACGGCAGACCTGAAAAGGGGAGATATGGCACAACTCACTATGATTATGCTTCAGACCAAATATCAAATCATTGCAGCTGAGCTTACACGGGCAAAGAAATCTTTGATGAAATTTTTTGTCATTAAACAATCACCAAAATTCAAATATCAAATGATTCCATCTTACACAAGCCAGGAAATCCTTGACGAAAACTTTGGGCGTGCTTACGTACGTACATATGAAAAAGGGTAAAACTTAATGCCTCCGTTGCCTAAAGGCAGGGGCATAAAACATGAACAAACAAGGATTGTTTTAAAAGTATTCTATTGTTTTACTTATGACTCAAAAATATTGAAATTTCTCTAAATATTTTCTTTCATAAAATCATTATCAATTTCAATTATTATACGAGTTGCTTCATGAACTGTATCTTTGTCACACTACAAACACTGTACACTTTTATTTATCAGCCTTATCACTGACATATCAGATGACAAGGATAGCTACCAATCATCTGCATTTTATCAATATCCAGCCTGACAAATACAGATCCTGATCAGCTGACATGTCTCAAGACGAGGTCTGGGTCTACACTGTTTGTAGGGTCACACACATTTTTCTCAGGGTCCAGCACATTTGTTCTACGGTCAAATCCTCTCAACAGTAACAGCTAAAAAAAACCGTCTTAACCCTTTACTCCATAAATAAGCCTTTCTATGCATTCGCAAACAGAGTAGACCCAGATCAGATGTCTCCTGTAGGAGGCGTCTGATCTGGGTCTGCTCTGTTTGCTTATGATATAATATAGATATGATCCTACAATTTCTGACAGGACCAAACATTTGGGTATCCATGTGCTACTATAACAGTTAGTCAAATTCATATACATGATTTCATTATTTCCTTCATGAATATTCATGGAGTAAAGGATTGTCAGTCTTTGAGACAGGTGCTAGCTTAACCCTTCACCTCATGATTATTCATAGAAGTGATGAATATTAATTACTTTCCCTGATGAATATCTATGTAGGAAATAATGACGTCATGAATATTGATAAGATTATTTTTTATAATGACATATGAACACAGGACATTTTGGCTCTGACAGGCAAAAGCTGTAGAATAAGATCTATATTACATCATAAGCAAACAGAGCAGATCCTGATCAGACGGCTCCTATAGGAGCTGTCTGATCTGGGCCTACTCTGTTTGCAGATGCGTCAAAATGCACTTACATAAGGGAAAGGGTTAAAAACTACAAAAGAATAAAATCTATTACACTGGCACACAGTAAAGAACCAGGTCTGTAAAATATAGGCAAAACCGAAAGACCCTGATTTATGCTTAACCCTCACACTATTTATTATTCATCTAAGAAATAATGACATCATGACTATTAATTAGAATTTTTTTATATAAAGGCATATGAACACAGGACATTTTGGTTTAAGGAGAAACTGTAGAATCAGATCTACATAATGTTAAAAGCAAACAGAGCAGACCCTGATCACACGGCTCAGATCTGATCTGGGTCTACTCTCTTTGAACAGGTATTTATGTGATGGAAAGGGTTACTGCATAAATATGCTTTTCTATGGACTTTTTACACAGAGTAGACCCAAATCAGATTATGAAATAATGTAAGTATTATTCTGCAGTTTCTATTCTGGGCAAAACTTCCTGTGTCCATGTGCCAATATAACAATTAATCTAAACTAAAATTTCATGTCATGATTTCTTACATAAATATTTATGGAGTAAAGGGTTAAATATTGGATTCTATACTGGCTCTATTTACCTTTGCAATTATAAAATTCAGCTTGTGTATACAGTAGAACCCCTCTAATGTGACCACTTATTAAATACACATGGTTGTCTTTATAAGCAGGTGGTGGCTTAATGCAGGGCAAAAGTAATGCAGAAAGCCCCTAGAGGAGCTTTCTGCATTACTTTTGCCCTGCATTAAGCTACCACCCAGAATTATACCTCTTTTAGGTGGTCGCATTAGAGGGGTTGTACTGTATTCATAAAGTCATGAATTCTTGCATAAATATTCATGAAACCATGGGTTAACCCTCTCCTTCATATAAATAAATACCTTTTCACCTATTTGCAAACAGAGTAGACCCAGATCAAACGGTTTCTATAGGAGCTGTCTGATCAGGGTATGCTCTGTTTGCTAGTGGAATTTAAAAGATACGTTTCTTTAGTTTCTACACTGGCTACAATTTTCCACATTTCGTTATATTACAACTACATTTTGTATTTTGTCCATGAACATTCAGTAGGTATTGACATTTAGAATAAATATAGAACAGGAAAGGGTTACAACAATCTTCAAGTTGTCACTTTCAAGAGATTATCCTGCAGTCTATACATTAACTCTTCACCTAATAGAGACATATTTTCAAAGACCCAGACAAGATGCGTAAATTAACCTTTTCCCTGTTCTGTATTTAGGCTGAATTTCAATACCTGCTGCATATTCATTAACAAAATAGTTAGAAAATAATATGGAAGGTAGAACGTTGCAGACATTTAAGAAAGCAAAGAAATAGATCTATTAAATTCTATTAGCAAACAGAGTAGACCCTGATCAGACGGCTCCTATAGGAGCCGTTTGATCTGGGTCTACTCTGTTTGCAAATGCGTGAAAACACGTTTATATGAGGGAAAGGGTTAATATATGGTCAATAAAAGCTCCTTTATTACTCTTCAAGACAGTTTTAAATAGTAGTCACAACATAGGTTTTGGTGCAGGAATAATGAATTTAGTATTTGATTACGCACCTTTACCTATCCCTCTGCAAATTCTGACAGAGTATGTTTCAAATCAGGGTCTACTCTAGTTGCTCAAGAAATAATACAGATACCATTCTATAGTTTCTACTATGGTGAAAAGTTTCTTTGTTCAAAACGCAATTACAGTAAAATCTCGATTATACGAAATTTGAATATAGAAGAATTTAGACATTTTTAGGCAGGTGGCTGCTTAATGCAGGGTGAAAGTCATGCAGAAAGCTCCCCTAAGCTGCCACCTGTCTTAAAGATCGATACCGATACTGATTTTGGTGTTCGAATAATTGAGATTGTACTCTTATAACTATTCAGCTAGGCAAAGGGTAAAAATAAAGATTGACAAACATTTATACCAACATATATATATACACATATATACAAATATATACATGGAAAATAAACTTTTACAGACAAAAAAATCTTTTTTTATGCTAGCCTTTGGTGATAAGATAAAATTATATGTATATTCTAAAATAATAACAAACATAAGACCTTTTCATAAAGAAATGAAACATTTTTATATGAAAATAGACAAGCAATCACTGCCACTGCCTAAAGATATAAATGCAAGAGATCATTTCCATAATAACCCTTTACTACATAAATATGCCTTTCTACGCCTTTGCAAACAGAGTAGACCAAGATCAGACAGCTCCTGTTGGAGCTGTCTGATCAGGGTCTGCTCTGTTTGCGTATGATATAACATATATGTCTTATGATTCTACAAGTTTCCGCTATGGCCAATAATTCCTGTGTCAACGTCATACTATAACAATTAATCTAATTAATATTCATGATGTCATTATTTCTAACATGAATATTCATGGAGTAACGGGTCAATACTGTAACTAAAATAGAAAGCCAAAGCTACACAATACCGTCCACAATGTAATAAGACATACAGATGCAGGTCAATACAGAAGTACTAAAATTGGCAATTCTCCATCGAATCCTATGTTTTGTCTGCTCAAGAATCCCTGAGATGATTCTAGAGAATGATCAGAACATAGGGATTGGTTAAAGAAGTTATTCTTGAAACAAAATCAATGTATGTTTTCAATGCTACTGAAAAAGAGCAGCAACTTCAGCAAGTTACTGCACTCATCTATCAGCACAAGTTACTGCTAACTCTTCTATCAGCACAAGTTACTGCAAACAACACTCTCCTATCAACAAAAGTTACTGCAAGCACACTTCTATCAACAGAAGTTACTACAAACACTCCTCTATCAGCACAAGTTACTGCAAACATCCTTCCGTCAGCACAATTTAACCCAATCAGCTCTAGGAATCTATCACATACAAAAATCATTGCCTATTTTTATATCCAAGTCATTATATCTTCAAGTTCTTTACAGAAATATGTTCAGCATCACACAGTTTGGATCCTGATGAGACACCGATTGATTCTTTGTCTCATCTGGATCCCAACTGTTTGCAAATGTAATAAAAAATCCGTCACCGGGAAAGAATGATTTAATGCAAATATTAATCTGGAATCAAAAAGTTTTTCATTGGGACATAACTGTCAATATAATATATATAAAAAGACCATTGTAAGCTAGTGTCTATTGTAATTGCAGAGGAATAGATAGAATGCATAAATCAAAACTTTTCGACCAGTCAGAGGTCCAGATAAGATACGTAAATTTAAATTTCAAGAATAGCTCCTTTATTTCTCCACTAAACCCTATACTGTGACCACTCTTTAGAATTGTCTCTTTGAGACAATTCTAAAGAGTGGTCACAGTATAGGGTTTGGTGGAGAAATTGCAATTTTTGTTTTTGGTACGCACCTTTATCTGTAGTTCTGTAACAATAGCTCCTTTATTTCTCCATCTAACACAATGTTGTGACAGGTCTTCAGAAGTGTCTCTATGAGATGATTCTAAAGAGTAGTCACAACATAGGGTCTGGTACAGAAATGACAATTTTAGTATTTGAATATGCACAGTTATCTATAGCACTGAATTCAGTGAATTGTCAATCACAAGGGCCACAACCTTACCATAACCTTTTCTCATATGTACCGGTATATTAATTATTGTGAACAAGTGTGGGTAATTGATGTGGAGACTAGCTCTAAAGATGCTGAGAAAAATGACCAAAGTTCTTGCACAATCCCGTCAATCTATACCTGTACCACTGCTGCTTAAACAAATGTTACAGTAGAACTAAAACGTTATCGAAATCAGACAAGCTAAAAAACAATACTCATAATAACATATGCCAGCGGTCTGAATACAGATGAGATATCAAGCAACTCTTAATCTCATCTGAATTCAAACTGTCTAACACTGCATTTTTTTTTAGGTAAAAAAACAACAACAAACAAACAAACAAAATTTCACTGTCAGAATTGCAGAAGACTTCTGCAGATGACAATAATTAAGTGCAATTTAAAGCTTTCTAATGATTACAGAAACTGGTCGTTCCCATGGGAGTCATTGCTGTATGGATCATAGTAAGTACACTGGTGAATGAAGTCAGCTTGTATTTCATGCTACTCTTTCCCTGCCAAGAATTGTTGTCTATTTGTCCTTCAATTTTCATTTTTGAAATTCCTTCCTTTTTCATTCAAGAAACATTAACCCTTTCCATCATATAAACTTGTTTTCATGCATTTGCAAACAGAGTAGAATAAGATCAGACGGCTCCTAGAGGAACCGTCTGATCAGGGTCTGCTCTGTTTGTGAACAGAATTTGATAGATCTGTTTCCTTGCTTTCTAAAATGTCTAAAATATTCCACTTTCCATATTTCTTTAAAACTATTTTGTAAATGAATATTCAGTAGGTATTGAAACTTGGTCTAAAGCACTAAATACATAATAGGGAAAGAGTTAACACTATTTGCAAATGCGTGAAAAGGCATTTATATGTGGGAAAGAGTTAACCAATCAATAGGGAAAGGGATAATCCTGACAAAATCAACGGACTGACAGCTGTACTTAACATAATGACAACATGGTGTATTCTTTTGTTTTACCCATTTGTGTACAAATTTAACCCCACAAGACAAAATCATACCACTCAAACCATACAAAATTTCACCCTATATGGTTGTGAAAAACCTGACATGACAGTACAATGTTAAAGCGTATACTATTGCCAGACAGAAAGATGGAAGGACATCCCAATACCAGTGGACCCTCCTGCTCCTTTTCAATACTTCTTCGGAGGCATAGATTTTATAGTTAAGAAGCAGCGAAACCAAACATATAATTGTATCAACCCATTCTTATTGACGCCTTTTGACGCCTCTGTGAAAGTCACTTTTTAAAACCATTGTAATAAATAAATAATTTGCTCCATAGGAGCAAATGCTCTATTAATCACAGGGGTTTCAAAACTTCAAAATTCTAAAAAAAAAAATTCCTTTTCTCTAGTAAATGCTCCTTTTCGGTAGATTTATGCAAAGAGGTTGGGTCTAAAAATAGCCTATGAGGTAATGGGTTAATGCCTTTGATCGTATGTCAATGTGTGAACACAGTATTGCAAATATCATTCGAACCAGACAAAACTTAGTGCAGAAATTACATAAAATCGAGGGCTTAATGCAAAACTATTCTAACTCCTTCACTTTGTGAAGGAGTTAGAATAGTTTTGCACTTAACCCTCGAAATAGAAACAACAAATATAATACAAACACTCGTCAAAGTATGTGATATTTTGGATAATACCAAGGGGCCATTAGCAATTTACTCTGTGAAAACGTGTCCAACTAAAACATTGCAAACACACAGTCATCTCCTCTTGATGATAAAGTTTTCCATAAAGTTTAACCCTTTGCCTGTTCTATGTTTATTTCAAATTTCAATACCTACTGAATATTCATGGACAAAATAGTTATAACGAAATCTGGAAGGTTGAACATTGTGGCCATTTTAGAAAGTAAAGAAACAGATCTATCAAATTCCATTAGCAAACAGAGCAGACCATGATCAGACGGCTCCTCTAGGAGCCGTCTGATCTGGGTCTACTCTGTTTGCAAATGCGTGAAAACACATTTGTATGAGGGAAAGGGTTAATTGAAATATGATCTGTACTTGACAAGAAACAGGTCAGGACAAGAAAACAAAGAGATTGTTGGACTTACTAACATGGTGATGCCAATAAACTATTTCACAAAAGAATATAAAAAGTAAAAACATTTCCTGAACTGAACATTACTATTCTCTTTTTACCCTTTCCCCTCTATAATTCTATAAATATGCCTTTGCCTGTCTACTTTTGATATGACACAGACATTTCTGCCATGACTAAACATTTGTTCATGGGCCCATAATAAATATTATTCTAATTTTTATTCAAGACAGCATTATTTCTTACATGAATATTCACGGAGTAAAGTGTCAAACCTCAAAGTATATAAACTTTCTGATGAATATTAATACGATTAATTTTTACAATGGCATGAGTACATGGAAATATTCGGCCATGGTAGAAACTGTAAAATCATATTTATAATATACCATAAGCAAACAGAGCAGACCCTGATCAGACGGCTCCTACAGGAATCTTGACTTATTCATTTTAAATGTTTATTCCATAATACATTTGCAAACAGAGTAGTCTGCAAAAGGAGCCATTTAATCAGTCTACTGTTTGCTTGACCCTTTCCTTAATATAAATGTGTTTTTACACATTTGCAAACAGAGTAGACCCAGATCAGACGGCTCCTATAGGAGCCGTCTGATCAGGGTCTGCTCTGTTTGCAAATGCGTGAAAACACGTTTATATGAAGACGGCTTACATTCCAAGGTAAAAATTATGTTTGCTTATGAAATTTGATATATCTGTTTCTTTACTTTCTAAAATGGCTAAAATGTTCTACCTTACATATTTCATTTTCACTTTTTTGCCATTGAATATTCAGTCGGTATTGAAATTTGGAATACATAAAGAACAGGGAAAGGGTTAATAAGGGTTAAGTAATTCAGTTTGGTACTATTTTGATTATTTTAAATTACACTGACATTGTAGAAAATAGTGTAGTAGACCCTGATTAGAAGGCTTGTTATCCAGCCAGTTGATATGGGTCTGTACTATATGACTAAGCTTGTCTGAATAACTATGGTATTTAGGGTACTCGGAGCTAAATAGATTTCCTCAGAAATTTCATATAACAACCTGTCAGCTGAATATTATTTAATCCTTTCCCTGTTCTATGTTTATTAAAAATTTCAATACCTACTGAATTTTCATCGAGAAAATAGTTATAATGAAATATAGAAGGTGGAACATTGTACCTATTTTAGAAAGTAAAGAAACAGATCTTTCAAATTCCACTATCAAACAGAGCAGACCCTTATCAGACGGCTCCTATAGGAGCCGTCTGATCTGGGTCTACTCTGTTTGCAAATGCGTGAAAACACATTTATACGAAGACGGCTTACAATCCAAGGTAAAAATTAGTAACAAGTAAATGAAACATAAAAGCCAATTTCAAACACTCTGAATCCTGACAAGGAGACAAATAATTTGGTGTGAAATGTAGATGCTGATGAGGAGACAAGTTACATAGATCTGGATCCTAGTGGTGTACAAAAGTTTATCACCAATTCATCAAGTGTAAGTTAAGTGTCGACGACACATATCTAGTTTCTATATTGCTGGACTCCCGAGATCTGAGAGAAAGTGATGATGACCACAGCTTAGTCTTGCACACAGCCGCAGTTGAAATGGGCATCGCTGTCTTTGAGAAGGTCATAGTTGGCACCAACACACACTGTATGGTACCAGCCATCGCAATCGTCACACTGTACCTATCAAAGATAAACAAGAAATGTCGACATGACATCAAACTGGGTTTTCCTTCACTATTAACTAGTGATTTCTAAGTTGAAAGGGGCATAACTCCCAGAACAAGCAAAAATATACATGTTTTTGACCTTTGATCTCTAAGTATGACTTTGACATTTAAGCTACTGACATAGTTTTTTCGTGTGACACGCCGTACCTTCTAGAGGAACAATTATGCCTAGTCATTTCACAGTCCATCCATGGAGTTCTGAGTAAGAGCCCGGACAAGCAAAAATATACATGTTTTTGACCTCTGACCACTAAGTATGACCTTGACCTTTAAGGTACTGACGTGTTTTTTCGTGCGACACGCCGTACCTTCTAGAGGAACATTTATGTCATTTCACAGTCCATCCATGGAGTTCTGAGTTAAAGCCCGGATAAGACCGGACGGACGCACGGATTTCTTGGCAGCCGCCCACCCACCGTACATCATCATTTCAATAACCGGATTTTCCGTCAAAAAACCAGTTAAAAAAACAATTGTGGGTAAATATGGTGTACCTGTAAATTTAACCATTTTAACCTGTGTTCTTTAACACTTTTCCTCATTAAAATACTTTTTCATGCCTTTGCAAACAGAGTAAGCCCAGATCAGACAGTTCATGTATATGGCAATAACGGTTCTTGTGATTTGTGGCATTAAACTGGTTTTTAAACCTTTCCTCCATCAATACACCTTTCTACGCCTCTGTAAAAGCCACTTCTTGAAACCATTGTGATAAATAGAGCATTTGCTCCTATAGGAGCAAATGCTTTATTTACCACATTGGTTTCAAACTGCGAAATTCTAAAATTTTACTTTTCTCTAGTAAATGCACCTTTTCGGTAGATTCATTCAAAGAGGTTAGGTCTAAAAATAGCCTATGGAGGAAAGAGTTAAGAAACATCATTCATCACCCTGTTATTCCTTCCCTTAAACCTTGTACTTCATATAAATGCCTTTTCACTCCTTTGCAAACAGAGCAGACACGGAGTAGGAGCTGTATGACGAGGGTCTGTTGTTATTTTATAGATTTGTGTCAGTGAAAGCAAAACTTCCCTATTTAATATGACATAATAAAATAACAGAGTTAAAAGGAACACATGTGTCAGCTACTAGCAGAAGTGTGACCAAAAGTATCACTGTATGTGACACAAAAAGCGTGACAGATTGACAGACAGTAATACGGACGGACAGACCAATGATCAGGGTCTACTTTGCTTGAATATGAACTAGATAAACTGACTCAGTCAGAGAGGGCCCTGTAATCAAGGGTTGATAACTCTAGACAGAGTGATCTGATTCAACCCAAAACTATAGGCATCTTCCTCTGATAATACTAAGCATATGCCATTAATATGAAACTATTATGTGAAGTACTGTTTGAGTTATCACGTCACATCAAGTGTTGATGGACAGACAGACAAGAGCACCGCAAGTGGATGCGAACGCTCGTCTGTCGGCATTGTCAAGATGAACATGCATACCAAAAATGAAGGTTGTAAATGAAAAATTGAAGAAGTTATGGCCAATGTTAAGATTTCGGATTACGACTACGACAACGCCGACGGAGTTACGATGACGGAGTTACGACAATAGCTTGTAATTTCTTCTAAACAGACGAGCTAAAAATGTGATTACTATAGGACTCCTGCATTTTCAATGCCGGGCCCTAATAATAAAGATATCATTTTACAGTTTCCGTCACAGCAAACATGCCCCTTTTGCTAAAGTTATCAAATATTCCCAAGTAAAGAGTTGAAGACATGTTCCCGCCATCTTACCCACGAGGTCTTTTTCTTATGACATTTAAGGTCAGCTGAATTACGGGTAGCGCTGATGACGTAACTCTCTCATTTCCAAATTTTCAAAGCGGAATAGTCCTTCACTACTTAATAGTAGAGTTCATTTAGTATGAAAGGGTAAGATTTGTGAGGATTCTGAACAACAAAAAGTGCAGACCCTGATCAGAGGGCTCCTCTAGGAGCCCTCTGATCTGGGTCTACACTGTTTGCAAATGACAGCCAACTCGTTTCCCATATTCAAAGGATTAAGTATTTCCATTATCTTACCCATGAGGTTCTCTTTTTCTTGGGGCGCTTACAGTCAGCTGAGTCACAGGTCTCATCCTCATACCATTCTACACCTGGCTCTAGATTGTCGTCGTTGGAGGTTGATGTTGCTGGTTTTCTTCTCTTCCTTCTGTTGCCTACTGCTGGGGCATTAGTTGCTGAAAGATATAACACATTGCCAACTGATATACAGTTAAGAGATATTATAGCAAACTGATATACAGAAAACCTCTCTATAATGGCCATTTAATTGTGTTAATTATTTTTTTAGGTATTTAAGGCAGGTGGCTGCTTAAAGCAAGGTGAAAGTAAAACAGAACGTTCCTATAGGAGCGTTCTGTTTTACTTTCACCTTGCTTTAATAGGCAACCACCTGCCTTTAAAACATTATACTTGATGCAATTTAGTGGCCGTTATAGAGAGGTTTTACTGTATTACGGCAATACATGTACACACATTTTATAGTTACAATAAGGATCCATACAAAAGGATTTAAGGTGTGAGTGTGTTAACTTTGTCTTTGACCCTCATGAATATTAATGAGGAATGATTTACTGCTTGAATATTCATGGGCTGAGTTTTTATAATTACACAATAACAACAAACTTCAGAATCAGATGTAAATTATTCCAAAAGCAAACTGAGCAGACAGATAATTTACAGATTTTCAGACACTGTCACAGGGTTGCCACAAACCTGAGGAAACAAAATTCCCTGACATGATTTCAAATTTCCCTGACATGTGATATTGCGATATTTCGGTCAAACATTGTATTTTATTGAATATTCTTTTAGGAAGTTCAACCCTGAATTATTAGAGTGGAATAGCCCATCTGTATTTAACTGTACAGTGAAAACCTCTCTATAATGGCTACTTAATTGTGTTAATTGGTTGGTATTTAGGGCAGGTGACTGCTTAAAGCAAGGTGAAAGTAAAACAGAACGCTCCTATAGGAGCGTTCTGTTTTGCTTTCACCTTGCTTTAAGCAGCCACCTGCATCTAACACAAAATACTTGATGTAATTTAGTGGGCACTATAGAGATGTTTTACTGTAGAATCCATTCAGTATGAAAGATGTAAACTTGCTAGAGGATTTTGCATGAGAAACAGTGCAGACCCTGATCAGAGAGCTACACTAGGAGCACTCTGAAGTGGGACTACACTGTTTGCAAATAACAGTGTATGCATCTCACAGTTTGAAAGGGTTAAAACATATGCCCTTGAATCTAACTTTTTTTTTGTTCAAAATTTCAAAATTCCCTGACATTTTCTTATAGTTTCCAATTTCCTTGACAGTTTTCTTTGACCTTGAAAAAAAATTCTTTGACCTAATTTTACAGTTTTTGTCAAAGCAAAAATGTTTCTTGACAAAATTTTGAAAAATCAGCTGATAAATATTGACGAAGTTATTATTTCTTAGATGAATATTGAATTGGGAAAGGGTTAACAAGGTGAGATATGCCAGTTTATTGTAAAACCAACAGCACATAACTTTAGACATACCGGGCACTAACCAATTTTACCAATAACCGAACTTGGTCATTATCTTGTGAGATTAAATAGATTGTGGATGTTACAGTGTTGATCCATTCCCTCATATTGATGCCTTTTGATGCCTATGCAAAAATCATCTGTTAAAACCATTGTGATAAATAGAGCATTTGCTCTATAGTAGCAAATGCTCTATTTATCACAATGGTTTCAAACTAAAGAATTCTAAAATTGTCCTTTTTTCTAGTTAATGCTCCTTTTGGGTAGATTTATTCAAAGTGGTTGAATCTAAAAATAGCCTATGGAGGGGTAATTAACAAAATTAATATAAAAGGGTAATTAACAATGGATAGACAATAGGCAATTGACAGTGGAGCTAAAATAAAGAAATTTGAAAACTAGATTCCCCCCACCCCCGAGGAATGAACATTGTAACCAAGAGTTGCGTTTTAACAACTATTATGATAATCAAGCTTAATTCAAAATCACATGACCACCTTCACATATAGATATAGATTGGTTGTGCGTCACTTATAGATACATATAGATTGGTTGTGCATCACATACAGATTGGTTATCTGTAAACTTTTGTAGACATCTATAAACACTAGTTTTCCCTATAAATTTCATATTTGAAAAAAATCCAAACTTCTGTCAAAATTGTTGCAGCCCATATTCCAATCCACACGACCATCCTCACATATAGCTGGTTCATATGTAAAAGTTTGAATGAAAACTCTTACATAGTATAGGAGGAGTTAGCTGCACAAGACATTTTCGCTATTACTCTATTTAAGGAAAAACTCCAAAGGGTCATAACTTCTGTCAAAATTGTTGCAGCCAAAATTGCAAACCTTAACCACATGACCATCCTCACATATAGCTGGTTCATATGTAAAAGTTTGAAGTAAATCCCTCAAATAATGTAGGAGTTAGCTGCACAAGATTTTTTCGCTATATATTCTATACAAGAAAAATCGAGTTGGAGCACAAGATTGTTTCACTATATATTGTTTCGCCATATATTCTATATAAGGAAAATAGTGTTGGAGGAGTTAGCTGCACAAGATTTTTTCACTATAAGGAAAAACTACAAAGGGCCATAACTTCTGTCAAAATTGTTGCAGCCAAAATTCCAAACCACATGACCATCCTCACATATAGCTGGTTCATATGTAAAAGTTTGAAGTAAATAAAAAAAAAAGTAAACTAAAGTACCTAGTTATAGTCTACTTTCAGTCCGAATGACCGCTCAGCAGACTGTACATTTACTCCCCTGGTCATTGAGTCATTGGCCTACACTATTGAGCACTGCTAACATATGGCGCAATCATGAAGCCGCAGTACCGGCTAGTGACCCTCACAGGTACCCATTTTAACCCCTGGATGGAGAGAATGTGCGGGTGGGAGACACGGAAAAGCGTCTCTGAAATTTCCGGGAGGAACCGAGATTTGAACCCCGGAACTCCGGACTGATAGTCAAGCGCGTTACCACTAGACCACCGCCACCGACAAATCCCTCAAATAGTGTAGGAGGAGTTAGCTGCACAAGATTTTTTCGCTATATATTCTATATAAGGAAAAAATACAAAGGGCCATAACTTCCGTCAAAATTGTTGCAGCCAAAATTCCAAACCACATGACCATCCTCACATATAGCTGGTTCATATGTAAAAGTTTGAAGGAAATCCCTCTAATGGTGTAGGAGGATTTTAACAGACAGACAGACGGACAGACAGACAGAAAGCACAACATCAATATGTCTCCCTCCCCTAAAGGGGGGAGACATAATAATCAAGACACCTAATTAACCCTTTCCTTCATATAAACGCCTTTTCACACATTTGCAAATAGAGTAGACCCAAATCAGACGGCTCCTATAGGAGCCGTCTGATAAAGGTCTGCTCTGTTTGCTAATGGAATTTGATAGTTCTGTTTCTTTACTATCTAAAATGGCTACAATGTTCCAACTTCCATATTTCATTACAACTATTTTGTCCATGATTATTAAGTAGGTGCTGAAATTTGGAATAAACATAGAACTGGGAAAGGGTTAATGTATGACCAATTGGAGACACACCATTTGCAAATGCCACACCCGATTTGTATTTAAACTATTACCTCATAGGCTATTTTTAGACACAACCTCTTTGAATTAATCTACCGAAAAGGATTATTAATTAGAGAAAAGGAAAATTTTAGAATTTGTAGTTTGAAACCATTGTGATAAATAGAGCATTTGCTCCTATAGGAGCAAATGCTCTATTTATCACAATGGTTTCACAAAGTGACTATTACAGAGTCGTCAAAAGTCGTCAATATGAGGGAATGGGTTAATACAGTAGAATCTGAATTAAGTGACCATTAAAAAAAGGTCTAAATGGTGGTCTTTTAAACAGGTGGTAGCTTAATGCAGGTCGAAAGGAAAGCAAAAACTCCTTTAGGACATATTTTCATTACTTTTGCACTGCATTAAGCAACCATCATTCTGCTTTTTAAGACTCCTTTGTTCAACAAATGAATGTTCTCTTAAGGCAGTTTCTATTGCACATGCATTTTGAGGGTAAAAAAATAGGAACAAGTTGAGGGATTTGTGCAAAACTGTTGTAACTTTTTTATGTGATTCTATGAATGACTTTATTATAGTCTTTGATTACAGTGTCCATACAGAGAGAAGGCTATGAAAACACCAGGCTACAAACTGTACAGTATTCTGATTGAAATTCTAAACGAAATACATGTATATGAAAAACATTTAAAATTGAAGCTGAGAGGCCTTGACGGAGGAATATAAAATTATTTTTCTTATTTTCATTTCCTAAATACTGCTCTTAAATACAGCTGTTAGCTTTATAACATTGGAAGGAAGAGGTACAATAGTTTTGCACTAAACCCTGGAAATGGATCATCTATCATACCTGGACATGGTTCATCTACCATACCTGGAGCTCGACGCTTTTTCAGGACTTGTTTCTGTCTACTACTGGTTTGAGATTTCGGCCTCTGGTCTGCTTCTGGTTTACTATCATCTGAATGTGCAAAAGATTACATAAATTATCTAAACATACAAAATGTGTTTGTGAAACACTATGCCCCCTATATGACCTTTGACCTTGACTATGCCCCCAATATGACCTTGGACCTTGATGCATGACCTTTACCTTAATAAGTCACCCCTAAAAATGTATGCCTCCAGAAGTTGCACATGCATGCCAAGTTTGAAGGACGTATGTTGAATGAAACTGCTGGCCATTGCAGAATTATCGCCAATCTAAATTCGACCCGTAATTTTACTTTGACATTGATGTATGATCTTGACCGTAATAAGTCACTCCTAAAAATATTTGCTTCCATAAGTTGCACATGCATGCCAAGTTTGAAGTAGGTATGTTAAATGGCGACAAAATTATCGCCAATCTAAATTTGACCCTTAATTTGACATTGATGTATGACCTTGACCGTAATAAGTCACCCCTAAAAATGTTCGCCTCCATAAATATGGATATACTATACCTATAGGAGCCGTTAGGTGTCTGATCAGGGCCTTCCCTGTTTGTTTATGAAATTTGAAATCTGTTTCTTAAGTATAAAAAATGTCTACAATGTTCCACTTTCCATATTTCATTATACAGTAAAACCCCGCTAATGCGACCACCCAAAAGAGGTATGTATAATTCTGGGTGCTAGATGCAGTGGTAGCTAAATGCAGGACAAAAGGAGCTTTCTGCATTACTTTTTGTCCTGCATTAAGCAATCACCTGCTTATAAAGACACCCATGTTTATTCATTAAGTGGTCGCATTAGAGGGGTTCTACTGTAACTGTTTTGTCCATGAATATTCCATAGGTATTGGAATTTGGAATAAACATAGAACAGGGAAAGGGTTAACTCAAAACCCCTACACTCACCTACCCAATCAAAGTCACTTTCAATGTAAGTTTCTTACCATCTTCCGAGCTGCTTTCCGAGTCTGACGGTTCTTTTGGTTCAGGAGCCTTCTTTCCTCTAACTGGCATCTTCTTTCTGTAAATTGGTATAGAAATATTTCCTTAACCCTTTCCTCCATAGGCTATTTATAGACCCAACCTCTTTGAATGAATCTACCGAAAAGGAGCATATACTACAGAAAAGGAAAATGTTATAATTGTCTATTATAGAAACGATTGTGATAAATAGAGCATTTGCTCCAATGGAGCAAATGCTCTATTTATCACAATCGTTTCAAGAAGTAACTATCACAGAAGCGAAGAAAGGCGTATTTATGGAGGAAAGGGTTAAACCCCTATTCTGATGAATAGTCATGAGTGGCCCGGATAACATGCGTAAATTAGCTCCTTTATTTCTCCACCAAACCCTATGTTGTGACCACTCTTTAGAATCGTCTCTTCCAGACATACAGTGTTTGGTGGAGAAATGATAATTTTAGTACTTAAAGTACTTCAGTATTGCTCTGTATCATGTATTAAAGGAATAACAACATTATGTATATTAAATAAATCTTTATAACAGCCTATGAATATAAGACTTTCCAGCCATGGCAGAAAGTGTAGAATCAAATCTATTATGTCATTTAATGAATATACATTGTATTCACCATGCCAATGGTTATTTAAAACAAAATAAGATTACACATGCAGTGTGTATACATGTACTTCCCCTGATTTCTGCATGTAATTAACCCTTTCCCTCATATAAACATTCTTTCACGCATTTGCAAACAGAGAAGACCCAGATCAGACGGCTCCTGGAGGAGCCGTCTGATCAGGGTCTGCTCTGTTTGCTAATAGAATTTGATAGATCTATCTGTTTCTTTACTTTCTAAAATGGCTCCAATGTTCCGCCTTCCATATTTTTTAATAATTGTTTCGTTAATGAATATTCAGTAGGTACTGAAAATTGGCCTAAGTACAGAACAGGGAAAGGGTTGAAGTGCAGTGTTTAAGTAAGTTCCAAGAATAACAGAAGAGGTTTCACAAATGTTTTTACAGTGCTCCCTCCCTACAACGACCCTCTCAATAACGATTCCCTCCTTACAACAACGCATACATGTCACTATTTCCGAAACAACAAGGCTCCAGAAACAACTTTTTTCATCATATTTTCTTTATGCCTCCATCAAACCCTATGTTGTGATCACTCTTTAGTGGTCACAACATAGGGTTTGATAGAGGCATAACGGTTTTAGTTCTCGAAATACACCTTATCTGGGAAGCTAATTACGTTTTATTTTCCCTCCCTATAACAACTCCCTCTGAACAACACATACAATCTCCGTATCCCAAAGGATGCCGTTGTAGAGAGGGAGCACTGTAATCAGTAAAGATGTTTATTTTACAGGTGATAACTGCATACACATGTAAATGAAATGCCGTAGAACCTGTTCTAATCTACCATTCATTTTTTTAACATACATGTGTTAACAAGCAGGTGGTCGCCTAATGCTGGGCAAAAGTTATGCAGAAATCTCCTAGGAGCTTTCTGCATAACTTTTGTCCTGTATAAGCTACCACCTGCCTTACAGACCCCTAATATGACCTCTTTTTAATGGCAGCTTAACCCTTTCCTCCATAGGCTATTTTTAGATCCAATCACTTTGAATGAATCTACCCAAAAGGAGCATTTACTAGAGAAAAGTGAAATTTTAGAATTTTGTAGTTTGAAACCATTGTGATAAATAGAGCATTTGCTCCTATAGGAGCAAATGCTCTATTTATCACAATGGTTTCATAAAGTGATTTTTACAGAGGTGTATTTATGGAGGAAAGGGTTAAGACAAGTTCTATTGTATTTCAAATTCAATAGAACTAGTTAGAACTAAAGAACAGCCTGTAATGATTTTACCCTCGACCTATCAAATATTCATGTTTGAAATAAAGACATCATGAATATTTATTAGCTACTGGTTTTATAATTCCGTATGTACATAGGAATGTTTGGTATTCATAGAAACTGTAAAGTCAGATCTTTTATAATATCATATAAGCAAACAGCGCAGACTGTACCTACAGGAGCAGTCTCATATGTGCCTTCTGTTTGCAAAGGCATGAACAAATGTTTATATATGAATAAAATATTTAACTTAACCCTTGCCTTCATAAATACACCTTTTTACGCCTCTGTAAAAGTCACCTGTTGAAACCATTGTGATAAATAGAGCATTTGCTCCTATAGGAGCAAATGCTCTATTTATCACAACAGTTTCAAACTACAAATTTCTAAAATGTTCCTTTCCTCTAGTTAATGCCCCTTTTCGGTAGATTTATTCAAAGTGGTTGGATCTAAAAATAGCCTATGAGGGAAAGGGTTAATATAAAATTAATATCACCTTCAATTTTCTTTCATATTGTTCAAAGTTGAGACACAATATTGAACAGTCTGGATTCTGATGATGAGATTTACTTGGCACCTCATTTTGATACCCTGTTTTCAATGGTCAGCAGCGCAACAGATAAACATGCGCGGAATTTAAATTTTATTATTGCGTACTCAAATACTAAAACTGTCATTTCTCCACCAAACCTTAGTTTGTTTGCCCTTTACCGACCAACCCATTTTTTTTTCCAGCAGACTCAAAAAATTATATTGCCGAATTTGTGAGAATATTTATTTTATTTTCGTCTGCCGCCAATCAGTTGTGAATACATGTACCAGGTGGGCTAAGACATTGAGGATACTACAAAAGCATAACAAATGAGATAAGATGTTATAGTTATACATAAGATGCATACATAAAGTACTATAGCTATGGTGCCAACACAGCTTTATAAATATTAATATAGGGTACAATTTTGCAGAAAAAAAAAAAAATCCTACCTACCGACCCACTTCTAAAATCTAGGGTCGGGAAAGGGCAAACAAACAATTTTTTAATTGTGGCCCTACGTTGTGACCACTCTTTAGAATGGTCACAACATAGATTTTAACCCTTTCCTCCATAAATACGCCTTTCTATGCCTCTGTAAAAATCACCTATTGAAACCATTGTGATAAATAGAGCATTTGCTCCTATAGGAGCAAATGCTCTATTTATCACAATGGTTTCAAACTACAAAATTATAAAATTTTACTTCTCACTATTTAATGCTCCTTTTTGGTAGATTTATTCAAAGAGGTTAGGTCTAAAAATAGCCTATGGAGGAAAGGGGTTAATTAATGCATCTTATCTGGACCTCTGGGTGAAAATTCTAAACCAAACCCTAACATGTTACAACTCAGTAGAATCCACTCTTTGAGGTAAGATAGCAGCAAGACAAGGCTGAATGGAAAAATATAAAATGTATGAGATAGTCTAAATATGTTTCTTAACCCTTTCCCTCATATAAACGTGTTTTCACGCATTTGCAAACAGAGTAGACCCAGATCAGACGGCTCCTAGAGGAGCCGTCTGATCAGGGTCTGCTCTGTTTGCTAATATAATTTGATAGATCTGTTTCTTTACTTTCTAAAATGGCTACAATGTTCCACCTTGCATATTTCTTTATAACTATTTTGTTAATGAATATTCAGTAGGTATTGAAAATTGACCTAAATACAGAACAGGGAAAGGGTTAACTCTTTCCTTGTTCAATATTCATGTAACAAACAATGACATCATGAATATATTACATATTAGCTGATTTTTTTCAAGATCTTTTTGCTTTGACAAAATCAGATCTATATCGTCAAAAGCAAACAGAGTAGACCCTGTTTAGACAGCTCTTATAGAAGCCATCTGATCTGGATTGACTCTGTTTGCAAGTGCGGGGCATAAAAATCTCTTCATCAATATTACAATACTCACACAGGGACAGGCTTCTTTTTCCTAGGCACTTTTTTCTTCTCTACTTCCATTTCCTCTTCTTCCTCCTCCTCCTCTTCTTCCTCCTCATCCTCTATTTCATCCGTTGCTGGAACAGTCTCGGATAATAAACTGGTATTACCTGTTGATAACTTTTTCCGAGTAACACATCCAGTACTTTCCTTGGACTGAGGCGGTTTTGAACTTTCAGAGTTATTTTTCGCCAACCTCTTGCTGCCTCTTGAAAATGAGCTACTTTTCCGTTCTGTCACTTCACTATCTGATTGAGAACTGGAGTCATGACGACTACGTTCTTTTGGAGTGTGTTTGGACTTTACAGTTGTTTTTTCCTGAGTTTGCAAATTTGACTGAATATCACTTAGGAAAGGTCTATCAACTATGGCATCTTTTTTCTGGTCTACTATTGCATCACTAGATTCCTCGCGGTTAAAATTGTCCGATGACAAACCCTCAGGGTATAGTTCTGAGGTCTTAGCACTTTTTGGAATTTTTTCAAACTAAAATAGAAATCAACATGTAATTATATGTACATTGTAGCAATTACACAAATTTGAAATAGCCGGCTCAGTTGATCCATTACTTGGAACTTGTTCGTGACACCGAGGCCAGAGCTTGAGATACATGAAGTACAATGTAGTCACTATCTGAAATAATGTGTCTGTCTGTCATTCTCATTCAAATCCCAATTGAACAGTATTCTAGATTTCTTGGCCTGATGAATAAACATCGATAGAACTTTACAAATGAAACTGTGTTTGGCCAATCAATGAACAGTAAAAACATATCAATCAAATACCATTATTAAACAGCGCAGACCCTGATCAGACAGCTCCTACAGGAGCTGTCTGATCTGGGCCTACTGTGTTGGCAAAAACGTCAAAAAGCATCTAACGGTGAAAATGGGTTAACCCTTTTCCTGTTCAGAATTCATGTAAGAATTATTACAGACAACATGAATGTTTATTAGCTTTGACAAAAATTATGGAATCAGATTTATATCATATCAAAAGCAAACAGAGCAGACTCTGGTCAGATGGCTCCTATAGGAGCCATCTGATCTGGGTCTACTCTGTTTGCAAATGTGTGAAAAAGTGGTTAAATGAGGGTTAAGCTTAGATGATGCTAAGACAGAAGCAACATTATAAGACATGTACATTACACAAGATGTTCTTACAGTGAGGTCGTTCTGCTTCCAACAATGTCAGGGTTGCCACAAACCAGGAAACAAAATTCCCCGACATAATTTCAAATTTCCGACAGTTTACACTGCGACATTTGGTCCATTTTTTATTAAGTTTAAACCTTCAACCCTGAATTTTCAGAGTAGAATAGCTCATCTCATAGTCCAGATGGCTGCTTAATGCAGGATGAAAGTAATACATGAAGTTATTTTCATCCTGCAATAAGCTACCACGTCTTAACCCATTCCCTCATATTGACGACTTTTGACGACTCTGTAGAAGTCACTTTGTGAAACCATTGTGATAAATAGAGCATTTGCTCCTACAGGAGCAAATGCTCTATTTATCACAATGGTTTCAAATTACAAAATTCTAAAATTTTCCTTTTCTCTAGTTAATGCTCCTTTTTGGTAGATTTATTCAAAGAGGTTGTATCTAAAAATAGCCTATGAGGTAATGAGTTAACCCTTTACCTGAAAGAGACATAGTTTGATGCATTATATATTTTGTAAACAGAGTAGACCAAGATCATTCAGCTCCTATAGGAAATGTCTGATTAGGGTCTACTATGTTTACTCATGAAATAATATAGATATTATTCTACAGTTTCTAATATGGCCAAAAATTCCTGCTTTCATATACCATTATAAACATTCACCTAATTAATAATCATAAAGTCATTATTTCTCACATGAATATTCATGGAGTAAAGGGTTAATAGCCTTCAAAACAATTGTAGTTGGGGTCAGAGCAAACAAACCTGCTTTAACCCTTTCCCTCATATAAATGTGTTTTCGCGCATTTGCAAACAGAGTAGACCCAGATCAGACGGCTCCTAAAGGAGCCGTCTGATCAGGGTCTGCTCTGTTTGCTAATGGAATCTACTTAGGCTGTTTCTTTACTTTCTAAAATGGCTACAATGTTCCACCTTCCATATTTCGTTATAGCTATTTGGCCCATGAATATTCAGCAGATATTGAAATTTGTAATAAACATAGAATAGGGAAAAGGTTAACTAATGGACTTAACCCTAACTCACTATCTTGATCTAACAGATTTTATACTCTCGGGTAATCCTTAGATCGTTTTGTATCTATACAAGGACTTACAACAAACTGGAATTCAGAGTTCGGTTGTTCTGCATGCGCTCCTGGCTGTATCTTGTATCCATTGGTGTGACCAAAAGTGATTTTGTCCCCAATCTCTAGTACACAGGTCTTGTGAGTCTGAAATACAAGCACATCAAATTACCTTAGTACAGTTACATGTACATCACAATATATACAATATCATATATATCAATTTAAATTTCATACAATTACATGTATTTCAAAACTAGAATTATTACTAATGGAGATGAATACTCCTGCATGACTGCTTTGCAAATCCAAGGGCTGATAATTCCTGGGGAGTTTGTGACACCATGTTACATGCCCAAATGACAAAAATATACTACGTTCAGGGGAGATAATTCTGCAATGCCTGGCACTAAACACATAAAATTGCATCTTACACATCCACTATTCATGGTTATTAAGTGAGCCAAATATAAATTCAATAGCTTTCAAATTGATGGAGGAGTTGGTCACACTAATTACCCATGTTACATGCCCAAATGATCAATGTTCAAGGGGAGATAATTCTGCAAAAGCCTAATGCTAAATAGATGAAAAACTGCTTTTGCTCATTTACTATTCCAGGTTATTATCATGTATTGCAAGTATCAATAACTTTTCAATACCCATGTTTCATGACAAAATTACTCAAAATTAAAAGGAAAAATCCTGTTGTGCCCGTTGCTAAACACATGACAATTGTGTCTTGCAGACTTGCCCATAAACTATTTGTGGTTATGATGTATTCCAAATATAAATTCAATATCTTTCAAATTGAAGGAGGAGTTTGCTATACATGTACCAACTACTCATGTTTAAATGCAGCCTGACCAACAGGGATCAACCCATCGCCCAACCACCAGGGCGATTCCAGTATGTACCCCCATTTAACCCATTCCCTCAAAGGCTATTTTTAGATCCAACCACTTTCAATAAATCAACCGAAAAGGAACATTAACTAGAGAAAAGGAAATTTTTTAGAATTTTGTAGTTTGAAACCATTGACAGTGTGATAAATGGAGCATTTGCTCCATAGGACCAAATGCTACATTTATCACAATGGTTTTTAAAACTACACAATTCTAAATTCCTCTTTTCCTCTAGTTAATGCTCCTTTTTGGTAGATTTATTCAGAGGTTGGGTCTAAAAGTAGTCTAGCAGGCAATGGGTTAAAAGACTTAAAATAAGAATTCCTAGTTAAAGACGCCAACTCTCTGTGGTGATTATGTGTTTAAAACCCTTATCAATTAAATCCATCTCTAACATGTAATTAACTGCAAAATATTCACACTACCAGTGGAGAATGCATATCATACCATCAACAATGCTAAGATTGAAATGGAACTAGTCACTAAACACCACCTGTGCATGAGTCCAATGTAAATGACTTTTGAGCCCAGACCTGTCCATTGTTACGATGATTGATCATATGGCCTACGTAAGACAATAACTCTTTTAGCGTTTAATATTCATGTAAGAAATAATGACATCATGAATATTTATTATGGTACCTGATTTTTTAAAATGTAAACTTTTAAAGGAAAATGTTTGCTTTGACAAAAACTGTAGTCAGATCTATATCATGTCAAAAGCAAACAGAGCATTTTTAGATTTTTATTGCATGAAAGTTTAGTAAGCTGGTCAGTGACAAACAAAATGAGATAAACATGTTACTTGATTTGCATATGCAAAAAATTGCATAACATAGTTACATAGTTTTGTCAGTTTGGAAGGCAAATACCTGAATTGACAGCCAGTGCACATGTATATATGTGTACTAATACTGAAAAATTCAGTCAGTTACTCAGAGAAGCAAATATACAAGTGTACAGTTTCTTTTTTGCATCAGTATATAAGTACTTACTCTGATATCATTGATAAAAGTTCCATTTAAGCCTTTGTCGTTGAGAACAAATTCAATCTCTCCGTTTTCATTTTTCGTCCCAACAATCTCAACATGAGATCTTGAGATGAAGTTCTTGAGTTGTGCAGAGTCAAGGTAGTAGTCATTGTGCTGCCCTCTTCCAATTCTGGTAAGGCCTAAATTCAGTCTGAAACGAACAATAGTTACAATACATTCACAGACCTACAAATAAAGGTGCGTGCCCATATACTAAAATCGTCACTTCTCCACTAAACCCTATATTGTGACGGCTCTTTAGAATCTACTCTTTGAGGCGGTTCTAAAGAGTGGTCACAGTGTAGGGTTTAATGTAGAAATAAAGGAGCTATTCTTGAAATTCTTATCTAGACTGCTGCAATCATTGCATATTTTGATCTTGGGATTCTAAGCAATATTTGTCTGCAACAACAGTCAGTCGTTGCCATTCTCAATGAGAAATTTGTTCCAATGCTTTATAACCCTTTATTCCATAAATATTCATGTATGAAATAAAGACATAAGGTATACTAATTAGATGCTTTTTATAATGTCACATGTACATTGGAAAGTTTAGCCAAGAAAAAACTGTAGAATGATATTATTTCATTAACCCTTTCCCTGTTCTGTGTTTATTACAATTTTCAATACCTACTGAATATTAATGGACAAAAAAGTTATAATGAAATATGGAAGGTGGAGCATTGTAACCATTTTAGAAAGTAAATACACAGATCTTTGAAATTCTATAAGCAAAAAGAGTAGACCCTGATCAGATGGCTCCTCTGGGAGCCATCTGATCTGGGTCTACTCTGTTTGCAGATGTGTGAAAACACTCCTATAGGGGCTGTCTGATCTGGGTCTTATCTGTTTGCAAAGGTATGTGTTAAAAGGCATATTTATGGAGTAAAGGGTTAAATACTTCTTCTTCTTCTTCCATTACTGTTCATAGTCCTCTCTGGAGCATAGTCGAATATTTACTTTCTGAGTGTCTACATGTACTGTCAAAAATTATGTCCCTGATCAGATGTCTAACTACTCAGTGTCTCATCAGGATCCACACTGTTTCCAAAGATTATCACAGTCAAACACTGTGCACTAGGTTAACCACATATAATATTTTACACAATACAAATGTATCAATTCAAAAACTTTCTGTGATTTTCTAGAAACAATGGGTTTAGGTAGACACATACATGTATATATATACAGAAATTGCCAACAATGCGAAATTACGTTACAACTTGAGAGGAAATGAGATATTGAAGCGAGATTTCATACAGGTGCTGGGTTGTCTACAATATGCATCTATCTATCATGATCATCAGATGTGGATATCACCGGCTATTAAATCGGCCGCATTTGAAGTACTTATGGGACTTGTTATTTTATACTTTTCAGTAAGGATTACAGTGATTACAAAGCAACTTATATCAATATATGGCCTTAGAAGCAATAACTGCCTCTTCATTCTAAAAATCATTGATCAGACCTGATGACCTGTCTATTAAAGAATTCTCAACAGTTGACCTGCACATAGGATATTACGCTTTAAGTGATCTTAAGTGATGATAATGTGTGAAAACAATCTTGGAAATTCTATAATTCATTCAAAACAACAAAGACAAAAAATGTCGACACAACATCAAACTGGGTTTTCCTTCACTATTAATTAACTAGTGATTTCTAAGTTCAAAGGGGCATAACTCCGAGGAAAACTGTGGAAGGAAAACTCCCAAACAATATGCACATCTACATACTGTGTCCTTGCTACACGTGTATGCAAGGTTTTATGAAAATCTATTGAGCAGTTTCAGAGGAGTTGCGCTTACAAGATTGGCAGCTGCGCAACTGTCCACCGTACATCACCATTTCAATAACCGGATTTTCCATGGAAAACCCGGTCACAAATGGCTGAAGATGCTGACAGTTATCGCGTGATCTTCATATCTCGCAAAATGTTGTTCATCATGCGTTGCTTTGCAAGATGTGTTCTTTGCCTAATGCTAGTTACCATTCTCTGTATTTACATATGTCTCTGCCTGGTTTATGACAGAACTCTTTCTACGCAAATTCGCCTTTAAGCAAAATCTCTGTAAAATGGTCAAAATTATATTTTCTCAGCTCGGACTGTTTGTCAGGAAATTGCAAATAATCATTTGTAGAACTTGCATAATCAATCAGAGTTTCAGATAAAGGTCACTGTATATCCAAATACTAAAAATCATCATTTCTCCACCAAACCCTATACTGCGACCACTCTTTAGAATCGTCTCTTTGAGACGATTCTAAAGAGTGGTCACAGTATAGGATTTGGTGGAGAAATAACGGAACTATCCCTGAAAATGTTTTAAGTTTATGCATCTTATCTGGACCTCTTATCAATTATGCTGTTTGGTCTTCTCCGCAATCGTTGCTGAAAGGAATTTGGCATACATGTGCAGGGATGTGATCAATCTGCTAATACCGATCTCATAGCAACTGTCACACTCTTATTAACAACCTATGAAACTAAGATGATTGTGCAGATCAGACACAACTGGGCAAGTTTTCATCAGAGTTCAAAGTAGCATTCTGAAATCATGAATCCCTGCATTTGAAGGTAACCTACCACATTTTCTACTTAAGAACAGCTCCACTTGTTATACTTTACCTCATTACATCAAGAACTTTCGGACACGTTGCAGGTGGACCTATCCTCCTGAGCCAGTAAACGTAATCTTCATCGCGCAGCTCAGACGCGCTGTGTGGATCCTCAACTTCGGACATTTTCCCACAACTGACCAAGTAAGCAGGACATGCAACTTTAATGGACTTGCCAGACGTTTTTCTGTCGTTAAAAGGTTTCTATTTATTCTGCAACGACTAAATTAAATGCTACAAAAACAGTTGATTGCAAATCATAATATAAAAGCCCTAAAAATCAATAATTTTCCCGTAAAAAATAATCTACGGTGTAAACATATCAGCGAGGGGGGACTAGACTGGTTACCTTTTTCAACCCTCACGAGAATACATAAACTTAGGACACAGAACGAAATTGACCGGTATCCCAAACAGTTGTCGGACCTTTCGTCTAACTGACATTTCGTCTGTTATTATAGTGTTCTTCTGCAAAGCAAATTTATATATAGATCTATATCTTCAATATAAGAAGCGTTTATTGATCATAAAAACATGTATGCCAAAACATAGATAGATGTATCTATCTGAACACATACTAGAGGGACCATTGGTGTGTTAAAGGTTTATGCAAACTAATTATTTGCCTATGTACATGATTATTAAACTAGCCTGCTATAAATACTGGCACATGATTCAAAACTGTCAGATGAGCATTGCATTGTTTACCAGCTTACATATACTTTGACAGTGTATGCAAAAAAATATTTACCTGTGTATTTAATTAATCAAAGGACATAGAATCTACTGACAAGATACAAAAGATACAAAAAATTTATTTAAAGTCGGTATATGTCATATAACAGTAAACATTAGCTATGGGTAGCTATTGACCGACACGTGATTAAGTTCAAAACTTATAGCTGAGCTGTAAGGTGTGGAGAGGGATGCCCTCGACCCTCACACACTCTATGACGGGACACAATAAATGGGATAAAAAAGAGAGTTCAAAACTGTCAGATGAATGATGTGAGGCAGAGACATGTATGTATATGCCTCTGTGTAAAGCTTAGGCAATACTGCATAAATCAAGTAAAGTCTTTAGAAAATAGAACAAACACTAAATTGTTCGTATCGGCTTACACATATGTAATGCCAATTTCATAAACGCTGCAATGTGTTAAAATCTGGTCATTTATTACGAAATAAAGGCAATGATCTATATTTTAATGAGATTTTAATTGTATTTTGTGTCCATGTGCTTAATAAATCACTGCACATATCTTGAAACATATGTGTCAACTTGAAACGCAGATCGAAAGTAATGTTGAAAAATCTTACAGGAGCGATGAACTTGAGAAAAGTTCAATTTAAAAATCGAATGACTCGAACCTTGTTCACTCGAAGTAATTTGTATGGTCCATAGAAGTTCGAGATATCGAAGTTTAACTGTAGGTTTCAAAAAGTGACTTTTACAGAGGCGTAGAAAGGCGTATTTATGGAGGAAAGGATTAAATGTGATAAGTTTTTGATTAACCCCGATCAATGGGCTCCATCAGCAGGCGCGGATTTAGAGAGGACGGAGCCGGCGTACGCCCCCCCCCCCCCCTTTAAAATTTCCAAAACATTTTTTTAGTAATATTTTAGATCTATATACAGTAAAACCTTCCTATAACGACCACTAAATTGTGTTAATTAGTTGGTAATTAGAGCAGGTGGCTGCTTAAAGCAAGGTGTAAGTAAAGCAGAACGCTCCCACAGAACACAAAATACTTGATGTAATTTAGTGGTCGTTGTATCTACTAAAAATCAATAAAACAATGATTATAGTAGGAGTGTTTTATTTCCCTCACCCATTTAAACTCTTTTTCAACATGTATTGCAAACACACTATTTATTTATGTCATCAAACATAAAAATCTACGCCCCCCCCCCCTCCAAAAAATAATTCTAACCCCCCCCCCCCCCCAATCTGAAATCCTGGATCCGCACCTGATCATGATCCCTGTGATATGGGTCTACGCGTGCTTGTGAGACCTATGATCTAAATCTATGTGTTATCATAGGTCTTTGGTCTGCAATGTTTTTAAATGACCGTGCATCTCGATCCTGGGTTGAATATATAGCTAATGAAACAATTCTAAACCCTTTATTCATGTTAGAAATAATGACATCACGAATATTAATAAGATTAATTGGCATGATTACATTTTAAAAAGCAATATTCTGAATTGTAAATTTTGGAAGGACCGAGCTTTTACTTTTACTTCGAGTTATCCAGAATTTCGAGTTATCCGAACTCGAAATATCAAAGTTCAACTTATTTAAATTTTGATAAAAATATGGACAATTTTTCAAACAGTTTGGGTCCAGATGATACACCTTTGTGGAATCAAGATACCGATTTATGAAATGTTATTTAATGTGTATTAACCCTTTCGCTGCCAAACTCTGTCGTCTGCTAGCTTTGTCGTCTGCTACAAACTTTCATTATTTTGATTTTCTTCATTTTTGTTTCAAAAACATAGTAACAGTAACAAACAGTTTGGATCCTGATGAGACGCCGAGTTACTCGGCGTCTCATCTGGATCCAAACTGTTTGCATAGGTAATCACAGATCCGGCATTGGCAGCGAAAGGGTTAAAAACGAACTACATTTGAAGAAATTTGAGGACAAAATAACATCACGTTCCTTATTGTATCCATAACTGAGAAAAATATAATTACTAATCTTTCAGTTTGGAGATTAATCATGTAACAGTCTGTACTGTACCTATATAAATCTTTGAACGATAAGTAGACTCAGGGAAATATTCATACAAAAATGTCTCTGGTAGACTATTTCCGTCCCGAAATAGACAGTGCCAAACAATTTGGATTTATGCAGATGAGAGCCTGTGTTGTTGGGGTTTTTTTTCAGATATTATTATTCATCGTCTCATCTGGATCCAAAATGTTTGCATAGGTAATCACGTATATAATCAAATGGCATACATTTTTGGTGTTGGTAGAAACTGTAGAGTCAGCTCTGTTACAATTTTATAAGCAAACAGTAGATCCCAATAAAGATGTCGCCTACAGGCTCCGTCCAGTCTGGATTGCACATGTGTGAAAAGGCGAAGGAAAGGTATTTAAGGCGATATGGAACAGTACTTATGAAGTTATGTAGATGCAGCGGTATTATCATTTTTTGTTGTCTTATGTGCGTTTTTATTTTCGAGTATGGTTCTCATATTATCTAAGAACTGTACTTAAATTATTAATGGGATACATTATACTCTATACTCTTTCGCTGCCATTTTCGAATCTATAATCACGTTTACAAACAGTTTGAGATACTAAGTAACCCGTGATGTCATCAGGGTCCAAACTGTTTCATAAATTGTATATAGAGCGATTTTGAAAAGTATCATGGCGTTATCGGTTGTCGGGGTATTAAGTTTTTCGCCGATCGACAATTTGTACTGAAAGAGACGGTGGTCTAAAATTACTATATACCGAAATTCTGAGAACTAATGAGCCGGAGAATGACTTTTATTTCAGCTGAAGACCAGTCAACTCGAAAGGGATCTTTCGTGTTTTCATTATTACGATACATATATAAAGACACACAATTCACACAAATGTGAAAATTAACAATATTCTAAGATATCTTTAAATATGACGATATATGAATAAACGATTGATTAAACTGTTTTATCATAAATATATAGGTGTTTGATAACCAATTTTTAATATATAATAATTACAATAGGTCCCTGTGTTATGGTTCGCAATGGAAGTTAACCCAGAAAAAGAAACAGAAAAACGGCCAATAAACATGACACTTCCCCTGTATAACGACTACCCGATAGATCATAGACAGCACAGATATCCGAACTGCATTGTGTGGACACCCATTCCTTGTTTAACGTACGTGTGATTGAGTATCATTGTGGTAAAATGAATCTTTATGATCCAGAATTCTAAAAATTATATTAAATATGAAATTGAGGTACACTGCCTCAAGTGCAAGCACTAGCATGCATTTTATTCATACTTTGTTTGTACAATCCGATTGACATCTCTTCAAATTAAACATGTTAATCACTTATACAATAAACAGTAAACAATAATAACAGTGATGTTGATCCCTGCAGTGCTCCAGATAATTTTTGCATGCGAATGTGGGATGCTGGAGAAATCGCCTACTGTCCATTTCAATTTACTTTGTCACTGAATTTTAGTCGATATTTTTTTCATTTCGAGTCAGACTGACCTTAAATATACTGCATTTTATCGCATTGTTTTTCAGGAACTCCCATGCTAAATATCCCTCAATATCATTCAGTAACAAGTAATAAAATGCCGAAAATGCATTTTCTACATGCTATTTCGATCAGCTGTTTCTTTGCAAATGGCCGCTGTATGTATGGATCATGGAGCGTATCATTTTTCAACAGGGGTGAATTGCATACTGATATGAAATAAGTGACGTAATTTCGTATATGACGTCAACTTTTAAGAGCTATAATTACCCTTAGTTAAATTCGAACATTCCACTCGACGTCAATCGTCCGCCATTTGCAATTTGAAATGAACGTGTTTACAATGGGAAAACATTGTTTTTATGCATGAAATATTTATTTAAAGATGGATTCAAGGGAAACTCGGGCACAGAGTTCCTGAAAAACGATGACACAAGTGGTTTAAATTTGATCTCGATCCGGTAAGAAATGAAAAAAAATCTCGATTCAAATTCAGTGACAAAGTAAATTGAAATGGACAGTAGTGACGAAATCGCCTACAATTAAATATATAGTAAAACCAATTGGAGATTTTGCCTAGAAAGCAATTATATAGTGATTGTATTTCGCATCTATGGTACAGGTACGGATAATATGACAGAACTATAAAGAACGTGTGTAACAAGATTAAATTGTCCTGTCTTGTTTTCCAGATCAAGATGACCAAGTCTGGACGATCTGACAGTGCAGTCCCTGATCACCACCTGGAATTTGACAGCCCATTATTAGAGGGGTTGATAATTATATACCGAATATTTGCAGAAAGTGAAAATGTCATATGTGTCTTACTTCTTGTTAGATGACCTGGATCCAATAAATATTCGAAAAGCAAAATTAGTTAATACAATGTGTCGGTAACCACAGTAAAAATAAAGATTAATATTTTCGGCAAATAACCGATCCCCGGTACGGCACTTTGTTGGAAATGGCTAATTGGACAGACAAAATTTATTTTAAAATTCTAGTGCACTTTTGAATATTAAAGGACGAGAGTATGAGTATGACATAGATCTACTGCATATTGATATTCTATGTAGTGATCAGGGACTACACTGATTGTATCCAAATCATCTGACTAGACACAAGACTCATATTAATTATAATTAAGTTGTTCCTTGCGTATGACATTTTTACTTTCCGCATATATAATTTGTATAATTATCGCTCCTTATATATAAATATCTTCTGTCAAATTCTATGTAGTGATCAGGGGCTACACTGATCTATCAGTCTTGGTCATCTTGATCTGGAAAACAATACCACAGAACAATTCATTCTTGTTACAAACATTCTTTATAATTCTGTCATGTTATCCGTACATGTACCATAGGTGCGAAATACAATCACAATATAATTGCTTTCTAGGTGAAATCTCCAGTTGGTTTATTATATATCTAATTGTAGGCGATTTCTCAGCGATTTTCATTTATCTGTCCATTGTTCTCATCGCCTTTTACCTTATCAATCAAAGACCCGGTTATTGACTTCTCAATTGGCCTTAACCCATTCAAACTCATTTGCACCCATTTGACATGACACTTTCAGTGTGACCTCTTCTTGGCCCTAACCCATTCGCACTTGTTCGACAAACCATGCCCGATTCCGATACTCTACATTTAAGAGTTGACTTTGATTTTGGAATGCTTTGCACCATGAATCTATCGGACCCAACTATGTCGGTGACAGTTCGCAATCTAATTTGATGAAAGAAAAATGAGAATCATAGTTCCCATTTAATCTACCTAATAGTAACATACTTAAGGTCATTTTGGCAGTTTCATAATTTTAGTCAACATTTTTTTTCTGAATCTCATTCAGGGCTGGAAAAATCCTAAAACTGTTACTGTCCTGCCAGCCGCTTTTGTCTTATTTTACTTAAATTCATTGTTAAAATTTCTGAAATTCTACTCATCCTGCAAGAAAGTTACTCGTCATGGCGAGCGGACAGGTGGAATTTTCCAGGCCTGTCATTTTTATTTGACTCAGTATTAATATTTGTGACAATGAACCAAATAGACGAGTACAATGTCCCTCCGAAGTTCTTCTAATGTTAATGCTTGAGTCATACATGTACATTGCTCACTAGTCACCACAGGCCAGTGTTTCCTTTACTTTTTATTATCAATACTTAGGAGGACATATATCAGTATACAGTGACAGGTCTTGTTTATTCTTTTGGAATAGACATTTTTCAGACTATGACTGTCTTATGCATTGACAGACATTTGGGTTTTTTCGGCACACATCTTAACATGTGTAGCATATGTATCATGTACAAGAATTATAACTATGGCCTCACTTGTTCTTGAAATTTGAATAATCTCCCTTTTTTATTTTTTTTCTCTCCTAAATGGATTAAACCTTTATTCCATGAATATTCATGTGAGAAATACAAATGTAATGACATCATGGATATTAATTAGATTAACTGTTATAATAGCACATTGACGCAGGAGATTGGGCCATGGCAGAAACTGTAGAATCATATTTATATTTTATCATAAGCAAACATAGCAGTACCAGATGGGACAGTTCCTATAGGAGCTGTCTGATCTGGTTGTACTCTGTTTGCAAAGGCATAGAAAGGTGAGTTTATGAAGTAAAGGGTTAAGGCATCTAGATTATAATATGCAATGGCCAACATTTCAGATGGCTGTTTCCTTTCATTGGCCACATGGGGATTGGAACAAGTTCAGGTGTAATCCGAGACTTTGCAGGTCCATATTATGTATCGGTAAGATGTTTTCATCAATGTTCTGACTATCGTCATAACTCTTTGTATGCTTTAGGAATGTGCTGTCCACTTAATTGTTGTCTGCAAAATTTTCAAAAATTTTCTACACAAATAACTCAGTTTTCAATATTTCGGCCGTAGCACCATGGTGCTTAACTGCTAAACATGTAGTGAAGTTTTAATTACGTGTTATTTCTTGAAAACTGAGTTATTTATGTATAATGTTATCAAATTAATATTCCCTTTGGAATAAAATTATAATCATAGTATTAATTTTCTGTTAAAAGTGTATTAGACTTTCACCACAGGACCAGTAATTCATTACTTAACCCATTCCCACTTAGGCTATTTTTAGACCTAACCTCTTTGATTAAATCTACCAAAAAGGAGCATTAACTAGAGAAAAGGAATTTTTCAGAATTTTGTAGTTTTGAAACCATTGTGATAAATAGAGCATTTGCTCCTGTGGAGCAAATGCTCTAGATATTTATCACAATGGTTTCATAAAGTGACTTTTACAGAAGCGTCAAAAGGCGTCAATATGCGGGAATAGGTTACAACTCTTTGCATGCAAAGTAAAGTTATTTCCATCTTATATTTCGAGGGTTTGGTGGAAAACTATTGTAACTCCTTCGTGAAGGAGTTACAATAGTTTTCCACCAAACCCTTCAAAAATGCAGGGTCAAACAGTTTGGATCCTGAAGAGATGACAAGTTTGTTGTAATAGTATAAAAATTCATCCAATTAATATAAACCTTTTCCTCCATGAATATTCAAGTAAGAAATAATGTGGTCATGTATATTAATTAGATTTATGGGTTATAATAGCACATGGACACAGAAATCTTTGGCCATGGCATAAATTGTAGAATCGAATCTATATAACTGTATATCATAAGCAAACAGAGGAGAGCTCCCATAGGAGCCGTCTGATCTGGGTCCACTCTGTTTGCCAAGGCATAGAAAGGCATATTTATGGAGGAAAGGGTTAAGGGTTTCATTTTTCTGTCATTGAGTAGAGGGTTAAGGATATGGTAAATTAATTTTTTATCAATATTAACCCAATACCGGATAGAGATGGATATTGACTGTAGAATATCATATCTGTATTATGGCAGAAGCAAACAGTGCAGACCCTGTTCATATGGCTGATCTGGGTCTACTCTGTTTTCAAAGGCGTAGAAAGGTGTATTTATGGAGCAATGGGTTAACCCTTTCCTCCATAAATATGCCTTTCTACGCCTCTGTAATAACCACTTCTTGAAACCATTGTAATAAATAGAGCATAAATATTTATCACAATGGTTTCAAACTACAAAATTCTAAAAAAAATCCTTTTCTCTAGTAAATGCTCCTTTTGGGTAGATTCAGAGTAGAGGTTTTGTCTAAAAATAGCCTATGGAGGAAAGGGTTAAACAAAGGGCAATCATCTGTTCAAATCCGTTTTGCAAAAACATTGTGGCAACACTTTTGATCCTGAAAGACATGTAGAGATATTTATTTGTTTTTCTTCTGTATTGTTCAATCACTACTTAATCACTGCAGTGGTTTGAATCCCGGCCTTGGTTTTTCATGTGAGGAAGCTTTCCAGCTGGCTTTCAGTAGATTGATGGTTCTACCCTTATGTTCTGTATATGACACAATGCAATTTGTTCCATGCTCAGAAAAACGTGAGATCTTCCTCCTACTGTAATTAGCTGGAATACTGTTCCCCAGGCGTAATCCCCAATAATTATTCAAACACACAAACATGTTTTTGTAAACATCACATACACCAGGTACAGGGTGTATTATTGCACGTAGATTTTAAACAAACTTGTCCTGACCTCTCTGTTGTAATCAGAAATTGATCGTTGAGAGTACCAATGTAGATGTAGAGCAGGCCTATATTTTGTCTGTTAACATGTTCATATATCACTGTATTGTATTCTTTATCATGCTTGCTATAAGCATACTATGTAGGTATGTTTTATGCAATAAAGAAATTGAATTGGAAAAAAAAAAAAAAAAAAAAAATTGTTAACAATATTTTATTTTGCTCTTTATAGGAGGACAACATGGCATTTGGAAATCCAACAAAGTAAGTCAATGTGGCAGGCATTCACTGCCAATATTTTCATTGTCACATTCCTTTCAGACAAAATTAAGATTTGTGTCACCTGCTTTAGCATAGTGATACTTTGAGATTACTGGTCTGTCCATTTGTTTTTCATCATGCTTTTTTGTCACCCTTCTGCTGACAGGTGACACATTTTCCTTAGAACACTTTTATTATCATTCACTTTGTAAGGGTCACTTAACTCTTTATTCCATGAATATTCTTTTTAGAAATAATGATGTCATGAATATTAATTAGGTTGATTTTTCAAATGGCATATTATTACCACATGATAATTTCTCTGAAACAGAAGCTATAGAAATCTATCTGTATTATAAGCAAACAGAGCAGACCTTGATCAGATAGCTCCTGTGGTGTCTTTTCTGTTTGCAAAGTCGTAGAAAGGCATATTTATAGAGGAAAGGGTTAATTATAGAAGTAATGATAATGAAGTTTAACCCATTCCCTCATAGACTATTTTTAGATCCAACCACTTTGAATAAATCTACCGAAAAGAAGCATTATCTAGAGAAAAAGAGAATTTTGTAGTTTGAAACCATTGTGATAAATAGAGCATTTGCTCCTATAGGAGCAAATGCTCTATTTAACACAATGGTTTCCACAGGTGATTTTTACAGAGGCTTAGATAGGTGTATTTATGGAGGAAAGGGTTAAGAGAAAAAAAACAATAGGTGAAAATGGACAGCATCATGGGCAAAGTAGCACTAAGACATAAATTGTAAGCAGTGTAGTCAAAATCAACCTTTGTAGGAATCTCATTTGAGCAGGGTCTACACTGTTTGCTTAACCCTTTGCTCCATAAATACACCTTTCCCGCCTTTGCAAACAGAGTAGACCCAGATTAGATGGCTTCTGTAGGTCTGCTCTGTTTGCTTATGAAATTATGTAGATCTTATTATACAGTTTCTGGCCTGGCCAAATCTTTTTGTATCCATATGCCATTATAAAAATGACTGTAGTTGATATACCGGGTAAATATGCCATAATTTCTTACATGAATTCTCATGGAATAAAGAATTCTAGTTAAAAAAGTGACACACTTCGTAGATCCGGATTTGATGCTGGATTTGAAATATGCAGCTAAGCTTTGTTCACATGGCAAATGCAGGATTTTTTCATCGACAATGTGACAATGTGATTAAGCCTCACAATAACTGTATGATTTAGAGTCTCACAATAACTGTATGATTTAGAGTCTCACAATAACTGTATGATTTAGAGTCTCACAATAACTGTATGATTTAGAGTCTCACAATAACTGTATGATTTAGAGTCTCACAATAACTGTATGATTTAGAGTCTCACAATAACTGTATGATTTAGAGTCTCACAATAACTGTATGATTTAGAGTCTCACAATAACTGTATGATTTAGAGTCTCACAATAACTGTATGATTTAGAGTCTCACAATAACTGTATGATTTAGAGTCTCACAATAACTGTATGATTTAGAGTCTCACAATAACTGTATGATTTAGATTCTCACAATAACTGTATGATTTAGATTCTCACAATAACTGTATGATTTAGAGTCTCACAATAACTAATTTTTTTTAGAGTCTCACAATAAGTATGAGTTAGATTCTCACTATAACTATGATTTAGATTCTCACAATAACTTTACACATGTATATGATTTAGAGTCTTACAATAATTGTATGATTTAGAGTCTTACAATAACTGTATGATTTTAACTGACCTCATCTGCATTGTGGCAATATAGAGGTAACTGAGCTAATATGTGTTATTGGCAGTATAGAAGTAAAAGTATTACTGTTTGTGTGTTGTGTATTGCCAGATACTGGCAGCTTGACTTCAGTAAAGTGAGGACCAGAAAAGGGCAACATGCTAAGGAGACGTGGGACCAGTGTGTGTATGAGGCTTCGGAAGAGTACAAAGGAAGAATGGTATGCCTAGCGGTCTGCTCACCTTATTGCAGTTACAAGATATCAGTGAGATAGATAACAAGTGTTCTTTTGCGTACATTCAACTCATTTATTGACATATTATTTAACCCTTTCCTCCATAGGCTATTTTTAGACCTTTTTTTTTAGACTCTTTGAATGAATCTACCCAAAAGGAGCATTTACTAGAGAAAAGGAAAATTTTAGAATTTTTATACGCCCACCTAATAAAGGTGGTCGTATATTGTCGTGGCCCTGTCCGTCCGTTCGTTCGTTCGTTCGTTCGTTCGTTTGTCATTTTGTTTGTCCGCTGTTTTCTGGGAAAACTATTTGACAGACATTAATAAAACTTCACACAAATGTTAAATGCATCAAGATCTGAAGCTGAGTTGATTCTGAGGTTCATTTGATTTTTCATTTCAGAGTTATGGCCCTTGTTTTAAAAAAATGCAAAAAGTTTGTCCGCTGTTTTCTGGGAAAATTATTTTAAAGATATTAATGAAACTTCACAGAAATGTTTAATGCATCAAGATCTGAAGCTGAGTCAGGTCTGAGGTTCATTTGATTTGTCGTTTCGGAGTTATGGCCCTTTTACTTAAAATAGTGCAAATACATGCAAATAGTTTGTCCGCTGTTTTCTGGGAAAACTATTTGACAGATATTAATGAAACTTCACACAAATGTTTAATGCATCAAGATCTGAAGCTGAGTTGATTCTGAGGTTCATTTGATTTTTCATTTTAGAGTTGTGGCCCTTGTTTTAAAAATAATGCAAATAGTTTGTCCGCTGTTTTCTGGGAAAACTATTTGCCGGATATTAATGAAACTTCACACAAATGTTTAATGCATCAAGATCTGAAGCTGAGTTGATTCTGAGGTTCATTGGATTTTTCATTTCAGAGTTATGGCCCTTGTCCTTAAAAAATATGCAAACAGCTTGTCCGCTGTTTTCTGGAAAAATTATTTGAGAGATATTAATGAAACTTCACACAAATGTTTAATGCATCAAGATCTGAAACTGAATTGATTCTGAGGATCATTTGATTTTTCTTTTCAGAGTTATGGCCCTTGTCCTTAAAAAATAATGCAAATAGTTTGTCTGCTGTTTTCTGGGGAAACTATTTTAGAGATATTAATGAAACTTCACATAATGTTTAATGCATCAAGATCTGAAACTGAATTGATTCTGAGGATCATTTGATTTTTCTTTTCAGAGTTATGGCCCTTGTCCTTCAAAAATAATGCAAATACATGCAAATAGTTTGTCCGCTGTTTTCTGGGAAAACTATTTGAGAGATATTAATAAAACTTCACAAAAATGTTTTATGCATCAGGATATGAAGCTGAGTTGATTCTGAGGTTCATTTGATTTTTCATTTCAGAGTTATGGCCCTTGTCCTAAAAAATATGCAAATAGTTTGTCCGCTGTTTTCTGGGAAAATTATTTTAAAGATATTAATGAAACTTCACAGAAATGTTTAATGCATCAAGATCTGAAGCTGAGTAGATTTTGAGATTTATTTGATTTGTCGTTTCGGAGTTATGGCCCTTTTACTTAAAAAATAATGCAAATATATGCATATAGTTTGTCCGCTGATTTCTCAACTGTTTGACAGATATAATGAAACTTCATACACATGTTTAATGCATCAAGACCTGAAGCTAAGTTTGATTCTGAGGATCATTTGATTTGTTGTTTCGGAGTTATGGCCCTTGCACTTAAAAAAATAATGCAAATCTATGCAAATATGAGGATGGCCATAACTTTTCATTTGAAATGATATTTACTTCAATTTTTTTAAAAAATAGTATCACCTTAATATGGAAATCAAGATCTGAAGCACAGATTAGAAAATGTCAACACTTATGAAGCATGTTGAATCGGAGAACATTTGCAAGTGGGCGTATTATGTACCGTATGCGGTACTCTTGTTTAGTTTGAAACCATTGTGATAAATAGAGCATTTGCTCTATTTATCACAATGGTTTCAAGAAGTGGTTATTACAGAGGCGTAGAAAAGCATATTTATGGAGGAAAGGGTTAACCCTTTTTCTGTTTCGGATTCATGGAAGAAATAATGACATCATTAATATTAATTAGATTTTTTTTTTTTACAATGGCATATAAACACATGCCATTTTGGCTCAGGTAGAAACTATAGAATCTTTTTTATATTACACCATAAGCAAACAGAGTAAACCCAGATCAGATGGCTTCAACAGGAGCTATCTGATCTGAGTCTACTCAGTTTGCAAATGCGTGAAAAGGCTTTTATATGAAGGAAAGGGTTAAAGAAAACCCATTTATATCTTGTTCTGGAACCCATCCATTTTTAGCTTACCTGAGTAGTTTCCTAGATTAGATACTCTTTGTCAAACCCATGCTGATATGCATCTGTATTTCAATAACTCAATTAACCCTTCGCTTGCTATTCACGTCAATATACCTACCTGTAAATAGTGAAGACCCAGATGAGACAGCTCCTACAGGAGCTGTCTCATCAGGGTCTGCACTATTTACAAGTGATTGTGCAACCAATGCATTCCAGAGCAGTGATTGCACAGTGAAATACATGTACACAGTGAAGATATACGTAATTATACAACAAGGAATGGGTAAAGAAGGAGAAATGTATTTTAAAATTCAGCAAGCGAAGGGTTAAATACTTAGAACAGCATTTTTTTTGTGTGTGTGTATTTTGTTGATACCTTATTAGCTGTCATCATTTGTTTTGCTGAGAAGAGTTTAGCAAGAGCATCTTCAACAATCTGTTCAGATTATGATATTTTATTTTTATTTCATAGTATGCTAAATTTTGTTGTCTGTTAAAGGGGTCTTCTTTAATTTTTAGCTTATCTTGGTTTTTTAACCCTTTCCCCTGTTCTATGTTTATTTCAAATTTCTAGGAACATTGTAGCCATTTTAGAAACTCTAAATAAACAGATCTTTTGAATTCCATTAGCAAACAGAGCAGACCCTGATCAGACAGCTCCTATAGGAGCCATCTGATCTGGGTCTACTCTGTTTTCAAATGTGTGAAAACTCATTTACATTAAAGAAAAGGTTAAACCCTTTTCCTGTTGAATATTTATATTAGAAATAATGACATCATGCATATTTATTAGCTGATTTTTATAATGGCATATGTGGGTCTTCTCAGTTTGCAAATGCATGAAAAGGTGTTTATATGAAGGAAAGGGTCAAGCATTTCCCTGTTCATTATTCATGTAAAGAAATGATAACAAAATGAATAGCTTGGCTTAATTTTTATAAGGGAGTTTTTTTGCTGTGACAAAAACTGTAGAATCAGATCTATATCATGTCAAAAGCAAACAGAGCACACCCTGATCAGATGGCTCCTTATAGGGGCTGTCTGATCTGGGTCTATTCTGTTTGCAAATGCATAAAAAGGTGTTTAAAACACTGATGAGGTTTGGGATAAGCACGCCGTGCTCTTATTCAAAAGATGTAACTTTCATTTCTCTTAACCCTTTCCCTGTTCTATGTTTATTACAAATTTCATTACCTACTGAATATTCATGGACGAAATAGTTGTAATGAAATCTAGAAAGTGATACATTGCAGCCATTTTAGAAAGTAAAGAAACAGATCTATCAAATTCTATTAGCAAACAGAGCAGACCCTGATCAGATGGCTCCTCTAGGAGCCGTCTGATCTGGGTCAACTCTGTTTGCAATTGCGTGAAAACATGTTTATATGAGGGAGAGGGTTAAATAATAATTGTAGTAGGTAAAATGGTTTAGCTCCCGATGAAATGCCTAATTGATCCAGACTTTTTGCCTATGTTATTTTCCAATATTCTTTGAGCCAGTGATCTATAATAGCTCTGTTTTTGTTTACAGCATAATCTGTGTTGCGACAACTGTCACAGTCACTGTGCGATGGCATTGAACCTCATGGAGTATGACAATAGTCGGTCCTGGAACATGGTCAAGCTGTGTCTGCTCATGATGATCTACGGAAAATATGTCAGGTAAGCTAACAGTGTGGTATAACAATGGTGTTTAGCTTGTCTGTTGTTGTTGTGTGGGTTTTTATGCTCCCCAGATCAAATCTGGGGGGCATATTCTTTTTATACGCCCGAAGGGACGTATTATGGTATGGCGCATGTCGTCCGTCCGTCCGTCTGTCCGTCCGTCCGTCCGTAAGCAATTTCTTGTGCAACTAACTCCTCCTTTATTTTTCAACATAATTTCTTCAAACTTTCAGGAATGATAGATACTGATGTGTAGTTGTGCATATCAGTGAGATAACTCTCATATCATTTTTCATTCTGGAGTTATTGCCCTTTGATAGTTTCGGGTAGCAATTTCTTGTGCAACTAACTCCTCCTTTATTTTTCAACATAATTTCTTCAAACTTTCAGGAATGATAGATACTGATGTGTAGTTGTGCATATCAGTGAGATAACTCTCATATCATTTTTCATTCTGGAGTTATTGCCCTTTGATAGTTTCGGGTAGCAATTTCTTGTGCAACTGTTGTAAAGAAAATGTTTCTTTGTTATTCCTTTTACCTGCTACTTTTTTTTTCAAAATAAATGCTCCTTTTTCAGCTTTCAGTAGGCCCAAAGACAAATAAAAGATTACTATTACAATAAGCAGTTTTACTCTCCTTGCTATTGCCTTAGCCCTAATAGACCTCATATGCGCAACTTCTGAAGGTTCACACATTGTGTAAATAGAACAGCCTTCGGGCGTATATTGCCCCGTCTCGCGGTGCTCTTGTTTGTCCTGTCTGTTATGTCTGTCCGTTTGTCTGTTTGTCACCAACTTTAACATTGGTCATAACTTTTGAGCCAGTACAGATAGAGACTTGATATTTGGCATGCATGTGTATCTCATAAAGCCGCACATTTTGAGAGGTGACATGTCAAGGTCAAGGTCATTCTTCAAGGTCAGTCCGTTTGTCTGTTTGTCAACAACTTTAACGTTGGCCATAACTTTTCAACCAGTAGAGATAGAGACTTGATATTTGGCATGCATGTGCATCTCATGAAGCTGCAGATTTGAGGGGTGACATGTCAGGGTCATCCTTTAAGGGCAGAGGTCAAATATATAGGGCAAATCACTGACTTTAACATTGGCCATAACTTTTCAACCAGTAGAGATCGAGACTTGATATTTGGCATGCATGTGTATCTCTTGAAGCTGCACATTTGAGGGGTGACATGTCAAGGTCATCCTTTAAGGTCAGAGGTCAAATATATAGGTCAAATCACATACTTTAACATTGGCCATAACTTTTCAACCAGTAGAGATAGCGACTTGATGTTTGGCATGCATATGTATCTCTTGAAGCTGCGCATTTTGAGGGGGTGACATGTCAAGGTCAATGTCATCCTTAAGAGTTAAAGGTCAAATTAGGAGGGGGCATAGTGTTTCACAAACACATCTTGTTTTTTAAGAATATAGGTCAAGATTTTGCCATGGCCTTTGCATCTTGTTTGGGAGTTATCATTAAGCAAAAATCATGATTTCAGTTTCAACCTGATAAATATTCATGTAAGAAATGATTACATTACCAATAAATACAGAGCTACAGTTAATGGTGCATACCCAAATACTAAAATCGTCATTTTTCCACCAAACCCTATACTGTGAACACTCTTTAGAATCGTCTCAGAGAGACAATTCTAAAGAGTGGTCACTGTATAGGGTTTGGTGGAGAAATAAAGGAGCTATTCTTCAAAAAAATTTAATTTACGCATCTTATCTGGACCTCAGTATATACTTGCTGAATTTTTACAATGGTATGAACACAGAATTTTGAGCCATGGCAGAAACTGTAGACTCGGATCTAGACAAATCCATAAGCAAACACTAGACCCTAATCAGACAGCTCCTATAGGAGCATTCTGATCTGGGTCTGCTCTGTTTGCAAAGGTGTTAAAAGGTGTCTCTATCAGGGAAAGGATTAACCCTATACCTGTTCAATATTCATGTAAGAAACAATGACATCATGAATATTTATAAGCAGAATATTTATTATGTTAACTTTTCAAGGAAACTTTTTGCTTTAACAAAAACTGTATAATCTGGGCTTTTTCACCATTTTGGGAAGATGGCCCATACCCCTGAAATTGGGAATTTTGTCTAATTTTGGAATGTTTTAGCTCTAAGAAAATTTCAACAATTCCCTCCTACAAATGTCCATTGCAAACACTATATACCCAGTTGGGCCAAAACCTAAGCTCAGACAGCTCCTGTAGGAAAAAGTTTTGGTCTGACTGATTTTTCTGGCTAAACAAATTTACCTCTGAATTGGGAATTTTTCTATCAAAATTGGGGAAAAAAACTCAAACAAAGTTTGGAGGGTATATAGGAGTCAGCTTTGGGGTTGGTCCATTGTTCAGTCACCGCTGACTGGAATCCAATGAAACTTGACATGATGCTTTATCATAAAGAGGACATGCGCATCCAATGATAGTTTTCCAGCTGATTGATTTTCTTACAAACTTATGCCCCTTTGTTTAAAAGTTTTGTGTTGGTCTGTCTGTTGACTTTGTTTTCGACACGGTTTCTCAGCGACTTATGACTAGAATCATACGCAACTTGACAAGATACTTTATCATGAAAAGGAGATGAGCATCCAATTATAGTTTTACAGTTTATCTATTGTCTTACAGAGGTATACCCCTTTGAAGTTTGGTCTGTCTGTCGGTCTGTTGACTTTTTTTCCACACAGTTTCTCAACAACTGCTGACTGGAATCCAATGAAAGTTGACATGATGCTTTATCATAAAAAGGACATGCGCATCCAATTATAGTTTTCCAGCCAATTCATTTTCTTACAAACTTATGCCCCATTGTTTAAAATTTTTGTGTTGGTCTGTCTGTTGAATTTGTATTCCACACAGTTTCTCAGTGACTGCTGACTGGAATCCTATGAAACTTGACATGATACTTTATCATGAAGAGGAGATGCGCATCCAATAATAGTATCTATTTTCTTACAGAGTTATGCCCCATGAATTTTACAAATCTTTTTCTTGTGACAATCACGTTTGTTGGGGTATTAAATCACCTTCAGTGATATTTCTAGTTGTCATTGCGAACATAGCCAAATAACGGCTATGAAATCACTTGAAACAGCCCTGCTATAGGAGCCATCTGATCTGGATCTATTTCTGCCTTGGTCTCCTCCTATTGTCTGAGTTTGTTCGACCATGTATGAATATTATGACATCTGTAACTACTATGCAAAATCATGTTTCTTTCTTTCACCAGCTGCTGTGGATTTGTGAAGACCTGGCTTCCATTTCTCATCATGGCAGGAATTATACTCGGTCTGGTACTGGGCCTTGGGATTTAAGCGTACTACAGGAAACTTCATGATAATCTTACCAAATAGTTTGGACTGTGGATCCAGATGAGATTTTTGAAATACAGTAAACCCTCTCTAAACTGGAATTCTTGTAGAGAAGAATTTAGATACTTTAAGAATGGTGGCTGCTTAATGCAGGGTGAAAGTCATGCAGAAAGCTCCTAGAGGAGCTTTCTGCATGACGTTTATCCTGCATGAAGCTGCCACCTGTTTCCAAAACCGATATTTATACTAAATCGAACGTCCGGTTGAGAGAAGTTTTACTGTTACTCAGCATCTCAACAGAATCGAAACTTATAAAATGTGTTTAATAGTTCATTCATTATGAAAGGTTTGAATGTGCTAAAGGATTCTGAGTGACAAACAGTACAGACCCTGATCAGAGGACTTCTAGAGGAACCCTCTGATCAGGATCTACACTGTTTGCAATGGCAATTTACTTGTGTCTCGCATTCGGAAGGCTGAAAGTTATGTTATACAGGGAGTTGTGCTGAAAAGAATAAGATTGCAAGGACTGGAAACTAAGGATCAAACACAGATGTCAGTGTTGCTGAAGGGTATTGGTGAATCATAGACATTTTTGAACAAGTGTTGCCTATGCGCACAATAAAACCCTTCTAAACCTGACATTAAATTAAGAAATAATAAATTCATACCAGTGTTTTATCGTGCAATCGAACACTGGTAGGAGTTGAGATGCGCAGTAATTAAATCACGAGGCCGATAGGCCGAGTGATTTAATTTTCAGCATTTCAACGACTACCCGTGTTCAATTGCACAATAAAACACTGGTATAAATTTATTATTTCAATTCTAACACTTCAATTTAACTCTAATTTGCACGTCCACAAAGGCACTACATTTCTTGTCATACGAATTTTCGAAGCCATATTACGTCACGTTAAGCTGTTACAGTGCATGCAGTGTTTTATGGAGAATTCAAACATAGATACATCCCTTCTTTGTTTATGTAGATGTGTGCGTGAGGTGTGTTAGAATTTAGCATAAATATCAATCTTGGAGACAGTTGGCAGTTTAATGCAGGGTGAAAGTCATGCAGAAAGTTCCTCTAGGAGCTTTCTGCATGACTTTCACCCAGCATTAAGCAGCCACCTGCCTAAAAGTATCTAAATTGTTCTCTATTAGAATTCCGGTTTAAAGGGATTTTACTGTATTCATGAATCGTAGACATTTATTAACAATATTGTTGCCTATGGGTATTGGTGCATTTTAGACATTTTTGAACAACAGTATCTCTTATGGCAGGGAATCAGACCCCCATAGTTAGTTTACTGTCAGTATTGAACCCTGCATCTGCCGTAAACATGATGTCTGGGGTCTGTTGAAATTTTATTTACAGTAGAACCCGTCTAAAGGGGCCGTTCATTTATTGAACATAGTGGTCTTAAAAAACTGGTGGTTGCTTAATGCAGAGCAAAAATAATGCATAAAGCTCCTATAGGAGCTTTTTGCATTATTTTTGACCTGCATTAAGTTACTATCTCCCTCACAGACCCATAAATAGACCTTTTTTATGGCCACTTAACCCTTTCCCTGTTCTATGTTTATCCCAAATTTCAATACCTACTGAATATTCATGTACAAACCAGTTATAATGGAATATCGAAGATGGAACATTTTAGCCATTTTAGAAAGTAAAGAAACAGATCTATCAAATTCAGTTAGCAAACAGAGCAGACCCTGATCAGATGGCTCCTATAGGAGCCGTCTGATCTTTGTCTACTCTGTTTGCAAATGCATGAAAATGTGTTTATATGAGGGAAATGGTTAAGACAGGTTTTACTGTACTTGGTTGGCTTATTGACTGAGGATAAAAAAAACTTTGTACCTGATGAGATACATGTGACTTATTTACGCATACTTGTGTCCAAGTTGTTTGCACATGCATGTTAGCTCTTGCTAAACGGGATGAAGATTACATTGTAATAAAAAATACAATGTTATCTTGATTTATTAGTCACCGAACTTAACCTTTGACTCCATGAATATTTATGAAAGAAATAATGATGTGATGAATATTAATTAACATGAACTGGCCATGGTAGAAACTATAGAATGAGATTTATATTCCATAAGCAAACAGGGCAGACCTTAAGCCTCTCCCTGTTAAATATTCATGTAAGAAATTTTGATGTTATGAATACTTATCAGCCATCAGGTCTGGATCTTCTCTGTTTGCATATGCCTGAAACCATTTATTGGAGGGAAAGGAAGCCTTCAGGTATGTGTGTACAAACTACAAAGGGCATAAAAGTTTAGTTTATGGAGTACAGGGTTAACCAGCAACATGTTTACCTGTGAATGATCATGTGTCCTAAAAGTTTAACCCTTTACTCCATAAATACGCCTTTATACCCCTTTGCAAACAGAGTAGACCCAGATCAGATGGCCTCTATAGGAGCCGTCTGTCAGCGCCTGATCAGGGTCTACTCTGTTTGCTTATAATAATTATATGAATCTACAGCTTCTGCCATGGCCAAACATTTCCATGTCGATGTGCTATTATATCAATTATTCTTATAAATTATGGTAATATTCATGACATCATTTTTTCTTACATGAATATTCATGGAGTAAAGAGTTACCGGTGATATCCTATATCGTATTCGTAATCCTGATTTAACTGACATCCTTTTTTTATCAGACCATTTCAACGATACCAAAATATGTTGGAAAAGCCAGGTGATACTCTACGAATTAAATTTTATAGAATTGTATTCCAGCAAATTTGGTGGCATACATTATTTCATTTTCTTTTCTGTTATAGTTTATAAATATAATTTGTGATATCATTTGTTTTTAAGTATAAGCTGATCTATGAGAGAAGATAACCTTATAGGTTCCTTTTTTGGCTCGAGCATTGACTGCAGTTTTCAAAAGTATTGCAGGAAGCAATAATATTCAGAATTGCAGCTGAAAACCATTTTTGCAATAAAGGAAATTCTTGAGGGTAGAGAGTAAAAATAATAAAATACTGCCGATGTATACGAGATTGCTGTGCTTAAATCCTTTACTTGATGAATATTCCTAAGAGAATCCTACCATTTACAAATAAATTTTAAGAGAACATAGTAAAAATTAATTTAATAAATATTAATGATGTTATTATTTCTTACATGAATATTCAACAGGGAACGGGTTAAACCGAGTTGCTGGTTATGATATTAAGGGCAGAAAGCAAGACAGTTGTGCTACATTGTACATTAATTAACTTTTATAAACATTTTCAGAATAATTGTTTTTCTAAAACTGTCAAACTGTTGAAAATGCAATCAGGGTGTCAAACAGTTTGGATCCTGATGAGACAGTGTCACTTATTGTGTCATCAGGATCCAAACTGTTAAGATAATCTTTTACAGTTGCACTAAACTCTTAACCCATTCCCTCATAGGCTTTTTTTAGAGCCTACCTCTTTAAATAAATCTACCCAAAAGGAGCATTTACTAGATAAAAAGGAAAATGTTAGAATTGTGTAGTATTGAAACCATTGTGATAAATAGAGCATTTGCTCCTATAGGAGCAAATGCTCTATTTATCACAATGGTTTCAACAGGTGGCTATTACAGAGGCATAGAAAGGCGTATTTATGGAGGAAAACCCTTCTAAAGTGACCACTTTATAAATTATAAAACATGTGACGTTAAAAGCAGGTTGTTGCTTAAAGCAGGATTATGGTTATGCAGAGAGCTCCTGCAGGACCTTTATGCATGACGTTTGTCCTGCCTTAAACTACTCCCTGGCTTTAACCCTTTCCTCCATTGGCTATTTTTAGATCCAATGACTTTGAATAAATCTACCGAAATGAAGCATTAACTAGATAAAAGGAAAATGTTAGAATTTTGTAGTTTGAAACCATTGTGATAAAATAGAGCATTTGCTCCTATAAGATCAAATGCTGTATTTATCACAATGGTTTCAAGAAGTGGTTATTACAGAGGCATAGAAAGGCGTATTTATGGAGGAAAGGGTTAAAACCCAGAATGAGACCTCTTTTTGATGATTGCATTATAGGCTTTTTACTGTATTTGTAAAGCTGTAAGCAGGGTGTCAGAGATCCCTTTTTTGTCATCTGATTATCCCTCTGTCCATCATGTTGTTTTTTTGGTCATGCTTTTTAGTCACATTTTCCCGTCAGCAGGTGACACTTTTCTCATAGAGCAGTTCATATAATGATTGTTTTCCAGTATTTGAGTGCTTGTTGTATCATGGTTTGATCTGTATGTGTTAACACTAAGGGCCACCTGGCTCTGACAATGTCCATATTAACCCATTCCCACTTAGGCTATTTTTAGACCCAACCACTTTGAAAATATTTTTACTGAAAAGGAGCGTTTACTAGAGAAAAGGTAAAGTTTAGGTTTGAGTAGTCTTTAAACCATTGTGATAAATAGAGCATTTGCTCCTATCGAGCAAATGCTCTATTTATCACAATGGTTTTTAAAAGTGACTTTTACAGAGGCGTCAAAAGGTGTCAATATGCGGGAATGGGTTAAGATTATACTCAATAAATATGCTTTCCTATGCCTTTGCAAACAGTGTAGACCTAGATCAGATAGCTTGAAAATTGTAAAATCAGATCAAGATAATGTCATATAAAGCAAACAGAGCAGACCCTGATCAGACGGCTCCTACTGTTTGCACAGGCATGAAAAAGCGTTTATCCCATTCCCTCATATTGACGACTTTTGACGACTGTAAAAGTCGCTTTGTGAAACCATTGTGATAAATAGAGCATTTGCTCCTATAGGAGCAAATGCTCTATTTATCACAATGGTTTCAAATTACAAAATTCTAGAGTTTTCCTTTTCTCTAGTTCATGCTCCTTTTCGGTAGATTTATTCAAAGCAGTTGGATCTAAAAATAGCCTATGAGGTAATGGGTTATACGAGGTAAATAGTTAACCTTAAATTAGTAATGGCAAGACTAGAGCTGATTCAACTCTTATAGCAGGATTTCCTTTTTATGTTGTTTTTTTAACAATATAATCATAGTCTTTTAATGTGACTTTGTGAAACCATTGTGATAAATAGAGCATTTGCTCTTATAGGAGCAAATTCTCTATTTATCACAATGGTTTCAAACTACAAAGTTCTAAAAATTTTCCTTTTGTCTAGTTAATGCTCCTTTTCGGTAGATTCATTCAAAGAGGTTGGGTCTAAAAATAGCCTATGAGGTAATGGGTTATACGAGGTAAATAGTTAACCTTAAATTAGTAATGGCACGACTAGAGGTGATTCAGCTCTTATAGCAGGATTTCCTTTTTATGTTGTTTTTTTAACAATATAATCATAGTCTTTCAATGTGACTTTGTGAAACCATTGTGATAAATAGAGCATTTGCTCCTATAGGAGCAAATGCTCTATTTATCACAATGGTTTCAAACTACAAAATTCTAAAAAATCCTTTTGTATAGTTAATGCTCCTTTTCGGTAGATTCATTCAAAGAAGTTGGGTCTAACAATAGCCTATGAGGGAATGGGTTAAATACACACACTTATATCTATTGCTCTGGCTGTTGCTATAGCCTTGGTGTTATTATTGTGTGGATGGGCAAAGTCATTTGCAAGAACTTTGACATTCTGTCATAGTATCATAGCTCAGTTATCCCCAGCAAACTTCATATAGTTGTTCACCATATCAAAGGTGACAATTTGGTAAAGAGCCAGTACTGTATTATGCATATTATTAAGAGTTATGGCCCTTAGCAATATTGATTTTTGTCATGAGAGATGAGGGTTGGCATCCATTTGTAGTGCTGTTGTTTATGTTGTAATAATTATGAATTTGTTTTACTACACAAAATCCCATTTAATAAGATACTTTACCATTTTCTTCATGTAAACATGTTTTCACGCATTTTCAAACAGAGTACACCTAGATAAGACGGCTCCTATATGAACCATCTGATCACGAACTGCTCTGTTTGCTAATGGAATTTGATAGATCTGGTTCTATACTTTCTAAAATAGCTACAATGTTCTACTTTCCATATTTCATTACAACTAATTTGCCCATGAATATTCAGTGGGTAATGAAATTTGCGATAAAAATAAAACACGGAAATGGTTAAAGTTATGATCTAGGTCTTTGTTCATGAATATCCTTGGGAGAAATATGAGAATATTTCTAAGTTTATTGAAAATTTCTTAACCTTATGAAATTGACCAGGTTGTAGTTATTCTAAATGATTAGTAATTATTCGTTTTATTGAATATTATTAAGATCTAAGATTTGCAGATTAAAGTTTAATCACTACAACCGGCAATGTCAAAAGCAAACAGCAAACCCTGATCAGGCAGCTCCTACAGGAGCAGTCTGATCTGGCTCTACTCTGTTTACGAATGCATGAAAAGGGGTTTGTATGAGGGAAAGGGTTAATGTGTGTCAAATGAAATTTTGTAATTGTCTGTGACAAAGTATTTATTTTGTAGTTATGAATGTTATTTGATATGAGATATTAGTGATTTTCGATTGCAAATAAACTATGTTTTGATAGATTTATTTATTTTTTGAATTCTGCTTTTCAGTATTCAACTCAGGCGATAGTTTTGAAATACATGTACATGTAATCATATGGGCTGATGGTTAGTTCACTTATCCCTTTCCCTCATATAAACAACTTTTCATGCCTTTGCAAACAGAGTAGACACAGATCAGATGGCTCCTGTAGGAGCCGTCTGATCAGGGTCTGCTCTGTTTTCATATGGAATTGTAATATATCTGACTTTACAATACCAAAAATATCCTGTGTATGTACAGTTGAACTTCGATATCTCAAATTTCAGGGGACTGTACGAATTAGTTGGAGATAATAGAAGTTCAAGTTATCAGCTTTCTAATCTGAACAATTTCTCGAGTTACAGCTTAATACAGGTCTAAAGTAATGCTGAAAGCTCCTATAGGAGTTTTCAGCATTACTTTAGACCTGCATTAAGTCACTTTGTGACTTTAGACCTGCATTAAGTCACTTTGTGACTTTAGACCTGCATTAAGTCACTTTGTGACTTTAGACCTGCATTACTTCAGACCTGCATTAAGTCACTTTGTGAAACCATTGTGATAAATAGAGCATTTGCTCCTATAGGAGCAAATTCTCTATTTATCATAATGGTTTCAAACTACAAAATTCTAAAAATTTTCCTTTTCTCTAGTTTATGCACCTTTTCGGTAGATTTATTCAAAGAGGTTGTATATAAAAATAGCCTATGAAGTAATGGGTTAAGTGATTCTTTGCTTGACCCTTATTCTGCTGTAAAATAATGTCAATTTTTAAAATTGCAAAAAAAACCAAGAAAATGTTTTACCATGGAAGAGAACTATGTCTTCCTGATCAGGAGCTGTCTAATCTTACATTCAACAGAGCGTCCCCCCCCCCCCCCCCCCGGTACACACACACACACACACACACTTCCCACCTTACTCTCTTGCTTTTGCAGTTTGAAAATGAGTTAAAGGGACAAAAAAGATTTAACAAAAATAACAAATAGTATTCGGTAAGATTTATTATACAAAACATATGCACATCAGCAAGTAATAAATTATAGTCAAAATGTGGAGAAGAGAACACTGAAATACATTAAGAAGGATCAAGCATCCAAAATGCACTATTTACATATAGGCAATGACTTACTACACTTTAGTCTGTACTGTATGTACCAAGTTTCATAAGAGGATTGTTAACCCTTTCCCTGTTCTATGTGTATTCCACACTTCAATATGCTACTGAATATTCATGGACTAAGTAGTTATAATAAATATGGAATGTGGAAAATTGTAGCCATTTTGGAAACTAAAGAAACATCTCTCCAATAAGCAAACAGAGCAGACCCTGACCCTAGAGTAGCCGTCTGATCTGGGTCTACTCTGTTTTCAGATGTGTGAAAAGGCATTTATATTAGGGAAAGGATTAAGCAAATGTACAACGGGGGAAGTCTGTTTCCACAAATACTGAAGTAGACAAACACTAGAACCACACCTAGTTATAGGAAATGCTTCAGGTTGAATGAATGCATTGGCAAAGTGTTCTGTGTCCATGTGTCATTATACAAAATAATCTGTTTAATGTTCATGACGTCATAATTTGACTACATGAATATGCATGGAGTAGGGTTAAGCTACTAAATAAACCTGTTTTCAAACAATTGAACCGAGCGGTATTGCAGTTTGTGTTTGTTTTGGGTACAGATGCACTTCTATATCTTAAAACTCAAGAGACCATACAAATTAGTTTGAGATAACAGATGTTCGAGTCATCCCATTTCTAATCTGAACAATTTCTCAAGTTCACAGTTTGACGCCGGTCCAAAATAATGCTGAAAGATCCTACGGAGCTTTCAGCATTACTTTCGACCTGCATTAAGCTGTCGCATGTGTTTATAGATGTGTATACTGATACATTTTAAAACTGTTCTGTATTGTTAATTTCGGAAGGACCGAACTTTTACTTTGAGGTATTCCGAGTTCGAGTTATCCGAATTCGAGATATCGAAGTTCAACTGTGTTTAAAATTGTCTGGACAATAGGCAAAACAATGAGTTCGAAGTTTTCCACAAGATTCTCAAGAAGAATACAGGATTTCAAATAAAATGTTTTTTGCAGATCTTTTAAAAAATATGTTACTGATCCTTTGTATTCGTAAACACATACATGTAATAGTGTGTCTATGCCCAGCCTTTCTTGACATTAGAAGGGCCACCCTTTTTGGGCGGGGGCCTTTTCTTGGCTCCACCCTTTTTGCTGCCACTGGCTCCGCCCAACTGCCGTTTGGTTTGTATGGTCAATATGAGGACCACAATGGCCAGAATGAACGCCAGAATGCAAACAATATACAAACCAAGCTCTAGGAACGAGATGCACGTGCCCATCAGTGCTAGCTCTGCAAACACGAAACACAAATATCAGATGTAACTTAACAATTTCCCTGTTCTTTATTTATTCCAAATTTCAAATACATGTACCTACTGATTATTCTTGAACAAAAAAGTTATAACGAAATATGGAAGGTGGAACATTGCAGCCATTTTAAAAACTAAAGAAACATATCTATCAAATTACATAAGCAAACAGAGCAGACCCTGATCAGATGGCTCCTATAGGAGCCATCTGATCTGGGTCTACTTTGTTTGCAGATGCATGAAAACACGTTTTTAAAATGAATGAAAGGGGTTATGTTAGTTCTTCTATATAACAGAACTATACGAGTAGACCTAGATCTATATTACATAGAGAAACAAAAACATGTTTTGTAAATGACTCTCATTCACTATAAATACCCTATCTTCCACTCCAGTATGTGCCAAATATCTGTTCTTTTGAACAGTCTTGCGCCTATAGCTTGAGTGCACAGATGCCTGAAGATGATTTTGTCACCTATACCTTTAGTGAACAGATGACTGAGGATGCGTCTTGTCACCTATACCTTTAGTGTATAGATGACTGAGCTTGAGTTTTGTCACCTATACCTTTAGTGTACAGATGACTGAAGATGAATTTGTCACCTATAGCTTTAGTGCACAGATGACTGAGGATGAGTTGTGTCACCTATAGCTTTAGTGCACAGATGACTAAAGAAGAGGTTTTTGTCACCTATCCCTTTAGTGTACAGATGACTGAGGATGAGTTTTGTCACCTATATTTTAGTGCACAGATGCATGAAGATGAATTTGTCACCTATAGTTTTAGTGTACAGATGACTGAGCTTGGGTTATGTCGCCTATAGCTTTAGTACACAGATGACTAAGGGTGAGTTCTGTCACCTATCCCGTTAGTGTACAGATGACAGAAGAAGAGGTTTTTGTCACCTATAGTTTTAGTGCACAGATGACTAAGGATGAGTTCTGTCACCTATAGCTTTAGTGTACAGGTAATTGCCGGTGCGTTTTATCACCCATACATTTGAATATTCATTAATTTATTTTTGAAGAGTAATAATTTGAAAGGGAACTGTTGACTTAGACAGAAACTGTCGTAAGCAGAGCAGTCACTGATAAGATTGCTTTTACAGGAGTTGTCCGATTTGGTCTGTTGGCAATGACGGAAAAAGCGTTTTCATGAAGAAAACGTAAAACAACCACCTGCTGTGTAAGACACTTATGTTTATTGACGAAGTGATAGCTTTTACTCATTCCCTCCTAGACTACTTTAGACCAACCCTCTTTGAATCAATCTACCGAAAAGGAGCATTAGCTATAGAAAAGGAGAATTTTGTAGTTTTGAAACCATTGTGATAAATAGAGCATTTGCTCCATAGGAGCAAATGCTCTATATATCACAATGATTTCAAAAGTTGAGTTTTACAGAGACGCAAAAAGGCGTCAGTACATGGGGGAATGGGTTAAAGCGGTTCTGATATACTAGTAATTGCTAGTTCCGAATATTTCAATGTTGATTTTTTTTACCCCTTTCGGCGCCAAATGAATTGTATCTGCTGAAATTATTGCCTACTGCAGGATTCAAAATGGCGTTTTCTTCTGGCTTTTTACAAGCAGAAAAACAGTGTCAAACAGTGTGGACCCTGTGGAGACGTCGAGTTACTCGGCGTTTCCTCTGGATCCAAACGATTTTCAAAGATTGTCACAGATTACGCCTGTGGCGATCGAAATTCAAGGAATGTGTGTGGGTATGCTATTGAGACAATGAATGCCTCGGAAAATGTTTCTTGTCTAGCCGGAGTTATGGGACATCTCTTTCCATATGTTTTATATATCAAACTTTTACCTGTAATGAAAGGTAAAAAAAACTTTCTTTATGCATAGACAGTACAAGAAAATGATTTCACGGACTACTTACTCGAGCAGGACGCGGGAACCGTTACGCAGTTGGAGTAATAATACACCATAGCCTTCTTGCCTGAAATTAGTTGAATAGAGCTTTCATGAGTTTAGTCATAGAAAAAAATATTGCAAGTAATTGAAGAAAAAAATCAACTTTGAACCCTGAAACAAACTACACTCGTTGCAGACGAAATTTATTCGCCTGCAAAAGCGTTAAAGCTATAGTTGACTTCCATTTTTGCCCATTGTTACTTCACTTGAACATTTTCAAGTCACAACAGTTGGGTTTTTTTGTGCCGCGTGCTGCGTGTGTGCGTCTTAGATTTTTTATCTGTATCTCACTCTATACCCATTCTCTTGTCTGTAAGGCAGCAAAACACTCAATTCTTTTTTTTAAAAGTCTTATTTAAAAAAAATATTTTACATGTATTTTGTTCTTCAAATAAAATTTTGTTCAAATACTAGTATCAAACAACTCCACTGAAATAAATGTAAATCAGGTATTGTATAAAGCGTTGCTCATACCGGAGTAGTCTGTCGGCGACGAACACAGAACATCTCCGTATATCTTCATTCGGGTTGTTTTGGCAGTACCGTAGAACCAAAGTTTATCGCACGTACAATCGAGAGTTGTGGCGTAAAGTCTGAGTTCGGTCAAACTCGGCAGATTGTCGAAAAGCCCCGATGGCAGCTCTGTGAATGAGTTGTAACCAAGGGACAAGAAGCGTATCTTGGAAGAGTTCGAGAACAACGTGGCGTCCAAGGAAGTGAGTCCGAGTCCCTAGATAGATAGTAGATCTAATAATACAGATTGGGGGTCTTACTGCAAAATTACTGTAACTACATGTACAATTTCTAGGACACACACTGATGACGTTTACAGTTTTGATCCAGATGTAACGCCGAGCAACTCGGCATCTCATCAGGATACAAATTGTCTGAATTTTGCAAAAAAAATGAAAGAAAACACTTTTCAGAATTAAAGGACGGTATAATTTTTCAAATGCTTATAGATATTAAAGACTGTGGTTTCAATAGTTTTTCGCTAAACTATCAAAATGCTTCAGAGGCTGTATCCGTACAGAAATCATGAGGTTAACCCATTTGCGCCCAGTGGATTATTCCATGTTTATATATTGGGTTAGTCTATTTTTTATCTAAGGAATGCTTGGCCTAAATTTTCAATTTCATTTGGTTTTACATTGAAATTCTTATCCGCAAACAGTGTAGACTGATCAGACGCCGCGTCTGATTAGAGTCTACACTGTTTGCGTATGTCCCATATATGGGATCGGGGGCACAAATGGATTAATATCAGTGTTCCTACTAGGAAAGTAGAAAGAAACGACACAATCCAGTAATTAATCCATTCACTCCTAGGCTATTTTTAGACCAAAGCTCTTTGTATAAATCTACTGAAAAGGAGCATTTACGAGAAAACAAATATTTTTTAAGACTTGTATACTTTTGAAACCAATGTGATAAATAGTGCATTTGCTCCTATTGAGCAAATGCTCTATTTATCAGAATTGTCTCAAAAAGTGACCTTTACAGCGGCGTAAATATGCGCCAGTATACCAACAGTATAAACCAACAGAGCAGACCATGATCAGACGGCTCCTATAGGAGCCGTCTGATCTGGATCTACTCTGTTTGCAAATACATGAAAGGGCTTTTATATGAAGGAAAGGGTTCGGAAGAAACAGACATAACGCAAACGTGTTGAAACTTCACGCAACAGTGCATGCATCATGCTTGTTGCAATTCATTTTGATCCACATGAAAAGCCGCATAACTAGGCATTTCTGTATTAATTTCTCCCTGCATTAAACAACCACCTGCCTTGAAAACGCACCCACTGATATTCAATAAGTGATCGCATTAGACGGGTTCTGCTATACTCTCCTTATTGTGTTTACTGGCCTTAATCTTATACCGGCGAACAAAATGTGTAGCCCTTTCCTTCATATAAACGCATGTTCATGCATGTGCAAACATAGTAGACCCATATCAGACGGCTCCTATAGGAGCCGTCTGATCAGGGTCTGCTATGTTTGCTTATGATATAATATAGATATTGTTCTAAAGTTTCTACCATGGCCAACAACTCCTGTTTCCATGCGCTATTATAACAATTAATCTAATAAATATTCATGATGTAATTATTCCTTACATGCATATTAAACAGGGAAATGGTTAAATTTCTCGCTTGTTCTACCACCAGACACAGGTACTCCTGCGATCTGGTCGGATTTACCAGAATTAACCCTTTCGGTGCCCAATTATCGCCTGCAATCTAATGTTGTTATAGTATTCAGTAAAAGAGGAAATGATATAGATAAATAAATGCAAATTTCACAGGAATGAAGCACATATATAGAAAAAGAGTATGATACAAAATGGAGTCCCTGATCAGACGCCGCCTTGAAAAGGTGGCGTCTGATCTGGGACTGCACTATTTGTCGTGTTGCATTTTTGCGACATTGGCGGTGAAAGGGTTAAACGAGAAGTTCTGATTGCTTACCTCCAAGACCACGGTGATCACTTTACTTTGAGACTGGAACAGACTGGACGGAAGTGTTCCGCCGGTTACCTTGGAGTCCTTCATTATCAAAGCCCCTGTACTAATCGGGTGGGCGGGCGAAGGGTTATCTATTTTGGCGATGGTCATACTGCTGAGGGCTGTTGCATCAATAGACGCAATACTCCCGTTCTCAATTGTCAGTCTGTCTAACGTGTTTAGATTTCTGAAACAGGAAAAGAAATCTTAAACCGGAGTCTAGCGGTGTGGTCTTCAGACCTGGACGTGAACCTATCGAAACGTTGGATATGAATTTGTGGTGTTCGTTGGATGTTTACGTTTACATTTAATATGAAATACATATATTGATAAATTCTAAATAACCTATCAAATGTGTTTTGTATCTGATCTGGAACATATAATTTTAGATACCAAAATAAGTTAAATCTATTAAAATGACACTGACCTACTTAATGCAACTCTCTTTCACTCCTTTGTAAACAGAAGAGTTATGCATGCTCTGTTTGCTTATGAAATTATAATAGACTCTACAATTTCTACCAGTACCAACATTTCATATTCACATCGTTATGTTATTATAAAGATTCAGCTAATGAATGCGTGTATTTCTGATGACATCGTTTGTAGCACGAACATCCAGCAGGGAAAGCATTTAGACAGCCCCGTTAACCCTTTCCCATATAGGGTATTTTTAGATCCAACAATTTTGAATAAATCTACCAAAAAGGAGCATTAACTAAAGAAAAGGAAACTTTTAGAATTTTGTAGTTTGAAACCATTGTGATAAATAGAGCATTTGCTCATATAGGAGCAAATGCTCTATTTATCACAATGATTTTCAACAGGTGACTTTTACAGAAGCTTAGAAAGGCGTATTTATGGAGGAAAATGGTTAGAGTGCGCATGTGGACATAACCAAACATATTCAAACAAATGTGTTCTCAAACATGTAAACAAATTCCCTGTTGCCCCTCCTGTGGAGCAAATGCTCTATTGATCACAATGGTTCCAAAACTTCACAATTCTACGCCTTTGCCAACAGTGTACGTTAAACCCTGATCAGACGGCCCCTGTAGAATCCGTCTGATCAGGGTCTGCTCTGTTTGCGTATGATATAATATAGATATTATTCTTCGGTTTCAGCAATGGCCAAATATTCCCGTGTTTATTTACTACTATAAAAATTCGTATAGTAATATTCATGATGTCATTATTTTTTACATGAAATATTCATGGAGTAAAAGGTTAAATAAGTAATAATGCATGTATTTTATATCGCGTCCTCTAAGAGCTTTCTGCATTACTTTTGTCCTGCATTAAGCTACCACCTGCATCTAGCACCCAGAATTATGTCTCTTTTAGGTGGTCACATTAGCGGGATTTTACTGTATTTTATATCGCGCTTTTTTGATTACTCTTGTTAATGAGTGCATGAACTGAATTGAATTTAAGAATATTGTTCGACAATACACCTTGTTTTCTATATAAGTTTGTACAGGGTTAAAGACAGATACATGTACAGTAAAACCTCTCTATAACGACCACTAAAGTATATTAAGGAGTTTGTTTTAAAGGCAGGTGGCTGCTTAAAGCAATGTGAAAGTAAAACAGAACGCTCCTATAGGAGCGTTCTGTTTTACTTTCACATTGCTTTAAACAGCCACCTGCCCTAAATACCAACCAATTAACACAATTTAGTTGCCGTTATAGAGAGGTTATACTGTATACTACTGGATAAACATGAGCATACGAAAGATTGACAACATTGACTGAAGGACTGACTGACTGAATAAATGAACGAACGTATATGGAAATGTGTTAATGAATAAAGAAATTAAGTGAATTAATGACTGAATGAATAACCAAGCATCTGGCTGATTAACCCGTTACTTCACAGATTATTTTTAGACAAAGCCTCTTTGAGTTGGTCTACCGAAAAGGAGCATTTAATAGACTAAGGGAAATGTTAAAAATTGTGTTGTTTTGAAATCATTGTGATAAATAGAGCATTTGCTATTGTGGAGTGAATGCTCTAATTTATCACAAATGTTTCATAATGATTTTTGCAGAGGCGCCAAAAGGTGTCAATTACAGGGAATGTATTAACTAACTGACTTACGTGAAGGCGTTTGCCCCTGCAGTTAGCGCGCAGTTAATGATTTTGAAATCTTTCACGTGAATAGCATTGTCCAAGGCAGCAGAACTCAGTGACAAGGCGCTTCCCGATGAGCAGTACAGTTCTATTGTCATTGGCCAGTTGGTGTCGAAGGAGGCAGTGCTCATACTGTAGAAGCTCGAACCAAGAATGGCCGTGCTTAAGGAGCTTGGAAGACTGGTCAAGCGAAGACGTTGACAATCCGGGCTGGCAAACTCACTGGTGGCGAGTGGAATCTTTCCGTTGGAATTCAGAGTAGTATAGCTACATTCGTACAATCCTGAAACAATATTCCATTAATGTTCTCTGCAATGCGCATTCAAATGGTCCAATACTGGGTCTTACGATATGACTATATAGTAAATGCGACAACCTAAAAGAGATATAATTCTGAGAGCTAGGTGCAAGTGGTAGCTTAATGCAGGACAAAAGTAATGCAGAAAGCTCATAGAGGAGCTTTCTGCATTACTTTTGTCCCGCATTAAGCAACCATCTGCTTATAAAGACACCCATGTTTATTCATTAAGTGGTCGCATTAGAGGGGTTCTATTGTATATAGTAAACCCCCACTAATGCGACCACCAAAGAGAGGTCTAATTACGGGTCTTAAAGGCAATTGAATGCTTAATGCAGCACGAAAGTAATACAGAAAGCTCCTAGAGGAGCCGTCTGATCAGGGTCTACTCTGTTTGCTTATGGAATTTGATAGATCTGTTTCTTTAGTTTCTAAAATGGTTACAATGTTCCACCTTTCATATTTCATTATAACTATTTTTCCATGTATATTATGTGGGTATTGAATTTGAAATAAACATAGAACAAGGAAAGGGTTAAGTAAAATAGGTTGCCTATTCCTCTGCTAAACCCTATTTTGCTACTACAATGTACTCATTAAAATATCATCGGAGAGATGTTTCTAGTGAGTAGTAGCAAAATACATATACACTGTATGGCTGAGAAATTAGAATAGGCCGTGCATCTCCTAGTTATAGCTTTGTTTCTTCATTAACCCTTTCCCTCATATTGACGACTTTCGACGACTCTGTAAAAGTCACTTTGTGAAACCATTGTGATAAATAGAGCATTTGCTCCTATAGGCGCAAATGCTCTATTTATCACAATGGTTTCAAACTACAAAGTTCTAAAATTTTCCTTTTCTCTAGTTAATGCTCCTTTTCGGTAGATTTATTCAAAGACATTGGACCTAAAATAGCCTATGAGGTAATGGGTTAAGTGGGCACTATAGAGAGGTGCTACTATATATATACTCTAGCCTTAAGCTTGCCAGGAAACTTCTCCTCAGTAAACATTAACGTTTTGTTGGAATTTGTTTTTCTCCATTTATTTTGAATTAAACGATCAAAACATGTCAAACAGTTCTGATTCTAAGACAACAACTCAGTAGACATTTCATCTGGAGTCAAACTGCTGGTAATGGTATAAAAGCATTGTATATTCAATTTCAGTTACCTCTTCCTTTCTTCCTCGCATAATTATCTCTCTATTCCTTCAAAGCCTCTTCCTTTGATTGACCGATCAATCGATTGATCTATTATTCATTCATTCGTTTCATTCATTCATTCATTCATTCATTCATTCATTCATTCATTCATTCATTCATTCATTCATTCATTCATTTATTCATTCGTTCGTTCGTTAGCTCATTGAAGCTGTGTAAAAGCTTGGACAATTAATTGGAAGATTACCAAAACATGCGATTATATATTAATTAAAATTTTAAAAGTCCATACACTCATGTTACATTTTAAAGAATAAATCCAAGATCAGTGACATGACATTAAATGGGATTGTATCATTATTATCTTATTATTTTTAATAATAATAATAATTACTATTATTATTATTATTATTATTATTATTACTACTACTATTTTATCATCATCAACTCCCTCAAAGCAACGACGGCATGTCAGAATAAATGAAAAACGGACGAAAACATATAGTTTAGTAATTATCCTCCTCCATCACCTTTGTCGTAAGTACATCCTGATGGCATCGTCTGACAGATAACTCCGCCCACAATACCCAGAATCACAACACTGGTCAGACACAACATTTTTACTCTCTCAGTAGACCAGCATGGAAGATCCTTTATAACTCCCAGTCCACTCTAGAATGCCACACACTTCGCCTTCAAACCGATAGCTTAGTCTAACCCTTTACTGTTCAATGTTCATGCAATACCGGTATGCGATGACGTCATGGGCATTTATTACCTGAAATTTTATAATGGAAAATGTTCAAGGGAAGATTTTGCTCTGATTCAATCTGTACTAAAATTATTTTATCTAGCAAACAGAGCAGATCCTGTTCAGACGGCTTCCAAGGGAACCGTCTTATTGGGGTATACTCTGTTTGCAAAGGTGTGTGAGGAAAAGGGTTAACACTTTAAGCACTTTAATTCGTTCTCTGTTACGTACTGTGTCGTCTGCTCAGTTTCATTTTTATTGTTCTTCCCTTTTTCATCATAAAAATACAATCACAGTTTCAAACAGTTTGGACCTCAAAGAGACACCAATTTACTCAGTATCTGATCTGGATCCAAACTGTTTGCAAAAGTAATCGCCGATTTGTAAACGACAGCCAAAGCATAATCTGACCTACTTTTGTTGTAATTTAGATTATACGAGTATTATATATAACTGTCTTATCTCTCTACAGCAGTAGATGATACTTATAAGGAGATTTAGAATGACTGTCAGATGGTTCGTCTATATCTTCTTGATATGAATTATATTTTTACTAACAACCTTTCAGACATTAGCCGCACTGCAAGGGTTAAGATTAAACTCTTTTAATCCTTTCCCTGTTCTGTGTTTATTACAAATTTCAATACCTACTGAATATTCATGGACATGATAGTTATAAAGAAATATGGAAGGTGGATCGTTGTAGACATTTTAGAAAGCAAAGAAACAAATTTATCAAATTATTTTAGCAAACAGAGCAGACCCTGATCAGACGGCTCCTCTAGGAGCCGTCTGATCTGGGTGTTCTCTGTTTGCAGATGCGTGAAAACACGTTTATATGAGGGAAATGGTTAATGCTTTCACTGCCTAATTTTGTCATCTGCTACAATTTTCTTCTTTTTATTTTTTCCGTCATTCAAAACACCCAGTCACAGTAACCAAGCCATTTGAATCCTTATGGGACGCCGAGCTACTCGGCGTCTCATCTGGATCCAGACTGTTTATTAGGTTATTAAATGCGACATTAGTTGTGAAATAATTAAATGCATGTACAAAAACTCAAACAACAGCAGGATTAAAAGATTGGTCACAAAAGAAATGGACACTTTTGTTCTGTTGGCAAGCTTCGTTCTGTACTTTAATATCCTTACCATAGGTCAACCTATTGCCCGTGTTTTAGTGTGGACTGAAAGTCAATGACTATACAAGGCGATTATTTGTTTTTCTTGCCTTATATTATTTAACCCTTTACTCCGTGAATATTCATGTAAGAAATAATGATGCACGTGTTACGAATATTAATGATATTGACACGTGAACGCAGGATTGATATAGGCAAACAATGTAGACCCAGATCACATTTGTACGTGACCGTAGATTAACCCATTCTCTGATATTGACGACTTTTGACGACTCTGAAAAAGTCACTATGTGAAACCATTGTGATAAATAGAGCATTTGCTCATATAGGAGCAAATGCTCTATTTATCACAATGGTTTCAAGCTACAAAATTCTAAAATTTTCCTTTTCTATAATTAATGCTCCTTTTCGGTAGATTTATTCAAAGAGATTGTATCTAAAAATAGCCTATGAGGGAATGGATTAAAGGCGTCAACATCACTCATTTCTCTGCTAAACCCATACCTTACTGCTACTCATTAAAACCACATCTCCGTAGTTCACGAGTCTAATGAGTAACAACAATATAGTACAATAAAATCCCTCTAAACTGGAATTTTAGAAAAGAAGTATAAAAAGTGGCTTTCCCTTGGGAGCTTTTTGAATGAATTTTACCATGCATTAAGCTGCCTTATAAACCGGCATTAGTACTGATTTAAATGTCCGCGTTAGAGGGTTTTATTGTGATTGGGTTTCCAGGCTACTCGTCTCATCTATTAACCCTTTCCTTCATATAAACGTGTGTTTGCGCATTTGCCAACAGAGTAGACCCAGATCAGACGGCTCCTATAGGAGCCCTCTGATCAGGGTCTGCTCTATTTGCTAATTGCATTTGTTAGACCTGCTTCTTTATTTTCCAAAATGGCTACAATGTTCCACCTTCCATATTTAATTGTAACTAATTGTCCATGAATATTCAGTAGGTATCAAAATTTGAACTAAAAATAGAACAGGGAAATGGTTAAAAATCTGTAAATGTACAGTCGGCTGAGCGGTCCTTCGGACTGAAAGTTGACTATAACTAGGTAGGCCCTACATGTACTTTATTTTTGTTTTTAATACAGACGATCTTTTACCTAGTGTTCTGATAATTCTAGGTTAATCCATTATTTCAAGGTATTATAATCCTGATTTAAATGGCTGCCATAGATTAATGAATTCATGTATAAAGAGATTAACCCAATCAGGTTGTTAAAATATTGAACTGCTTTATGAAATGGTTAAGAGTTTAAATATAATGGATTACGAGTACTTTTTGGGACAAGCACAAGTATGCGTGAATCTCTCTTAACACTTTCCCTCATATTTATATAAACGTGTTTTCACGCATTTGCAAACAGAGTAGACCCATATCAGACGGCTCCTAGAGGAGGGTCAGGGTCTGCTCTTTTTGCTAATGGAATTTGATAGTTCTGTTTATTTACTTTCTAAAATGGCTATAATATTCCACCATCAATATTTCATTGTAACTACTTTGTCCATGAATATTTCGTAGGCATTGAAATTTGTAATAAACATAGAACAGGGAAAGGGTTAAGCGACATGTTAATTAAGAAACATATATATGCACGTCTTTAATTCCCTAATATTGACGACTTTTGACGACTCTGTAAAAGTCACTTTGTGAAACTATTGCGATAAATAGATAAACAGTGGTTTCAAACTACAAAAACCTAAAAAAAAATCCTTTTCTCTAGTTAATGCTCCTTTTCGGTAGATTTATTCAAAGTGGTTGGGTCTTAAAATAGCCTACGAGGTAATAGGTTAATGCAGGACGAAAGTAATGCAGGAAGCTCAGAACTGCATTAAGCAACTTACTGCCTATAGGACCCAAACTGTTATCTCTTCTTAGTGGTCACTTAGAAGTGGAGGGGGTTATTGTATTTCATAGAAATTATCTCTAATGTAACCCATTTCAAAATGCCCTTTGAATACACCCTAATTCCGAATTTTCGCACTCATGTTCTTTATCGAGAAAACTCTCTTTTCGTGCATACCAATATCCATTAAAATACAGTAAAGCTCTTCTAATGTGACCGCCAAGAAGATTTACAACTTAAGGACAGTCTTAAAGACAGGCGATGGCTTGATGTAGGACGAAATGTTTAGGCTTAATGCAGGACTGCTTTACTTTCGTCTTGCATTAACCAATTACCTCATATACTATTTTTAGATACCTCTATGAATAAATCTACCGAAAAGGAGCATTAACTAGAGAAAAGGATTTTTTAGAATTCTGCAGTTTGAAACCATTGTGATAAATAGAGCATTTGCTCCTATAGGATATAGGAGCAAATGCTCTATTTATCACAATGGTTTCACAAAGTGACTTTTACATAGTCGTCAAAAGTCGTCAATATGAGGGAATGGGTTAAGCAGTAGCGTGATTTTAAGGAGATACATGTACATGTATATATATGTATACATGTATATGTACATGTATACAATGTATATATATATATATATACAAAAGAGGTCACTGTAGAGGGAGGTTACTGTTGAGTGTATTTAAGATGTGTGTACATATAATTATGTAATTACTTCCCTTAGGAGGGTTTCCTCTAATATAGCATAGCTACCCTAAGGAAATTGCTATTATATTAGATTATCCATTCGATTATCAGAACAGGACAGAACAGAACAATATTTATTTGGTTTAAGCAAATCATTTTATAGTTATACACCCGTTTGAAAAAACGGAACGTATTGTGGAATGGCACTGTTTGCCTGTCTGTCTGTAACATCTCTAACTCAAGTTCTGCTTAGCGGATCCTTCTCAAATCTCACCAAAATGTTTAAATGGATATGCTACAGTAGCATGGGTGTGTCCCGGTACGTATTTCCAAGGTCGACGTCGCACAATTGGACTTAGAATTTGCGTCTAGTAAAAATGCTAACCTCAATTTGTCTGTCTGTAATATCTCTAACTCAAGTTCTATTTGGTGGATACTTCTCAATTTCACCACAATGTTCATCTGGATATGCTACAGTAGCATGGGTGTGTCCCGGTATGTATATCCACGGTCAATGTCACACAATTTGACTTAGAAATTTGCGTTTAGCATTTGCGTTCAGCAAATATGTTAACCTCAATTTATGTTGAATAAGGCCTTGACGGGCGTATATTGTGCCCACTGGCACTCTTGTTAACCCATTCCCTCATATTGACGCCTTTTGACGCCTCTGCAAAAGTCACCTGTTGAAACCATTGTGATAAATAGAGCATTTGCTCCTATATGAGCAAATGCACTATTTATCACGATAGTTTCAATCTACAAAATTCTAAAAGTTTCCTTTTCTCTAGGTAATGCTCCTTTTTGGTAGATTTATTCAAAGAGGTTGGATCTAAAAATAGCCTATGATGTAAAGGGTTAACTTTGTCCAAAACTATGTACATGTATTGAGAACCAATAAGTAGTCATCTGCTTATAAAGATACCGTGTTTATTCATTAGTAGTTGTTTTAGACACAGATGCTAGGCGTGTGGCCATTTCACAAATACTGCTTATAAATACCTTCAAATACGTTTAGACATCATAACTTGACATTATAAAAAATGTCAAGTTATGATGTCTAAACGTATTTGAAGGTATTTATAAGCAGTATTTGTGAAATGGCCACACGCCTAGCACCTGTAGTTTTAGAGGGATTCAACATTGCATGACTATGTAGTACAACGTCTGACATGCCATATACTCGTGCATTACTTCTTCTATTTGACCGTATGGGGAAACGGCATTGAATCAGGTTCTACACTGTTTTCCACCAGTCAGCGCTTATCCTAATTTGTTTACCTGTGGGACGAACAGTGTAGTACGGTTACCCGATCAGACGCAGCCCTTTAACCATTTCCCTCATGTAAGCCTATTATCGCAAATCTGCAAACAGAGAAGACCCAAATCAGACGGTTCCCATAGGAGCCGTCTGATCAGGATCTGCTCTGTTTGCTTATGATTTAATATAGATCTGATTCTACAGCTTCTGTCTGAACCAAAATATCCTGTGTGCATATGCCATTATAAAAAGATTCTTATTAATATTTATGACGTCATTATTTCTTACATGAATATGCAACAGGGAAAGGGTTAAGCACAGTGCCTGAGCTAGGTCTATATTGTTTGCCAAGGCTCGGTTTCGTATGGCTAAACTCATCATTAACCCATCTTAAGCGACTACGTTTTGCTAAATACGTATTTCTTTTAAAGCAGGTGGTTGCTTGATGCAAGGGAGGGGGTGTTAAGACAGAGAGCTCATTTATGCAGGAGCTTTCTGTATAACTTTTGTCCTGTATTAAGCTACCGTGTGTTACATCTGTTTTAGATGTTCAAATTAGAGGTTCAATTGATTTTTTTGATTTTTGTAAGAAATAATGAGAGCATGAAACTCATATTTATATAAACTTAATGAATAAAAATAGATGTCCTCTAGGAGCTTTCTGCATTACTTTTGTCCTGAATCTAGCACTCAGAATTATACCTCTTTAAGGTGGTCGCATTAGCAGGGTTTTACTTTATTTGGTTTTAAATGGTACACATGAAAAAATCTAACATGTTCCTTTGGTCTACCTAACCATTACAACTTTTCAAATGGACTATTCCAAAATTCATACGAGTCAAACTAAAACAAACTTGTGGTGAATGTTTAGGAACTTATTAAAACAAAAGTGTAACATGGCAAACAGTGCAGATCCTGATGAGAGGGCTCCTCTTTGAGCCTTCTTACCTGGATCTTCTCGGTTTGCAAAGGGCACAAGTGACTAGGCAAAAAGGGTATTTAACTCAGAATCCGACGACCATATATCGGACTTCTGTAAATACCACAGTAAGGGTATGGGACTTCAGAATCCGACGACCTTATGACGGACTTCTGTTGTAAAAAGACACCAGTTTGAACAAAGGCGTCTGGGTTGACAGTGTGTCATTTGAAATCCCACATACCACAGGTACTTTATATACGGAAATAATTTTACTTTAGACTGGCGGTTAAAGGTGTGAAACTGCAGGTTAAAGGTTTCATAAAGCCATAAAAAGTTGAAATTTGAAGTAATAATCACAAAAAAGAACTTTTAATGGTTTGAATATTCATTAAAAATCACAAGACTTTGGAAACATGTAATTTGTTCTGCACAGAATTGTCCAAACGTATTAATATTTATAAAAACTGAAACAAAACCAACTCGCTTCATATACTTCTGCATACGACCCTTTACTTAATCCGAATTAGCATATGAAAGACAAGTTAACCCCGGGGCTCAGTTTACGGTCTTGTGACATGCCTTTTCACGCCTGTACAAGCAAAGCAGACACAAATCAGTCGACCCCTCAAAGGGTCTGTTCTGTTTGCTGTTGGAATTATATAGATATAATTCTAGGGTGTCTGCGATGCTAACAGGAATACATACATACAAGTATGTTCATATACCATCACAAAAATTCGGATAAAATATATTCATGATGCCATAGTCCTGATATAAATAATCATGAAGTAAATTGTTAAACCCTGATAATATGTGCATACTTCACGGTCACCCTCATGCTATTTGTGTAAATAAGCAGAGTTTCGCCGTTTACACTGTTTACTTGTTATGTATTGAATCCCATTTCTCCGTATTCACATTCTCCGCCATGTAAAGGCGTTAACTCTTTGAATGCTGACGTCATTGGTTCATCAGTATCTAGCAATAGAGCCCATTCAGTATGAAAGTTTATACGTGTTTTGAACGGCAAAGAGTGCAGACCCTGATCACAGAGGACTCCTCCGGAATCTGGATATGCACCGATTGTCTGAAAATTAAATACATGTATTCATATTTTGCAGTAACGAACAATACTGTCATGATAATATTATACTTTAACACTTGACTCCATAAATATTCCTGAAAGAAATAAAGACATCGTGACATAAGGATTTTTAGCCATGGCAGAAATTGCAGAACCATATTCATATGCAAACAGAACAGACCCTGATCAGAAGGTTCCTACAGGAGCCGTCTAATATATGTAACTATTACGAACCAATCCAATTATCATTTTGAGGATATTCTGCAATATTATTTTTTTTAACACGACCTTTGGAAATAAAATTGGGAAGCGAATAGTGCAAACCCTGATATGACAACTCCCTCAGGAAATGTGTCTGGGTCTGATGTTTGTTTTTGTCCATTTTGTGGCAAACATGCGTTAACCCTTTTTCAGTATTTCGAGGTATGATCAAAACGTTATCTGCCCCATTTCATCCGGTTTGTAGTCTCTCAAAAAATTAAAACAAGATAACATTTTTAAATTCGATTTCTCACACTTAGGGAAAAATAATAACCAAACAAATGCATTTCGCTGAGATTCGAACCATTGACCTTTAGAACAGGAAGCCTACGACATATCCACTAAGCTACCAGGACGATGTTAATTATGTAGCGCTGTCAACTGATTTTATTCAAATTCTTGAACACCATAAATCTATTCATTTTATGCTTGGAGATTTCATGAAAAATGGGTCTGTATAATTTGCATATTAAGTATGTACGTTCACAAGTCGTTGTTGCTTTTCACACATTTGTAGCGCATAAATAGAACAATGCAACTCTTATATATTGGGACCCAAGCAGTGGCCGAGGGGAAAGGACTGCGACTATGAAGCCCGATTCCTTGGTTCGAATCCCGTCGATACCATGTAACTATATTTTTTTAAATATTTTTTTATATTATTTTCTTTAAATACATTTTAAAGCAAACAAACTGGAAAACATAAGCCTGTCTCTTGAAACTTTTCAAAGCATAATGCTATATTAACTTATCGTCCTAGTGTCAATACATGTAGTATGCATTTCGATGAAACTAAAAAGAAGGATCCAGCATTTGTGCTAGGACAACTATGAATTCAAACGTACCATGTTCAATTTAAAATTGTCACCTGCTCAATATATTATGTATTGCGTATTCAATTATGCATATTCAATTAGTCTATGTTTTGCATAGTTTTATTTCAAAATTGTCAAACATCTAGGATCCTGATCACAGACCGGCCATCACTGTGTACAACTGGCAATTAGGTCCCGATAACATGCATAACGGTTGAAAATTTAGTTTGCTTAAAAACGAAATACTTCAGAGTTCAAACTGACTATAAACAAGAAATATTGTTTAAAAAAGACATTTAGCGGCATTCAAATATTGACATAATGTACAAAAATAATGGTATTAAATCTCTGCTATATTATATTCAGTGGTTGGAGTTTTATAGTACAGGGAACTAGATCTACGAAGGGTTGATTGTTATTTAATACTAGCAGACAAGCGTGCATTTGAAATGACTTAAACAAAAGACAGATCTACTATTTCAGTCAATATACTTTATGGTTGAGTCTTTTTGTTAGTAAATTCGGATGAGATGCTGGTTAAATATACTGCGATGAGTTGGAGCCTTGGTAGGTCTGCATATTTTGTTTTAGGCGATTATAATGTTTGAAAAGAATGAGTGAATGTGGAGAAGAGGAAACAATTATTTTCAAGTAACTTTTATAGGAAATCACTATTGAAATGTACATGAAATGAAATGCAAAACATCCACAACAGCACTGCAAAGATGTCTTTGGATGACCTCCGGAAAATGTCTGAACACGTTGTGAGTACTATGGATAAATTAGTGTGCGAATATTGTAAGAGTTAGTTCATGTTTTGAAGCGCGTATATTTATATTGATATGAAGATAACAAATTGAATGTACTTTAAAGCATATAGAATTTTGTTTTTGTTTGTGCAGAGTCTGTAATGACTTAAAGAACTGTATTTATCTAGCCTATATCCAGAGCCCCAGGTGAGAGCCTTCAGTAAGTAGCTTTATATCACAGAGCAAACAACCAGAGCCTCGGTGCCGTGGTCGGGGATAGTAATTAATGCTATTAATGCCACTACTCTAATATACTTAACAACATTTCTTCTCTATTTCCTATGACATTGCCTGTGAATTATGGTGGTTTCGGCAAACTACCTGTTCGTCAAAGTGGACTTTATGATCAAATGTGGTATTAAGTTGATAGCAAAATAGAAGTTTGTGCTAGGACAACTATGAATATACGCGCTTTCATGTAATTTTTTATAATAGGTAAAATGAAGAACTAACTTCAGATAGTTTTAAAAAAATACACCGACCTTGTACATTTTAATAATGATTTTCTATAAAAGTAACTTGAAGTATTTCTAAAATTGCTTCTTCTACTCCTAGTCATTTCCATTGCATGCTTCTCTGCTAGTATAATAACAAGCAACCCTTCATAGATCTAGTTCCCTGTACTAATAGAATCTCCAAACATTAATTTTAATATGGCAGAGATTTTGTACATTATGTCAATATTTGAATGCCGCTGAATATCTTTTTTAAAGATATTTCTTGTTTATCATTATTTCTTGCTTGGACAGAAACGGTAGAATCAGATCTACATGATTTCTTAAACAAATAGAACAGACCCTGATCAGACAGACACATGCATTTTTTTTTTAAAAAAAAAGAGGTAAAAAAACGGTTTTGGCCCTTCCGTTTTTTAATACTTAATACGAGTTAATTAATACTTAACGCATTTCCTCCAAGACTATTTTTAGACCCAACCTCTTTGAAAACATCTACCGAAAAGGAGCATTAACTATAGAAAAGGAAAAGTTTAGAATTTTGTAGTTTGAAACCATTGTGATAAATAGAGCATTTGCTCATATAGGAGCAAATGCTCTATTTATCACAATGGTTTCATAATGTGATTTTTACAGAGACACCAAATGCGTCACTAGGATAGAATGTGTTAATACAATATAAGATTGAAGGTGACACATAGGTTCACGGGACCAGGCGAATTTCATACATTATTAGTTTTTATTTGTAAAACATGCTTGTGTCATAGGGTGATATTCTTATTAAATGGAAATAACCTTATTACTATGCTAACACTAACATCATCCTTCAATAAAAAAATCAATATCGTCGACTTATATTTGGCATTGTGATACATATATACTGTATAAACTGAATATTTATCCAGGTAACTAGTCTTTTTAATATATCTTTTATTGCATATATAAATCTAATGTCACTATAACACAAACTTTCTTATCTTATCTTATCGTATATACAGACAGTTTACAAACAACGAACACGTGATTTACTATATCTGGGTCAGCGATTGTATATAAATATAACAATGAGTTGTGAACCCTTTTAAATGCGAAAAAGATTTGGCTGTCATTTGCAAACAGTGTAGACCGAGATCAGAGGTTAAGGAACCCTCTGATCAGGGTCTTCACTGTTTGTCATTTAAAATTCTCTCAAAAATTATACACCCTTCATACTGAATGAAATCTACTTTAAAACAGCGATGGACTATTACAACTTTAAAAGTCAGCATTGAAAAGGCCAAGGATAAGTGGTTGTATTGTTCTGGTCAAATTTTTCTTCCGGTGATACGTATTGAACTTTTAGCCTGTTGCGCATAACGTTCGTCAACAGAAAAAGCATTCGAACTCAAGAGTTTAATATGAACGTTCCTCTGATTCTTTCAAGCACAATTTATTATCAGGGTCCGATGTTATAAAACTTCTGAGTCTGAGTTAATTCCAAAGTATCTCATTGGTCAAGAGTTTGAGCTTGCTTAATCTCTGACCAATCAGATGCTTGGGAATGGTGTCAGACTCAAACAAAAAAAATAACATCGTGGCTAGGATGTCAAATGTTTGTATCTTTGTTCTTATAATAGCACATGGACACATGGAGTTTTGACCATCGCAGAAACTGTAGAATCATATCTATATCGTAGCATAAGCAAACAGAGCAGACCCTGATCAGACGGCTCCTATAGGAGCCGTCTGATCTGGGTCTACTCTGTTTGCAAAGGCGTAGAAAGGTGTACTTATGGAGTAAAGGGTTAAAGGTAAAAACAAACCGGCATCCTATGCAAAGGTATAGCTGTTTCTCATTTTATATATAAAAGTTGCAGCTCAAAGACAAATGCTAATGATAGCCTCATACATGGATAGTGCACACTCGTTTGTTGTTTGATATTTTGGGTCAATGGTGGCGGGTGTTTATATACATGTATGTGGTATTGTAATATAACCTTACTGAGATATGTGATAAGTTTAACTTATCTATTGTGCATTCATATGGGAATATCTAATGTAACACAGAGACTGCTGAAGTAGTCATGCTAAAACACACTAAAACCTGTCTAAACCGGATGTTAAATTTGGTATAAATGTCAGCTTTGTAGACAGGTGGCAGCTTAATTCAGGGTGAAAGTCATGCAGAAAGCTCCTCTAGGTGCTTTCAGCATGACTTTCATCCTGCATTAAGCAGCCACCTGCCTAAAAGTATCTAAATTCTTCTCTACTAGATTTCCAGGTTTAGAGAAGGTTTATTCTACATACAGTCACACCTCTTTAAAGCTGCCATATTATAGAGGAATAATTCTGGGCCTTAAAGTCAGACGGCAGGCCTAAGCTTAACACGTTCCCTCATATTGACATACTTTAGTGCCTCTGCAAAAGTTACTTTTTTGAAAAACCATTGCGATATTTATCACAATGGCTTCAAAAACTACACAATTCTAAAATTTCCGGATTTTTTTCTCTAGTAAACGATCCTTTTAAGTAGATTTCTTCAAAGAGACTTGGTCTAAAAATAGCCTATGAGATAATATGTACATTCATGACGAAAGTTATACAAAAAGCTCATACAGGGACTGTCTATATTACTCTAAGGCGTGAATAAGTGTTTATATGATGGAAAGGGTTAAAGACACTACACTGGTTATTCATTAAGTGCTCGTTTTAGATATATGTAGGGTTTGTTGTGTATGTCGTTGATGGGATTGCAACATACACGGCTGTCTACATGTAACAGACATGGACAATTGGTTCAGAATATAGATATCTACGTGTATATATAAATATTTGAGATGTAGGCAACGTGACTCGGTTTATTTAGGACAGTGAATTGAAAGGATTTACAAGCGTACATGTATAGATCTACATTGAAATGATTTATAGGCGTATAAATCTATATAGGAAGGATTTACAAGTGTTTCTAGATCTAAATTGAATGGATGTCTGACTGTGTATATTCATAACACAGGGACCTCCGGATAGTACAAATAGATGGTTGTGTAAGCCTTTCCGACATGAATATTTATGTAAGAATAATGACGTCATGAATATTTATTAGGTAAGTTTGTTACTATACAGCTTGGACAGAGGAAGCTTTTGGCATTGTCAGAAACTGTAGACACAAATATACATGTGTATTATATAATAAGCAAACAGAGCAGACCCTGATCAGACGGCTCCTATAGGAGCCGTCTGATCTGGGTCTACACTGTTTGTAAAGGCGTATTTAACTATTTATAGAGTAAATGGTTAAAACCCTTGGCCAAACTCTGTATGTATATTGCAGTATGTAATCATTAACTCTCTAATCACAACATAACTCGCACTTGCAAACAGATTGGATCCAGATGAGACCCCGAGTAACTCGATGTCAAACCAGAATCTAAGCTGTTTGACACTCGGCAAAAAGTTTCTCAAAGAGTTTCTCCAAAGTTTCATCTGATCGGAAATAGTCAAAATTACGCCAGATCCAATTTTCAGCAGACATTGTTTTTCACTACCAGTTAAGGGTTGATATTATACGTGTTTACATATGTATTGAGCTTTCGGTACATGTGCAGTTTGAACTGTGGGAATATTGATGTTATGCACCACTTGCGATGTGATGTATTGGCTTCTTTTCTATTCAGAAATAGCATAGTTTCCTTAACTCATTCCCTCCTGGACTATTTTTAGGACCAACCTCTTTGAATAAATGTACCGAAAAGGAGGATTAACTATACAAAAGGACACTTTTAGAATTGTGTAGTTTTGAAAGCATTGCGATAAATAGAGCATTTGCTCCATTGGAGCAAATGCTCTATTTATCACAATGCTTTCAAAATATGACTTTACAGAGGCGCAAAAATGCATCACTATAGGAGGGAATGTGTTAAGTTAATTAACACCCCTTACTTACGACTAAACACTATATAATAACCATTAACCCTTCGCTTGCTGAATTTAAAAATACATTTCTCCTTCTTTACCCATGCCCTGTTGTATAATTACATATATCTTCACGGTGTACAAGTATTTCGCTGTGCAATCACTGCTGTGGAGTGCACTGGTTGCACAATCAACTTGTAAATAGTGCAGACCCTGATGAGACAGCTCCTGCAGGAGCTCTCATTTGGGTCTTCACTATTTACAGGTAGGTATATTGACGTGAATAGCAAGCGAAGGGTTAATATACATGCTGTCTATAAATTAATGTGATAGCATAGTGCAGGCTGCAATAAGAAACCACATGTACAAAATGCAAGAAGCTTATTTAACCCATTCCCATATTATTGACGCCTTTTGACGCTTCTGTAAATGTCATTTATTGATGCCTTTTGACGCTTCTGTAAAAGTCACTGTTTTGCGATCAGGGGCGTGGCTGGCGATACGCACTAACACACGTGCGTAACATCAATCTTAAAGATGAAAAACTTTATTATGGTGATAATGGAACAGAAATAGAAGGCTTTGATAAACTTTCTGTCATGTCATTTCTAACCAATTTCCTCATATATACCTTTTGTATCCATTGTGATAAATAGAGAATTCGCTCCTATAGGATCAAATGCTTCATTGAACACAACAGTTTCAAAACTACACAATGCTAAATGTTCCCGAGGAGCATGCCCCTTGACCCCAATAGCAACGGTACGTACATTACATTTGGTTACATTCCAGGCAACATTTGTGAAAAACATTGTATTTAACAAATTAACACAATGGTTTCAATACAACACAATTCGAAAAAAACGATATGACGGAGTAGGTTAAAAACTGTAACACTCCATGGGGCTTTATCAGTGATAGTACGCTATTGATGGTTTAATGCTTAATCTCTTGACTATTCACGTAATAAATAATGACATGTTAAATACTATTTACAGTTGAACTTCGATATCTCGAACTCAGATAACTCGAACTTGTGGATAACTCGAACTAAAATATCAGCCCTTCCAGATCTTACAATAAACAATTACTCTAAAATGTAAAACTACGCATATCTAGAAACACAGCTTAATGCAGGTCTAAAGTAATGCTGAAAGCTCCTACAGAACTTAGGAAATTGTCCAGATCAGAATCGCATAACTCGAACCTCTGTTATCTCGAACTAATTTTGACAGTCACTTGAAGTTCGAGATATCGAAGTTCAACTGTATTTGAATTGTACTATATATACATGTTTGGCCATGACAGAAACTGTAAGCTCATATCTATTCTATTTCATAAGTAGAAAGAGCAGGCAGAGACAGACAGCTCCTACAGGAATCGTCCGGTCTGTGTCTACTCTATTTCAAAATGTGTCAAAAAGCGTATCTGTAGAGTAAACAGTTAATTAATGTCTGATTATGAATTCCCGCCAGTGAAAAAGGTCCATACAGATACACAGTTACACACCGTTTGTACGCTACAGAAAAAGAGAAGTTTCAGGGCGAATCCTGATATGACCGCAAGTGTGGTATGCCTTAAGTGAGATACAAGTCACTGTATACATATGTGATGTCATCATGGTTGACACGGAACAATCTAACGTGATCATGGAGGAGGACCAACTGCTTCCTAGACGGACGGAGTCTATCCATGTGTACGATGACGATGTTGATCTACTTGACAGAGATGAGCCTTTGCTTGATTCCGAGATGGCACATCCAGGCACTTCTCACGGGTATGTCAGTAATACAGTAAAAACACGAAACTTCGAACTTTTAGTACAGTAATGAAGAATTGTTGTCCTTTATGAAGTTGATGCAGTATGAAGTTGAACTCTTAATGCAAAGAGCAAGTTATACAGAAAGCTCATAGAACTTTCTGTATGATCTTCATCCTGCATTAACCCATTCCCTCATATTGGCGACTTTTGACGACTCTGTAGAAGTCACTTTGTGAAACCATTGTGATAAATAGAGCATTTGCTCCTATAGGAGCAAATGCTCTATCTATCACAATGGTTTCAAACTGCAAAATTCTAAAATTTTCCTTTTCTCTAGTTAATGCTCCTTTTCGGTAGATTTATTAAAAGCGGTTGTATCCAAAAATAGCCTATGAGGCAATGGGTTAAGCTACCAACTGTCTTAAGCCTTTACTCCATAAAAATACTTTTCTACGCATTTTGCGAACAGAGAAGACTCAGACCAGACTGTTCCTACTGAAGCCATGTGATCAGGGTCTGCTCTGTTTGCGTATTGTGTAATATAAATCTATAGTATCTGCCTGTGTCGAAATGCCCTGCGTTTATATATACCATCATATTCATTGTGTCAAAACAAATCTTACATGATTAGTCATGGAGTAAATGGTTATAGAGCGATAATAATACTTGCTTTAGTGCTCAAACTATCCGGCTTTACTGAACATTGAAACCTCTCTACAATGAGCTCTCCAAGGAGGTCTACATACTGGTCTATGAAGTAGGTGGTTAGATAGTTACACAGGAAGCGTCCATAGAGGATTTTATGTAACACTTTTGTTCCTGCAAAGTTCTGCTCTCATTAACCCTTTCCTCATATTGACTCTGTAAAAGTCACTTTGTGAAACCATTGTGATAAATAGAGCATTTGCTCCTATAGGAGCAAATGCGCTATTTATCACAATTGTTTCAAACTTCTAAAAGTTTCCCTTTCTCTAATTAATGCTCCTTTTCGGTAAATTAATTCAAAGAGGTTGTATCTAAAAATAGCCTATGGAGTAATGGGTTAACCCAATGATATTCATTATTCTTTGAATGGTTACAGCGATACCGTGCTTACTTACGCAAACAGTTTGGATCCAGATGAGACGCCGCGTCATGTGACGTCTCATCAAAATAAAAACTGTTTGACTGTGACACGTTGACTATATATTTTTGGAAAGAATTGAGAAAAAATAAAATGAATTTTAAAATGGCAATCGCTGCATACGTCATGAAAACTTAACGTGCAAAGTGTTAAGTGGTCACTTTAACCCAATACTTCATGGATGTTCATTATTTATTATATTTCATACTGCACACTGGACGTTTTGGTATTGGTAGAAACTGTAGAGTCAGATCTACTATAAGGAGCAGACCCTGATAAGACGGCTTCTGCAGGAGCCGTCTTATCTGGGTCTACTCTGTTTGCAAAGGCGCGAAACAAACGTCTAATGTACAGTAAACCTTGGTGTAGCTACCGCTCAAAGGAAGTCTTATTGTTTGTATTTAACCTCATGATTCTGCATGTAAAAATAAGAACATTATAGTATATAAAATATTATAAATAGGGTTATATTTATACTGTCTATGAATGGTATGGCCATAGTAGAAACTGTAGAGTCTGGGTCCATGCTTATAAAGCTTTTTAGTTGACTCTGAGTTTGTTCTCAAGCTTTTGATTGGTCAGATTTGAGCCAAAGGCTCAAATCTGACCAATCAAAAACTTGAGAACGAACCCAGACTCAACTAAAAAAGTTTTATAAGCATGGAACCAGGTCTATTATTATTTCATAAACAAAAACAAAATGAGTCTGATCGGACGTCTATTATGGGAGCCGTCTGATCAGGATCAGATCTGTTTACTTACATAATTATATATATTTCAGACATGATGGTTTGCGTTTGTCTACTAAGGAAGTGGAACGGTTGCTAGGATACCTGGATGACGCTTCCTTTATCATCAGAGAATATCTAGACCAGCTGCATGCAGTACGTTATCCCTTCGTGAAAATCGTCTGTGTCTCAGACACATATTCGCATGGTTTAGTACAGACACCGAGGTTAAACACTTTTTGCTTGAGTCTGAGATCAATCTCAAGCATCTGATTGGTTAGATGTTGAGCCTGCTCAAAATCTGATCAATCGGATACATTGTACACGAGAACGATCTCAGAGTCATGCTTATTCACAAGCTTCCTACTAATATTTTCGAATACGTCACCCTGTGTGACGTGTGCATTTTGAACTTCAGTCTCTTGTAGAACAAACACGAAATTGTCATATGCCGAACATATTATAAATGCTTAGTACAATGATAAATGTCACACGTACATCCCGGTAGATAGGTAGCCAAATATCGCACAGTAACATTATATAAATGTCACACGTATATACCGGTAGATGGGTTGCTAAATATCTCACAGTAACATGATATAAATGTCACACGTATATACCGATAGACGGGTAGACACATATCTCACAGTAATATGGCATAAATGCCACACGTATATGCCGGTAGATGGGTATCCAAATATCTCACAGTAACATGATATAAATGCCACACGTATACCGGTAGATGGGTAGACAAATTTGCACAATAATGTGACATAAATGTCACACGTACATACAGGTACATATTGATGGTAGTCAAATAATTCAAAGTGAGATTAAATAAATGACACACATACATCCCGTAACTAACTAAATACAGTGAAACCTCGTTACAACGGAAATGTTTGTTTCCAGACATGGTGCTGGTATAACGAGGTTGCCGTTATAACGAGTTTAAATATGAAAGGAACCCTATGGCCAGTTTTAAACCAGTACCAACAGGTGATCGCTTAATGCAGAACACGTGAAATGCAAAAAGCTCCCTAAGGGAGCTTTTTGCATTTCTTTTGTTCTGCATTAAGCAAGCACCTGTGCTATTGACATTGCACTTATTTATTCAGTTTTAAAGAGTTAACGGTAATTTTGTTTCAATGCATATTGCCGGTATAACGAGGGTGCCGTTGTAACGAATGCCGGTATAACGAGGGTGCTATTGTAACGAATGCCGGTATAACGAGGGTGCTATTGTAACGAATGCCGGTATAACGAGGGTTCACTGTATATAAGTTTATAACTTTATATATAACCAAAAGGAGAAGATTCGCGACAACCCCTACAGAGTTGTCTAAACTTGGTTTCCGCTGTTTGCAAATACGTAATGAACATTTTACCTGATATTTAACCTGATAGAGACACATTTTCACGCACTTGCAAACTAAGTAGAACCAGATCAGCCTACTCATTTCACGATATTATGTGTTTACTGGTGGAATTCTATACAACAGTTTTTATTTAGTTAAAATGCATGTCATCAACAGGAAAGAAGAACGGTTGAGAGAGGGCCGCCATTGCCGTTACGGTGTGAAAATATACGAAACTGCTTGGGACGAATATTTAAGAAATTTACAGGGGCAAATGTCATGGCTGCTACAGTTTTACTTCAGGTAAGTGAATAAAAGTCAAAAAAAAAATTGTTCTGATTTTCTTCTTGCATTTTTGTATATACAACAACATTACTGTTTGGAACTCGAAAAAAGTAGGTTTTAGTCAATACAGTTGAACTTCGATATCTCGAACTTCGAGGGACCATACACATTAGTTCGAGATAACGTAAGTTCGAGTTATCCGATTTCTAATCTAGACAATTCCTCAAAATCACAGCTTAATGCAAGTCTAAAGTAATGCTGAAAGCTCCTGTAGGAGCTTTCAGCATTACTTTAGACGTGCATTAAGTTGTCACATGTGTTTCTAGATAATGTGTAGGGTACATTTTAGAGTACTGCTGTATCGTACATTTTGGAAGGACCGAACTTTTAGTTCGAGTTATCCCGAAGTCGAGTTATCCGAGTTTGAGATATCGAGGTTCTACTGTATAAAGATATATGGAAGATAAGCTACTTTTGGCTATTGCAAATATTTCAAAGTTACACTTTCAATGATTCTTTGAAAAACTATTTCAGATATGACACTCAAATACTTCATTCAATATTATTCTCCGATTTGAGAATCAAGAATATTCTCAAGCAATATTACTATAGGACCGACTTTCCACTATTTCTTTGAAGCTGGGAAACAAGAACACATGTTTATGTGTTGCATTGTTGAGTTTTTGGTGTTAGAATTTGTTGGTGCGTTAATCCATTACCTCATAGATAATAATACGCCAACAGAGTAGACCCAGATCAGATAACCGCTGTAGGCATTGTCCAATCAGGACCTGCTCTGTTTACGTGAGGAATTATTATATATACATGTAGATCTATATCTTCAGTTTCTTTAAAACCAAAACTTATAGTTTGGTATATGCCAGTACAGGAATTAAGTGAATGAACTTTCACGAAGTCATTAGTTCTTGAATAAATGTTCACGGGGTAAAGAGTTATGGAATTGGGTGCGGAATTCTGGTTTGTTTAACCATTTCCCTTATGTAAGCGCATTTTGACGCATCTGCAAACAGAGTAGACCCGGGAGTATTGGAGCCGTCTGATCAGGGTCTGCTCTGTTTGCTTATAGTGTAATATAGATATGATTCTACAGCTTCTGTCTGAGCCAAAATGTCTTGTGCTGATATGCCATTATAGAATCCAAACTGTTTGTCACCCTGATTGCATATTGGTAGAGAAATTGATTATAGCTTGAATTTTAAAAATGTAGCAGGTGAACAAGTTTGTAAAAATAATTTGCTCAGCAGGTTAAAGGTTAATTAGATTTCTAAAAAGAAATTGAAGACCGCTCCAATCTGTAACCTGAAGCAGACGGTACCTAATCTCGTCTCGTCTGACCCCAGTGATCCAATCTGTCCGCAAATATCAGTTCGCCTAGCAGGATAAGGGTTAATGTTATAATGTCTATTGATAATCTCGTGCGACCTCGATGATCTCATATATTTGTCAATATATGTGAATACATTCATATCTGACCCGCTCCCTCGTCTTGTCTCGATACAACATTTGAAATAGTATCACTGATAAAGTTTAAAAAGACAGTAGAGCCTTTATACCGCTAGCACTAAATTAACCCTTTCCCTCATATAAACGTGTTTTCACGCATCTGCAAACAGAGTAGGAAGCCAAGCTGCTACTAGACGTGATATTCTTGGTAGGACTCTTGTCAAAGTTGTATCATGTCTGTGTTTTATTCTGTTTGTTTAACCCTTTCCCTTATGTAAGCGCAATTTGACACATCTGCAATTAGAGTAGACCCAGATCAGACGGCTCCTAGAGGAGCCGTCTGATCAGGGTCTACTCTGTTTGCTAATAGAATTTCAAAAATATGTGCATGCCTTTACTTTCTAAAATGGCTACAATGCTCCACCTTCCATATTTCATTATAACCTTTTTGTCCATGAATATTCAGTAGGTATTGAAATTTGTAATAAACACAGAACAGGGAAAGGGTTAACAAGGACGGGAGTCTTAACCCTTTACTCCATGATTATTCTTGAAGAAATAATGACATGATGAACGTTTATCAACTTATTTGTTATAACTACGCATGGACATGGGTAGTTTTGGCCATGACACAAACTGTAGAATCAAATGTATATAGCTTGAACAATTTGACTGGACCCTGACCTACTTAATTTGCATTAATAAAATTTCGTAATATTGCACGGATTTGTCTCGGCACGTGTCCCGGTAAGCAACTATGCATGGACACACTCGTGATTGTATGGTTTATATGTGCACGGGTTAATTTCAGTGAGAATAAACTTCACGATTTTCCGGCGGAGTTTCATTTATACATCGTCATCTCTCTCATTATGTATTCTGCATATACATGTAGGTGAGGGTCCAGGTCAAATTGTTCGAGCTATATTATATCATAAGCAAACGGAACAGATCCCAGATCAGACGGCTCCTGTAGGAATTATCTGATCAGGGTCTACTCTGTTAGTTCATTAAATTATATAGATATCATTTTACAGTTTCTGCCATGGTTAAAGATCATTTTTTCATAGTGGCATTATATGAATATTCTAATTAATATTCATATTCACCATTTTTACATGAATATTCCAGAGGGAAGGGAAAGCTAGTTTCATTGCCTGGAGAGCTTCAGTGCAATGATACTTCGGGAATAATCGGTAAAATTCGAGTGTTTTCGTTACATACAGTTGAACTTCGATAACTCGAACTAAAATGTCGGTCCTTCCAAAACCTGTAATACTGAATTGCTCCAAAATGTATTACTACACATATCTCGAAACACATGCGACAGCTTAATACAGGTCTAAAGTAATGCTGAAAGCTCCTACAGGAGCTTTCAGCATTACTTTAGATCTACATTAAGCTGTGAACTTAAGAAATTATCCAGATCGGAAATTGGATAACTCGAACATGTGTTATCTCGAACTAATTTGTATGGTCCCTAGAAGTTCGAGATATCGAAGTTCAACTGTACATCTTATAACGCTCTGTGTTTCTTGGAAGATGTCGATATGAATGAAATACATGTACATTTACATACATGTAGTCATGTATGCATATACATGTACATGTTTTATTTCCTTCATTGCAGCTTATTTGTCTGGTGATGCTCACCTTGGTGGATAACTTGCCAAGAGAAGAATCATCTAAAAAGACTGCTTTGCAAGTGGTAAGTCAATTAGGATAATGTTTTGTAAAACCTCTCTACAACGACCACTAAATTAGTTTGTGTTAAAAGCAGGTGGCTGCTTAAAGCAAGGTGAAAGTAAAACAACGTTCCTATGGGAGCGTTCTGTTTTACTTCCACCTTGCCTTAAGCAGCACCTGTTCTAAATACCAACTAATTAACACAATTTAGTGGTCGTTGTAGAGAGGTTTAACTGTATTGTCAGACTCTTCATATAGGGTAGACTACAGCATATCGCCAAACTCCTGATGTATTGTACATTGGAACCGGGGTGTCAGACTCCCCGTGTACGCAAGACTTGGGCAGATTATCTTTAGGCTCCTCCAGTAAGAGCGTTAAACATTACTTTCGACTTGCATTGAGCAGTCACATATGTTTCTAGATATACGAAGTGATACATTTTGGAACCATTTTGTATTGTAAAGTTTTACCCGAGTTAAAGATACCCCTGTTCTGTGCTTATTACACATTTCAATACCTACTGAATATTCATGGACAAAAAGGTTATAATGAAATATGGAAGGTGGAACATTGTAGCCATTTTAGAAAGTAAAGACACGGATCTTTGAAATTCTATTAGCAAACAGAGTAGACCCTGATCAGACGGCTCCTCTAGGAGCCGTCTGATCTGGGTCTACTCTGTTTGCAGATGCGTCAAAACATGTTTATATGAGGGAAAGGGTTAAAGCTATCAAAGTTCAACTGTGTGTTCTATTCTGTCGTTTCAGGGATCTATCGGAATGATCATTCTACAGACCGCCAACCTGGTAGTCATCATCATTATATCTGGTAAGGACTTCTGAAAGCGAGCTTGGTTCTCAATGAAAACTTGAGACTGACACTAAGAATCAAACTATAGAAAACGTATACAGTAAAACCCCTCTAATGCGACCACATAAAGAACAAACACTACTGTCTTCATAAGCAGGTGGTTGCTTAATAGCTCCTATAGGAGCTTTCTGCATAACTTTCGTCCTGCATTAAGCTACCACCTGTATTATGCTCCCTTTTGCTGGTCGTATTAGAGGGGTTTTACTGTACATGTAGTGCGTTTTACTGAATAAGGTCATTGAACAGGATAATCCATTACAAACATTTAACATCATCATGTACAGGGTAATTTTGAGCGCAATACAAAGTTTTAACCCTTCGCTTGCTGAATTTTAAAGTACATGTTTCCTTTATTACCCATGCCCTGTTTTATAATTACATATATCTTCACTGTGTACAAGTATTTCGCTGTGTAATCACTGCTGTAGAGTGTCCTGGTTGCACAATCAACTTGTAAATAGTGCAGACCCTGATGAGACAGCTCCTGCAGGAGCTGTCTCATCAGGGTCTTCACTATTTACTGGTAGGTATATTGACGTGAATAGCAAGCGAAGGGTTAAATAATTTCTCTGTTTATTATTCATGTACGAAATTATTACATCATGAATATTAATTAGATTATTTATTAAAATTGCATATGATCACAATATTTTTAGGCTCAGACTGAACCTGTCAAATCATATATATATATATACTATACCATAAGCAAAACAGAGCTGACCCTGATCAGACGGCTCTTGCAAGGGTTCTCTGCTCTGGGTATACTCTGTTTGCAAATGCGTAAAAATGCGTTTTATGAAAGAAAGTGTCAAGTAAAAAAAACCTCTTGAACGAACCCTGTGATTTTAAACAATTTGAACTTTGACCTCGTTTTCGCAGGCCAGCTTGTGGCTCAAGTACAGTCCAAGAGAGTAAGCGGAACACTTTTGCTCCAGTCCTACCTCGCCACCATCTTACTGTTCGCCGGCATCTACACAGCTACATACAGACTAGCGGTAAATGTGCACAGTATTTTAACCCTTTCCTCCATATATACGCCTTTCTACGCCTCTGTAAAAGTCACTTATTGAAACCATTGTGATAAATAGAGCATTTGCTCCTCTAGGAGCAAATGCTCTATTTATCACTATGGTGTCAGACTACAAATTTCTAAAAAAAATCCTTTCTCTAGTTAATGCTCCTTTTCGGTAGATTTATTCAAAGTGGCTGGATCTAAAAATAGCCTATGAAGGAATGGGTTAACACGTTTAGTGGGAGAATTGGGGTATGCTTCAATGTTTAGAGTGGGCATTTCTTTAATTGCTTTATATAAAGATGAACAGTGTCTCAAACAGTTTGGATCCTGATGAGACAACGAGTTACTTGGTGTCTCATCTGGATCCAAATTGTCTGCATATGATATCACAGAATCCATTATTACAGTTGTTGAACTAGTCTCTATCATTACAACTACATGCATGAATTGGACTTGTTTTCGCTATTACAATTATTTCAAGATTTCCGTCATTACAGTTATTGGTGTCCGTTATTACAGTTACTTGTACTAGCTTCTTTTAGTACAGTTATTTGGACTAGCTTCCGTTATTACAGTTATTTGGACTAGCTTCCGTTATTACAGTTATTTGGACTAGCGTCCGTTATTACAGTTACTTGGACTAGCTTCCGTTATTACAGTTACTTGGACTAGCTTCCGTTATTGCAGTCACTTGATAAGTTTCCTTTATTACAGTTATTGGACTAGATTCCATTATTACAGTTATTGAACTAAGTTTCGTTATTACAGTTATTGGACTAGTATTCATCATTACAGATGCTGGACTAGTTTTCGCTATTACAGTTATTTGATTGTTATTACATTTGTTGGACTAGTTTCCGTTATTGCAACCTTGAATACAGTTATTTGACTATCATTTCAGGTAACCTCCTGGAAATTCGTGGCTGATCCAGTCGATAATAAAAATCCAGACATGGTGGTCATTACATACACTCGGTTCTTATTCTACTCAGTTTCCACAGCAACCTTATGTGGTATAAAATATCTTATTGTATTTTTTCCTGGGTTAAAAAAACCAACAAAACTTTCCAATACTCAACAAGGGTTTCCGCTAGATGTACTTTTACTACACATGAGCGTAATTCTGTATCCAAATTAATTAGGACTACCGTGTTTTCTAAACTCTGTCAAAAGTAGGAGGAAAATTGCCACTCAGACATCTTTCCAGCAATGTCGTACAGTATGTCGTACAGTATGTCGTACAGTATGTCTTACAGTATGTCTTACAGTATGTCGTACAGTATGTCGTCGTACAGTATGTCTTACAATATGTCGTACAGTATGTCTTACAGTATGTCGTACAGTATGTCGTACAATATGTCGTGTCGTACAGTATGGCGTACAGTATGTCGTACACTATGTCTTACAGTATGTCGTGTCGTACAGTATGTCGTACAGTATGTCGTACAGTATGTCGTACAGTATGTCGTACAGTATGTCGTGTCGTACAGTATGGCGTACAGTATGTCATACAGTATGTCGTACAGTATGTCGTACAGTGTGTCATACAGTATGTCGTGTCGTACAGTATATCGTGCAGTATGTCATACAGTATGTCGTGTCGTACAGTATGTCGTACAGTATGTCTTACAGTATGGCGTACAGTATTTCGTACAGTATGTCGTGTCGTACAGTATGGCGTACAGTATGGCGTACAGTATGGTGTACAGTATGTCGTACAGTATGTCGTGTCGTACAGTATGTCGTACAGTATGTCGTACAGTATGTCGTGTCGTACAGTATGTCGTACAGTATGTCGTACAGTATGTCTTACAGTATAGCGTACAGTATGTCGTACAGTATGTCGTGTCGTACAGTATGTCGTACAGTATGTCGTGGCGTACAGTATGCCGTGGCGTACAGTATGTCGTACAGTATGTCGTACAGTATGTCGTGTCGTACAGTATGTCGTACAGTATGTCGTACAGTATGGCGTACAGTATGTCGTACAGTATGTTGTACAGTGTGTCGCACAGTATGGCGTGGCGTACAGTATGGCGTACAGTATGGCGTACAGTATAGTGACAGTCCATAGGTCCAGATACGATGCGTAAAACAAACATTTTCAAGAATAAATTCTTTATTCTCCATCAAACCCTTTGTTGTGACTACTCTTCGAGACGATTCTAAAGAGTGGTCACAGCATAGAGTTTCGTGGAAAAATGACGAGTGTAGTACTGGAGTATGCACCTTTATCTATGCACTTACTACATGCGTTGAACCACGGTTAGTATTGTTTTGTTCTACTTTGAAGTATTCTCGGTGTTTTATTTACTGGTATTGAACGTATTGTTTTAAACCCATTGCTACATAAGTATCAATATAAGAAATAATGACATCACATATATTAATTAGCCGAATTTTTAAAATCGCTTATCTTTGCCATCGCAGAGACTAAAATCAGATCTTTTCCAATAAGCAAGCAGAGAAGACCCTGATCAGACGGCACGGACAGGAACTGTCTGATCTGTGTCTTCTTTGTTTGCAATGACAAAGAAAGACGTATTTATTAAATCAATGGTTACGTCTTTTTTCAGGGGCTGCTGATGCGTTACCGAAGGAGTGGTACACCTGCTTGTTCTCCTCTTGTCAAATGTTGCTCAGCTTCATGTATTTTACGTCAGTAATAGGAAATGCTCTTACCCAGCGTAGAACACCGGAAAGAAAAATACCGCCATTACCGGAAGAACTAGAGACTCTCGCGAGTCGGAGGTCAAAACATCGGGACATATCCAATGGCGGTGTGAGATTGAGAGAGCAAAAGTGAATATAATCAGAGCAACAGATAACGGTGCAAACTCAAATACTAAAATCGTCATTTCTCCACCAAACCCTATACTGTGATCACACTTTAGAATCGTCTCTCCGTCTTGGTGGAGAAATAAAGATGTTATTCTTTAACATCTTTCCCTGTTCTATGTTTATTCCAAATTTCAATACCTACTGAATATTCATGGACAAAATAGAAATAGAAAGTAAAGACACAGATCTTTGAAGTTCTATTAGCAAACAGAGTAGACCCTGATCAGACGGCTCCTCTAGGAGCCGTCTGATCTGGGTCTACTCTGTTTGCAAATGCGTGAAAAGACGTTTATATGAGGGAAAGGGTTAAAACGTTTTATTTTACGCATCGTATCTGGTCCTCTAGATTAATGTGTAATTGTATGGGAAGACGGCGCTCCATGCAAATTGATAAGCATGACATCGTAACTTTCTGTGCTCTCCAAGCTGGAATGATGTGGTCTACAAAACGGTCTGCCAATTAGAAATGGCGCGGACCAGAATAATGGTCTACAAGACGGTCTGCCAATTAGAAATGACGCGGACCAGAATAATGGTCTACAAGACGGTCTACCAATTAGAAATGACCCGGACCAGTATAATGGTCTACAAGACGGTCTGCCAATTAGAAATGACACGGAGCAGTATAACTCGCTTCAATGGTTAAACAGTTTGTGGCCCATTATACATTATAAATAGTCGCAGTGCTGTAAAAAGAGGCCAACCGATCCCTCCAAATACAGTAAAACCTCTCTATAACGACCACTAAATTGTGTTAATTAGTTGGTATTTTGGGCAGGTGGTTGCTTAAAGCAAGGTGAAAGTAAAACAGAACGCTCCTATAGGAGCGTTCTGTTTTACTTTCACCTTGCTTTAAGCACCCACCTGCCTGTAACACAAACTATTTGATGTAAATTAGTGGTCGTTAAAAAAGAGGTTTTACTGTACCTTATTTCTCGGTCAATCAGTCTTGTTGGTACTCACTAGAGTTGCATCGGAGAGAGAAGAGGAAATGCGTGCCGACGATATACGGTTTTGCGAAGAAAATACCTCATGATTATATAGTGAAATGTTCTAATAATGATCTGATTGCGTTCGAGTTATGACTTTATATAACCAACGGATGAACAATATTCTTTGTTTAATTCTAGATACGTAAATGGAATCGATGGTACGAATGTATCTCACCATTAGAAAAAGTACACAGTTTTGTTGTGACCTGTTTAGCCTACAAGCCACAACACGAACGCTGAATTGTGTCATTTCAGGGTCACTAAATGACACCGTTTGACACTATTTTACACTGTTTGACACTGGTTGATAGTATTTGACACAGTTTTGGCAGTCAGTGGAAACCCTGATCATTCACCACGTAGCTGGTCTTGGTCAACATTGTCTGATTGCAAAATTGCGATTTCCCTAGGTGCAAAATATGTGTTCTGTTTACAGAATAATTGATATACAATGTATGTGTATGTATTTAATACAATATGTAATGCTTATTCTGCACAAAATAAATGCATAAATATGAAATGTTTTCTGACTAAAACATCTTGGTATTATTGATTCAAGCCATACAACAACACTTAATAGTCAGATATGGACCTTTTATCTCCTCAGCGCCATGAAGACGGGTCTACGATATCATAGACACACAGTTTGGATCAAGATGAGACGCCGAGTAACTCATCATGTGTTCATATGCTACTATGAAAATAACAGCGAACAGATAGTCATGCTGTCATTATATTTTTACAATATTATATATTCAACAGGAAAAGGGTAAAGTAATAAGCATAACAGTCGGTCAGAGTTTAAGTGGACGCCATTTTTTTCAGCAGGATGAGGAATGATACAAATGATCAAACACCATGACCTCATATGCTTTTTTTAGATTCAACCTCTTGTTGAAGATAGGTGCATTTACTAAGAAAGGGAAACGTCTGGAATTGTGTAAGTTTTAAAACCATTGTGAGAAACACAGGATTTGCTCCTACGGAGCAAATGCTGTATTTATCACAATGGTTTCAAAAAGTGACTTTTACAAAGGCGCCAATATGAGGGATTGGGTTAATCCGTTTAGGCAATAATGATATCATACATATTTATTAGCTGGATTTTAAAATGGTATATGAGCACATGATTGATTTACTTTAGTGAAAATAGTAGAATCAAATTTATATACTATAATTCAAAACGTAAACAGAACATCGCTTGATAAGACGCCTCCTACAACAGGAGATCTTGGTCTACTTTGTTTGCAAAGGTATGATAAGGCGTATTTATGGGGTAAAAGCGGATGGTAACATACTGAAAGACGACAGTACAGTGTCTTTTTCTGGAAGTAATTTCGTTTATAAAAAAAAAAGATAAAATATGTTTATATAAACAAGAGCACCACAAGCGTATGCCAACGAGTATCTTATTGCTGCGGAAACCAACACTACTAAGGGTCACAACTATATAAATATGCATGATGTAGTAATAGTTCCGTAGTCAAATTGTGGCATTTGTGAGTGATTGTAACAACATTGTGTGTAATTGATGGCTGCACCGGTGTTGAAGTTGTGACAAAATATCAAAGGTTTTTCACAAAGACAATGATGCGTGATGCCGACGACAACGATTAAAACCCATTGGTTTACAAAAGGGTTATGACAATACACTGACTTTACGACGATTACACCAGGGCTGTGGATTTTTGTTTACTTTTACGACTATGGCAATGCATCGACTTTAACGACGATTAGGCCAGGACCATTACAATACATTGAATTTAAACAACATTTGCACCATAGAAATTAAAATACATGGACTTAAACGATGTTTACACCAGGGCGGGCTATGGCAAAATACATTAACTTTAACGACGATTACGTCAGGGATATGTAAATACATATACTTTTCTAAAAAAACAACAACAGGCGATTTGAATATCTACTACAAACAGTTTTGAATGCTTAGTAGCAAAGTTATTTTTTGCCAACCTTGCAAAATATTTTGAAACTATTAGTGTGTATTAACCCTTTAAGCTATACGTATTCATGCAAGACATACTGACATCATGACTATCAATTAGAGTATTTCTTTTGGTAGTATATGGGCACATGGGGTTTTGGTCATGACAGAAACTAGACTCACATCTATATTATATCAAAGGCAAACAGAGCAGATCTTGGTCAAACGGTTCCTAAAGAAGCCGTCTAATCTGAGTTTATTCTGATTGTCAAGGCGTAGAATATGCGTATCTATTAACATTTAACCTGCTGAGCAAATTATTTTTACTGCATGTTTCACCTCCTACATTTTCAAAATTTAAGCTATAATTAATTTGTCTACTAAAATGCAACCAGGGTGTCAAATAGTTTGAATCCTGATAAAACGCCGAGTTACTCGGCGTCTCATCTGGATCCAAACTGTTTGTCTAAGTATTCACTCATCCGCCCATAGCAGGCTAAAGGTTAAGTAATTTTTAACAATCATTGTACATCATCGTTGCATATCAGTTCAACAGTGTAACAATTGTTTTCGTTTTTCTCGTGGCCGGACTGATCCAGTCGGAACATCTCGTTTTTTTGTTTTGTTTTTTAATTAGTAACATTTATCAAACTTTCCAAAGAAAGCTAAATACATTAAGCCTCCTCGAATGCGACCATCAAGAGATGAATATAGATGTGTCTTAAATGATGATGGTAGCTTAATGCAGGAGCTTTCTGCATTACTTTCACCCTGCATTAAGCAACAACCTGCTTTAAAACATGGTAATGTCTATTGCATAAGCGATTGCTATTGACGGGTTCTATTGTAGTTATGATTGAGGCTGCAGTTGTGATGCATTTACACGCTCGGTAGCGTAGACCATTATACCATCGACAGTTCTAAGAACGGCAGCTAGTTTCATCTGAACAGGATGGGAAGGATCCAGAGTAAACTTGTACCTGAAGTAAAGAATTAATTGAGTCTTACTGTCCAATAAACCAACGTCCCACTGCCGTTTGAGATTATAATTATTCATTTTAAAGATAGTAGTTTTACACGTGTATAATATGTGTTGATCAATAAGAATGGATAGACTGACAGGTAATTTCTTATACGAGAACGGGTTTAGCAAAAACAACGACATGCATGTGATCGAGGCCTAAGTGTGTTAACATTAGTTCATTTCAGTTATTATCTGTTTGTATTTTGTGTTATGCCGCTATCTGTTTGTATGCTGCGTTAGGCTGATGTTTGTTTTATGCTATGTTAGGCTGTCATGGTTGTATGCTGCGTTAAGCTGCTGTATGATCCAGTAGGTTGTCGTCTGTTGAATGCAGCGTTAGACTGAACATTATCAGTGTGTACGATACGTGAGGTTACTATCGTTTGTAAGCTGCGTAAGACTGTTGTGTGTTTGTATGCTGCGTAAGGCTGCCATCAATTGTATGCTGCACTGCTATCACTTGAATAATGCGTATGACTGTTATAAGTGTTATGCTGTGTTAGGCTGCTGTCTGTGTGTACGCTGCATTAGGATGTTTTATAAATTTCGAAGCTTCGTTAGGCTGCTATCTTTTGGAGGATCAACGATGCCACTGTTTCAATTGACTGCTCTACACAAAATTGGATAGACAAACATAAAACTAAGTTTACCTTCTAAGAAGACGAGCCAACACCACTCTTTCTTCATTCAGTGCAAAATGTTGACCAATGCAGTTTCTGAAACATATTACAATGGTCATATAGTACAGTAAAACCTCTCTATAACGACCACTAAATTACATCAAGTAGCTTGTGTTAAAGGCAGGTGGATGCTTAAAGCAAGGTGAAATTAAACAGAACGCTCCTATAGGAGCGTTCTGTTTTACTTTCACCTTGCTTTAAGCAACCACCTGTCCTAAATACCAACTAATTAACACAATTTAGTGGTCGTTATAGAGAGGTTTTATTGTATACTATTTTGGTACATTTAAAGTCAGAAAAGTTTGTAAATGAGCATACCAGTTAGAAATAAGAAATGCTGCATTGACATCTCAAGTACAAAAGAAATCTTTGATTTTTCCTTGTCAATATAAGGAACATTCAAACTATTTCAACGAATATAATAAGACGGGTGTCTAAAAATTCGAAAATTGGTTGTGGTTTAGAGCTATTTAATAATATTATTACCTCCCTTAATAGAACTTATTATTTTAATATTTCACTGAAGTGCTACAGAAAGTTCAGTCTGAATTTCATGAATGTAATACGCATAGTCCAGAGGCCCAGATAGGATGTGTTGATTAGGACATTTTCAAGAATACCCCTCCCCCCCCCCCCACTAGTTCTCCACTAAACCCTATGGTGTGACCCCTCATTAGAAGTGTCCCTCTGTGACAATTCTAAAGAGTAGTCACAATAAGGACTGGTGGAGAAATGACTACTTTAGTATTTGAATACGCACCTTTATCTGTTGCTTTGGATTACAATTTACGGGACATCATTCATAATACATGGCATGATTTATTCAAACAAGACATTATACATGTATAACAAAAAAATATTGAATGTTTAATTCTAATATTGCGACGATTATTATACTGTCATTGTTCATTTGCTATACATGGTTAGCGACAAATATTATATGAAGCATATAATAATAACCAATGCATTTGGTACATTTGGTTTCATACTTTTGCAATCATTTCACAAGAGGGTTACTTATATTTAGCATTCTTGAAGTTATACATGTTAGAAACGTGTTCAGTTGTAGATAGAAGCATAGAAGGTTCTCAATGTCAGCTGATGGCGCCATAGAGTTTAAACATAGCAGAAGCGATTAGGAAAATCTATCTGGTGGTACCTTGGGCCTGCGGAGAATGGAACAAACTGATAGGAGTCCATCTTGGCTATATTTTCCTTTGAGAATCGCTCCGGTATGTAAGCCATTGGGTTTTCCCAGACATCTTTGTTATGGTGCACACCGTATATATGCAAAGACACGGGCGTCCCAGCAGGGAAAGTGCGCCCCTCAATGTCAAAGTCGCGAGTTAACTCTCGTTGTATAAAAGGCACTGGGCTATAGTTCCGGAGACTCTCCTTGATACACATCGTTAGAAACTCCAGTTGACTCAAATCTGACCTAGAACCAATTGAGTACGACCAAGTGTTACGAGAGAGGATGTACACATTTAATTTTGTAGATTTTATTATTTAGATCAAATGCCATAAAAATGACAATGACATGTTCATGACTATATGGCAAATTCTGATCAGTATGTTACCGAAAACGAAGTAAATTGACATACGATTTATATATGACAATTATTTTAACGAGACAGAGTCTATAGACATCACTGTCTGTTCTTACCATTCAATTATATCCGAGTCCCTTGCGTCCAGAAGTTCGTCAATCTCCGCTCGGGCTTTGTCCTGGAATTCCGGGTGTTTGGCGAGGGCGTACAATGTCCAGGAGATAGCACTAGCAGTCGTGTCATGGCCTACAAAGTTATATTAGACAATATTCATATGATTTTATCATTATTTATCTGCCATTTGTAATATATTAAACTATTTGTCAGAATATCAAAAACTAAATCTGAAACCTGAAAACATTTCATGAAATCGTTGACCAACAAAACCATACATGTACCAGTTACAGCCCTTACAAACAAATAACTTTGTAATAGTATTGTGATGTGTAATATTACAATAAAAATGGTAGAACAACAATGGGGACGACAACAATAGAAACGACCACAGTGATGATGTAGAACAACAACAAAAAATCTGAGTATAGCTGTAACGAAAACTTAAGCATGCCCTCCATATATAAGAATTACTATGCTAGTAGTTCGGAAGTTCAGCTGTATTTTGGCGAGTTGGAAACGTTGTTAAATGCGAGCCTTGGCGAGCATTTAACTACTTTTCTGACGAGCCAAAATACAGCTTAACTTCCAAACTACTAGCATAGTAATTCTTTTATCATGCAACACCCAGAAAAATGGAGAAACTGAAGAAAAAGAAAGATTGCTAAAGCGGGTTCGTCCCCTGAATAAAAATACATGTAAGTGTGATATATGCCATGTGGGCGTGCAGTGACGTCATCGACTTTTACAACATAAACAAACTTGATTTAATCTTTTATCTGGACAAATAGTTGAGACAAAGGTGAGCAAATGTGTTAAATTTGATGTTTATGTTTAATTATGCCTTTTTCGTCCTTCTGTTTTCCTCCTATTGGCTGAACCAAACGTGCATTCCAGTGGGGTCAGTACACATGCACTATACCTTACAAAATACAGCGTCGACGTGGAAAATATTATTCTAGTAGGAAGTGACTGTATTTTGTGACGTTGCATGATAAATACGTCTTATTACGCATTTGCAAACAGAGTAAGAATCGTTTGCTCAGGGTATGCTCTGTATACTCTGGAAACAATAAAGACCTCATTCTACAGTTTATGCCATGGTCAAAAATTCACATGTCAATGATAAACATTCAGCTAATTAATATTCATGAATGTTATTACTTCTTACTGCATATTCATGGAGTAAAGGGTTACACTTCGGTGAGGAGGATAACGACAACAATGGAGCCAGCAAACTAACTACATTACAATAACAAGGGCAACAACAACATTGGAATCAGAAATGATGACCAACATAACGACAACAAAGGCCACAACACAACAACAACGGAGCTAGCAATGATGGCCAACATAACGACAGCATGGGCTACAACACAACAACAACTGAGCTAGCAATGATGACCAACATAACGACAGCATGGGCTACAACAACAACGGAGCCAGTAATGATGACCAACATAATGCCAACAAGGGCTACTACAACAACAGCGGACTTAGCAATAACAACCAACAAAACGACAACAAGGGTTATAGATAGATAGATTTATTTAAGCAGAAAAACAGAATATGGTTCACAAACATGTATCACATCATAATAAATAGTAATTCGTAAAATGATGCATAGTGAAAAGCCATGGCATGCTTTCTATACCAAGGATAACACAATAAAGAGCATGTTCTTATTTCCATTGTGGTCCTTATCACAGGTTACAACAACAACAACAGAGGACTGAGCAATGACGGCCAACATAACGGTTATTACAACAACAATGGAGCTAACAACGACGACCAACATAAAGACACATAGCAATGGCTACCTACATTACGACAAGGGCCCCAACAGTTTTTATACTTTGTTAAAAACAACGGAACCAGCAACGATGGCCAACATAAAGACAACAAGGGACACAGTAATGACTAACTACATTACGACAAGAGCTACAGCAGTGTTTATATTTTATTAACAACAATAAAGGTTACAACAACAACGGAGTCAGCGATGATCGCCAACAACAAGGGCTACAACAACAACGGAGTCCGCAATGACGGCCAGCATAATGACAAGAAAGGCAATCAGGGTGTCAAACAGTTCGGATCCTGATGAGACGCAGAGTTAAACTGTTTGGATAGGTACGGTACTCACTCATCCGCCAATAGCAGGCTAAAGGTTAATGAACACTGGCACTAATTGGTTAATTACTGATGGATTATTCAGCGTTAAAAGAGGTAATGTAATCGCATTGGACCACTGGTTCCAATATGACACATACCTTCGAATAAGAATGTGTCTACTTCGTTCCGAATGTCGATTAGGGACATTCCTCTTCCACTCTCGTCTTTGGCTGTCAGTAGAATGTCCAGGAAATCTAAATACTTTTTATCGGGGCGGTCTGACGATGCCTGTAGAAAGTGTCATAAAGTTATTCGATACCAATTTTTACTGTGTATTTTGTACATGTCGTCTATTTGAATGCTCGACAAATGTATTTGCTTAAATGTATTCGTAGCGTCTAATAAGTCGAATAGTAAATAATGCACATCCTTTGTACATGTGGTTGATGTATTGTTTAAAAGTGCATTGCTAATATGTCGATGCAAAACATCTCAGTAAGTATGCGATTTTAATATTTGACATAATACAGTATCTTTATCTCTTTACCTGTTGAATATAATGTTTGAAATGTTTGAATGTAAGCTATAATTACATCACGAATAATTAATTAATATTTTTTTTATAATGGCATATGAGCACAGGACATTTTGTCTCAGTCAGAAACAGTAGAATCAGATCTACATGTATATTATACCATAAGCAAACAGAGCAGAACCTGATCAGACTGCTCCTATGGAATCCGTCTTATTTGGTTTATTCTGTTGACAAAGGCGTGAATCGGCGTTTATATGAGGAAAATGGTTATCAAATTCAAATTACAGTGTGAACTAGATTGCTGTTACGCTTGAATGTGTGTGAATCTAACACCGCCGTCACACATTGCCAGCGATCCAGGCGCGGATTTAGAGGGGGCGGAGCCGGCGTACGCCCCCCCTAAAATTGCCAAAACAATTTTTTAGTAATATTTTAGATCTAAATACAGTAAAACCTCTCTATAACGACCACTAATTATATTAATTAGTTGGTATTTAGAGCAGGTGGCTTCTTAAAGCAAATTGAAAGTAAAACAGAACGCTCCCATAGGAGCGTTCTGTTTTACTTTCACCTTGCTTTAAGCAGCCACCTGCCTTTAACACAGCTCTTTTACAACATGTTTTACAAACACACTATTTATTTATGTCGTCAAACATAAAAATCTACGCGCCCCCCCCCCCCTTCCAATAAAATTCTGAAAGTCTGGATCCGCACCTGCGATCAACTCTCGATTACAATCGCTGGGACCTACAACAGCCCCTGCTGACACCAATATCCCGTAAATGCTCAGAAACTTAAGTCTGGCTGTCAATTGTCGTCTGACCAGTTTGGCGGTCGGGATCGGGCTTCATGTATTTGTATCTGCTCGTACGATCGTCGTCCAATTCTTTGGAAACAAACAGCGTCTGGGTGTCAAACAGTTGGGATGTATTAGACACGCCGAGTTACTCGGCGTCGCATCTGGATACAAACTCTTTGCAAAGTTGCATAGTGATGTGAAAGGGTTAACCCTTTCACCGCCGAAGTCGCATAAATGCACCAAGACAAATAGTGCAGTCCCAGATCAGACGCGGCGTCTGATCAGGGACTTCACTTTATGTCTCATTCTCTATTCCTATATATGTGCTTTATTCTTTTGAAATTTCCTTTATTTATCTCATTTCCTTATTGGACCGAATGATTTAACAAAATATTGATTGCAGACGACAATAAGAAATTTGGCGCCAAAAGGGTTAAAGTTCATCTTACCAGCGCTGTCTGACGTTTCCTGATTACGTCTTCCGCTACATTATGCACGTAGTCACAGTGTTTTCGGAACGTTCGCCCCATCTTTGTGAGATAAAACAGGAAGTCCGGGTACAGTGCAATGCGTCTGAAATAATTGAAGGACCAGTTGGTAGTTTTTCAGTAACTGTTCATGGGCTGGATATTAACCCTTTGCTCCATTAATATCCATGTAAGAAATAACGACATCATAATTAACTGAATATTCATAAAGGTACAGTACAACCCCCTTAACCAAGTTTTAGTAAAGAAGAATTTAGCTCTTGTCTAGACAGGTGGCTGCTTAATGCAGGATAAAAGTCATACGAAAAGTTCCTTTTGTGAGCTTTCTGCATGACATTCATTCTGCATTAAGCTGCTGTCTTACATACGGGCATTGATACTAAATTTAACTCTTTTGGCGCCAAATTTAAAAGTGTCGTCTGCAATAATAATTTCATATTAAATATAATTCTGAACTAAATAGTAAAACATTTGTTTTTAAAAACCTGTATGCTTGGGCTAAAATAATACACAAAACAGTAAAGTCCCAGGTCAGATGCCGCCTTGAAAAGGCGGCATCTGACCTAGGACAGCACTGTTTTCAATGGTGCCAAAAGGCGACATTGGCGCCGAAAGAGTTAACGTCTGGTTTAGAGGAGTTTTACTTGCTGTGGACAAGGATTGTTCTTTACCATGACAGAAACTGTAGTCTCAGATCTACAAGGATATGGCTACGAGGTTATAAAACTTTTTGCGTGAGTCCGAGATCATTCTCAAGCATCTGATTGGTCAGATTCTGAGCTTGCTCAGAATCTGACCAATCAGATACTTGAGAATAAGACATAGACTCATAATTTTTAAAACCTTGAAACCCTGTTTCATCTGTTTCTACTCTGTTTGCAGAGGCAACTTATAAATGGCGTATCTACTGAGTAGAGGGTTCTTAATTAGGAGGACGTACACAGTCGGTGTTAACCCATTACGTCATAGGCTATTTTTAGATACAAACTCTTTGAATTAATCTACCGAAAAGGAGCATTATTTAGAGAAAAGGACAATTTTAGAATTTTGTACCTTGAAACCATTGTGATAAATAGAGCATTTGCTCCTATAGGAGCAAATGCTCTATTTATCACAATGGTTTCACAGAGTGTCTTTTATAGAGTCGTCAAAAGTCGTCAATATGAGGGAATGGGTTAATTGACATGGTTGACACAGACCAAGGTCAACACTGTTTGCTATTCATCAGCATCTTCAGTTTGTTCGTTCTTGACTACCACCTCAACCTGTGCGGGCCCAATATTAAACGAAAAACTGTACACATAGGGTTCATCTAGGATCCTTTTGATTTGGGTTATCACTGTTTGCAAACACCAGTACACATGCACTCGTTTCCTGTCTCAGATGTTTAAATAGTAGACTTACTTTTCTCTGGCCCACCAGATTTCAGAGAGTTCGTCTACCGCGACGAGGTAAGGATGGGGTGGACTGAAATGAGATTTACAAACAATATTTAACCCCGTTTCACGATTGACAAACAGTAGTTAACCCTGTTTCGCGATTGACAAACAGTACTGTTGTAAACAGAGTAGACTCAGGTCAGACGGCTCTAATAGGAACCGTCTGATCAGGGTCTTTTCTGTGTGACACACATTATTTAATCCTGCTTCACGCGGTTAGTCCATGGAAACCCACTTATCTTATCTGTATGACCAGCGACAGTTCAAAGCTGGACGGAAGTATTGCAGGAAGCCAACAAATGAGCATTCTACACCAATCTTATTCTGTATTAACCCATTCCTTCGTAGGCTATTTTAGACTCAACCTCTTTGAATAAATCTACTGAAAAGGAACATTTAATAGAATAGAAAAAAAGGAAAACTTAAGAAGTGTGTAGTTTTGAAACCATTGTGATAAATACAGCAAATGCTCTATTTATCACAATGAATTTAAAAAGTAACTTTTACAGAGGCGTCAAAAGGCGGTACTATGAGGGAATGGGTTAATTAAGCAGCCATCTTTTTTTTAAAAAAACAACAACTCCGTGTTATTAGTTTACTGGCTGCTTAACCATGTATAGCACATGAACAATGGAAATTGTGATCAAGAAAACAAGCATATGAACAATGGAAAGTGTGATCAAGAAAACAAGCATATGAACAATGGAAATGGTGGTCAAGAAAAAATAGAGTTAGATCCACAGTAGAACCTGGCCTAAGCAGTCATTAATTTATTGAACATATAAGTCTGAAAGAAGGTAGATCTAGTTGCTTAACCCATTCCCTCATATCTACGACTTTTGACGACTCTGTAAAAGTCACTTTGTGAAACCATTTTGATAAATAGAGCATTTGCTCCTATGGGAGCAAATGCTCTATTTATCACAATAGTTTCAAGCTAAAAAATCTATTTTTTTACTTTTCTCTAGTTAATGCTCCTTTTCGGTAGATTTGTTCAAAGAGGTTGTATCTAAAAAAAAGCCTATGAGGGAATATGTTAATGTAGGGCAATAGTAATGCAGATAGCTCATATAGGTGTTTTTTGCACTGTTTTTGCCAGATTTACAAATAGTATGGTTTCAAAACATGACTTTTACAGAGACGCCAAAAAAGCGTCAATATGAGAGAATGGGTAAGTTATCAGTGGTCTTCTGATCTTGTCGTGTGCATATTACCAGTTCATGTATTCCCTACCCTGGTGTTTGACAATCTGTCTCGTAGGAGAACGCACATCTCAGTATGATGTCCAGCGTGCACCTGCTGACGTGTGTGAACAGCTCGAACCTTTCACCGGTGGCCGCAAACTTGTCGAGGTTCTCCTGTGTCAATCAGTAGAAACATACCAGGATGAAAGTATTGTAGGTATTGCGCATCATTATGAACCCTTATCCGTTAACCCATTACCTCATAGGCTATTTTTAGATACAACCTCTTTGAATAAATCTACCGAAAAGGAGCATTATCTAGAGAAAAGGAAAATTATAGAAATGTGTAGTTTGAAACCATTGTGATACATAGAGCATTTGCTCCTATAGGAGCAAATGCTCTATGTATCACAATGGTTTCACAAAGTGACGTTTACAGAGTCGTCCAAAGTCGTCAATATGAGGGAATGGGTTAAGGGACATTGATCACTAATTGCAATCGTAACTACTCGCCGTATTCCGTCAGAGTTCGGAATGCAATCGTAACTACTCGCCGTATTCCGTCAGAGTTCGGAATATAGAAATAGCCGAGGTGTTCCGAGTGCACTAATTGGCTAAGATAATGACGTAATAGGTTAAGCGCAGTCTGACTGGCATTTGCAAACAGGTTGGATCTGGATGAGGTGCCGAGTAGCTCGAGGTCTCTCATCTGGATCCATTTTTTTCCATTTAGCCAATACTTATCTCTTTATATAAAATCTTGAATGAGCGAATTGGAAATAAGTACATATTATGGTAATAGAGTTTTCTGAGATATCATTTTATAGCGGGATAAGAGTTAAGTATTGAAAGAGCATTATTTTATCATTATGTTTTCTCATGATGTTTTCATTATGTTCGTATGATGTTATCATGATGTTCTCATTATGCTCTGGCTATGTTCTAATTATAACCTCATTATGTTCTCAGTATGTTCTCATATGTATCAGTACAGTAAAACCTCTCTATATCGGCCACTAAATTACATCAAGTAGTTTGTGTTAAAGGCAGATGGCTGCTTAAAGCCAGACGAAAGTAAAACAGAACGCTCCTACAGGAGCGTTCTGTTTTACTTTCACATTGCTTTAAGCAGGCAGCTGCCCTAAATACCAACTAATTAAAATAATGTAGTGGCCGTTATAGAGAGGTTTTACTGTACTTAATTTGTCCCAGTTCAACAATGAAGATATCCGCAAATCGTTATAATTTCAAATTCATTATCATATTTATGATCCATAAAGTCATTTGTTTTACATTCATTAATTATATATCTTTAACTAGGCTGGGGTGTATACATGAAACTATTACCATCAGGCGTTCAGCAGCACTGTTGTACACACCAACATATGGCTTCAAAATGTCAAAGTGGAATGCGGGAGTTAGAAGTCTTCTTGAGCGAGCCCAGCGAGTCCCCTTCGAGATCAGCAGACCCGTTCCCAGCCAGGGAAGGCCAAACCTATACATCCCACTAAAACCTGTAGGTTTGGGCTCTGAAAATTATCATTATAATGATAGCATGGTGGTGAATTGCATTTCATATAACGAAAGCTATGAACACATTTGAACTTCGATATATCGAACTCCATGGGACCATACAAATTTGTTCGAGATAACAGAAGTTCGAGTTATCGGACTTCTAATCTGGACAATTTCTCGAGTTGACAGCTTAATGCAGGTGTAAAGTAATGATGAAAGCTCCTGTGGGAGCTTTCAGCATTATTTTACACCTGCATTAAGCTGTCACATTTGTTTCTATGATGCATGTAAGAGCAATTCTGTATTGTAACTTTTGGAAGAACCGAACTTTTAGTTCGAGTTATCCCGAAGTTCGAGTTATCTGAGTCGAGATATCGAAGTTCAACATAATTTTCTTACTGCCGACATCCCTATACATGTAAAAGCGAACCAGACTCGTTCATGTGTATTTGGGATATTCTAATTAACACTTTACGCCATAAATATGCCTTTCTCTGCCTCTGCCTTGGGTCTATCTACCCTGTTTGCTTATGAAATAATACAGATATGATTCTACAGTTTCTGCCATGGCCCGAGATTTCTGTGTTCATGTGCCATTTTAGAAATAATATTCCACAATGTAATCAATATAGTAAACCCTCTCTATAACGGCCACTAATGTGTCTTAATTAGTTTGTATTTAGGGCAGGTGGCTGCTTAAAGCAATGTGAAAGTAAAACAGAACGCTCCTATAGGAGCGTTTTGTTTTACTCTCACCTTGCTTCAAGCAGGCATCTGCATTTAACGCAAAATACTTGATGAAATTCAGTGGCCGTTATAGAGAGGTTTTACTGTATTCGTGATGTAATTATATATTACATAAATAATCACGAAGTAAAGGGTCTGCGAATGTGTATATTGGTGGCAATAAGAGGAGGAGCAAAAAAATCACCACATAATCCTTATCATGCTGGAAACATATCGAAGTCGTTAACCCTTTCCTCCATAAAAACGCTTTTTAGCGCATTTGTAAACAGGTTAGACCTAGATCAGACGGTTCCTGTAGGAGCCGTCTGATCAGCGTCTGCTAGATGTGTTTTTCGTGGAATTATAAAGTTCTGATTTTTGTCGAAGCTCTAATTCCCTTTAACCCTTTCCCTCATAGAAACGTGTTTTCACGCATTTGCAAACAGAGTAGACCCAGATCAGACGGCTCCTAGAGGAGCCGTCTGATCAGGGTCTGCTCAGTTTGCTTATGGAAGTTGATAGATCTGTGTCGTTACTTTCTAAAATTACTACAATGTACCACCTTCCAGATTTGATTATAAGTGGTTTGTTCATGAATATTCAATGGGTATTAAAATTTGGACTAAACATAGAACAGGGAAAGGGTTAAAAACATTACATTAGAGAATTAAGTTAATGCATATTCATGAGGTGATTCATTCATGCATAAATGTTCATTAGGGACAGTGTTAAACCTGACTTGTTCAAATGACCAATTATCAAGCGGCAAAGACCCTTCGAACACACTGGTCTACTCAACAATAGGTTAAGATCAACCATTGACTCGCCAAGCAATTCATCTGCAATCTTACTTTCTGTAGCAGAGTTATAGAAACCCTCCAAGTTCCATTTTTCTTCAAAAATATAATGAGAGTGCCAACCGACTGAGGAAATGCCGAGGTATTGAGTGCTTCATCAGGGTACAAACTGTTTGCGTTTAAAGCGAAGTGAAAGAAATACCTATATTGAACTATTGATTGCGACGTTGGTAATACATGTACTAAAAAAGGCACTATGGTTTTGCTCTGAGCTTTTGATTCTCACATTACTATGAATATTTAATTATTTATTCAAATATAAAATAAGGAAAATATATCTCCATGGCAAACGTTAAAAAACATATCTCTAAGTAACCTATAAGCAAATAAAATATCCTACATGAGCTGTCTGGTCTGGCTCTACTCTGTTTGCAAATGCGTCCAAATTATTGAATAAATGCAAAATAAGAACATTTCTGGATCTTAATGGATTAATGCAGGACGTGCGTTATGCAGAACACTCCCATAGGAGCAGTCTTATTCCTAAAGCTCCTAAGGAGAAACTTAAGAAAAGTCCTTTGTTTCGTGAATACTCCTTAACCCATTCCCTCAGTCTATTTTTAGATCCAACTTCTTTGAATAAATATACCGAAAAGGAGCATTAATTAGAGAAAATGATTTTTTTTAGAATTTTGTAGTTCTGAAACCATTGTGATAAATAGAGCATTTGCTCCTTAGGAGCAAATGCTCTATTTATTACAATGGTTTCAAAACGTGACTTTTACAGATGCGTAGAAAGGCGTGTTTAATACTATTTATGGAGGAAAGGGTTAATCTTATAAAATCGATACAGGTAAAGATACCTAAGAGAAATAAATATGTATATAAAATACATACTTAACCAAATATTCTAGAAGTCATTGAATAAAAAAATACTCAAGAGGTTTGCTATAAATGTAGACAGACAATTTCTCCTTAGGTTGGCCTAAGGTTAACCTATTCCTAAGGAGCTTTATGAATATGGGCCCATCGTCAGTCTGAGTGCTGATTTTATCAAGCATTTTACCGGAAGTTTTCATGACGGCTTTCACGGTGGAAGGGTGGTTGACCACTATGGTGACTCGGGCAGGTCCGATCCATAGGCAGAAGTAGCGCCGAAACTGGTTACCCAGACCCATCATAAACTTGATCCGTTCAGGAGCAGTTTTAGGAAACTGAAGGAAATGTGAATTGTAAAGATAGAGTATGTGTACACAGTTATAGTATAAAATGAGTATCATGAATGTTTTTCTCTGACAATCCCTGTAACATGTTCATGTCAAACTCAGCAAATAGTGTAGACCCAAACATGCTAACTGCCGTCCCTATTTGCCAACGATTAGCTATTGTACATGTAACATGCTTAAATATACCAAACTCAATCAACATTATAGCCACTGCTCAGAGCCGCCCCTGTAACAACGCGATTGGTCTGGAGCTACATCGTTTTTGCTTTTAACTTCTCGTCTCACGGCTCAGAGAGAGAGAGAGAGAGAGAGAGAGAGAGACAGAGAGAGAGACAGAGAGAGAGAGAGAGACAGAGAGAGACAGAGACAGAGACAGAGACAGAGAGAGACAGAGAGAGACAGAGAGAGACAGAGACAGAGACACAGAGAGAGACAGACAGACAGAGACAGACAGAGACAGAGACAGATAGAGACAGAAAGAGAGACAGAGAGAGACAAAGAGAGACATAGAGAGACAAAGAGTGACAGAGACAGAGAGAGCGAGAGAGTGAGAGAGAGAGAGAGAGAGAGAGAGAGAGAGAGAAAGAAAGACAGTCAGAGACACAGGGACAGGCGACAGAAATACCGAGAGAGGGAGAGAGAGAAGAGAAGAGCGAGAGAGAGCGAGAGAGTGACAGAGACACACAGAGGCAGACAGAGAGAGACATTTAGAGACAGAGACAGAGAGACAGAGACATTTAGACTAGAGACAGAGACAGACAGACAGACAGTGACAGGCAGACAGGTAAACAGACAGAGAGAAAGAGATACAGATAGAGAGAGACAGAGAGAGAGATCCAGAGAGGGGACAGAGAGAGAGGAGACAAAGAGAGAGAGAGAGAGAGAGACAGAGAGACAGAAAGAGAGACAGGGAGAGACAAATAGTGACAGAGACACAGAGAGAGTCAGAGAGAGAGAGAGAGAGAGAGAGAGAGAGAAAGAAAAACAGATAGAGACAGAGGGACAGACAGACAGAAATACAGAGAGAGGGGGAGAGAGAAGAGAAGAGAGAGCGAGAGAGACAGAGACAGAGACAGAGAGAGGCAGACAGAGAGAGACATTTATAGACAGAGAGACAGAGATATTTAGACTAGAGACACAGGCAGACAGACAGACAGACAGCGACATGCAGACAGGTAAACAGAAAGAGAGACAGATAGAGAGAAACACACAGAGAGCCAGAGAGGGGACAGAGACAGAAATAGAGATAGAGCCAGAGAGGCAGACAGACAGAGGCAGAGAGAGAGAGAGAGAGAGAGAGAGAGATCGAGAGAGGTTGTTAAAAATGTACACACATAGAAGCAGAGACAAATTAAGGGGGATGGGTCAGATTAACAAATGGGGATTTCAGCTTACCAGGTGGAGGTTACCAAAGAACCAGTGTCGATCTGTAGGACCTGGTGCATCTTTAAACCATTTCTTCAGATGTCGAATATGACTATACAGCTGGAACATTTTGTACAGTATATACGTTGCTATGGCAACTAGGCAAGTGCTGACAAACATTCCCCTGGGGTGGAATATCAGCCCTAGAGTGGACAGCATGCTTATGAGATCGCTGGTCATTTTTCGTCAACCCAGTGACACGCTATCGCTGATATACTGGGAAACTAAGCGCAGCAGTAATTCTTTAATAGACACTGTATCTTCCAGGTTGTTGTATCAGTGCCTCTAAAGTTTTAATGACCTTGTACAATACAGGTTGTTGTATCAGCTCCTCTAAAGTTTTAGTGACCTTGTATAATACAGGCTGTTATATTGTTAATAGCCTTGTATAATGCAGGTTGTTGTATCAGTCCCTCGGAAATATTAATCCTTCATCACGAACCTAACTGGTCCTTAAAAAACTGTGTATACAAACACGTACATAATTGGTTCATGAAAGAATTATAGTGTGTATACATACACATAGCCAATAGATTCATAAATAAACATAGTGTTTATACATGTACATAGCTAATAGATTCATAAATAAACATAGTGTGTATACATGCACGCAGCTAATAGATCAGTCAAAGAAACATGCCATATATAGTTACGCAAAAATTATAGATCCATAAAAGAAGCCTAGTGTGAATATATATGCACACAAATGAAGCCTAGAGTATATACATGCATAAAGCTAATAATTCCACAAAAGAAACACAGTGTGTATATATACACATAGCTAAATATACACATAGCTAATAGATTCACGAAAGAAGCATAGTGTATACATGCACATGGCTAATAGATCCACAAAATGAACATAGTGTGTATACAAGCAAATAGCTAATAGATCCATAAAAAACATTGTGTGTATACATGCACGTAGGCCTATAATTCATCTTATTGCATACTTATATTCGCTGAGAAGTTGTCAACTGTTCCAGGTTATATTTCAGTTCAGGCAATAAAATGCTTATTTGCGAACTGAGTGTTTTATAAATAAGTATTGCTTGTTGTGTAGGTCATGAGACTTGGTAAGCTATACCTACACCTTGGTGTCTGATCTACAGACACAAATATGAACAAATAATTACTTACAAAATAACTAAACAGTTTAAGCGTGATACAATGATTTATAACACTGTGTTATCAAATCTGCCCTTTGACCAATTAGATTAATCTGTATCTAATCAAGGACACATACGTTGCATCTTACCCTGTTATCTCTCTTTCTGTTCCGTGTTTGAAGTCGGCAATGTTCGATTTTAACCCTTCGCTTGCTGAATTTTAAAACACATTTCTCCTTCTTTACCCATGCCCTGTTGTATAATTACATATATCTTCACTGTGAACAAGTATTGCGCTGTGCAATCACTGCTGTGGAGTGCACTGGTTGCACAATCAACTTGTAAATAGTGCAGACCCTGATGAGACAGCTCCTGCAGGAGCTGTCTCATCTGGGTCTTCACTATTTACAGGTAGGTATATTGACGCGAATAGCAAGCGAAGGGTTAATTTTGGTATCCATTACGAATATACAGTATAACCTGCCCTAAGCGGTCATGCATTTATTTGATCATAGGAATTTTAAAATAGTTATCATAGGAATGCTTAATGCAGGGCAAAGGTAATACAGAAAGCTCCTGTGGGAGCTTTCTGTATTAATTTTGACATGCATTAAGCTACTTCTTTCAAATAGTGGCCCATGAATATTTTATTTCATATCGATAATATATAAAGTCTAACTTTTGGGAGTCTCTTTCTCCTCTCTTTCTCTTTGACCTCTAAGAATGTCTGTCTGTCTGATAGATGTCTGTCTGTTTGGCAAATGTCTGTCTGTCTGTATGTATGTATTATGTACGTACGTACGTACGTACGTATGTATGTATGTGTATATGTATGTATGCATGCATGTACGTGCGTATGTATATATGTACGTATGTATGTACGTACGTATGTATGTACGTGCGTATGTATGTATATACGTATGTATGTATCTACGTACGTATGTATCTACGTACGTGTATATGTACGTA
>OY755249.1:6725344-6739084 GCA_963576725.1 Azorinus chamasolen
ATTGCTTTCTTTCAATGCATAATGATAAATCAACCACTGTGTACACAAATATGTAACTAACACCAATTATCATTTATAAATGAGAGATAATATGGCAGTTTTACTGTTATCTATACCTGCACTTTTAATACTGAAAGGGTTAACAAATCGTTATATTTTTTTGTATTTTGCTAGATCCCAATAGAAGGCATGCAAGGAAATGGAAGGCTGGTCCCCCTCCAATGGATCCAAAGAAAGAATATATCAATGCAGGTCACGAGAACCAGATGGTGAGGCCTCTCATTCCTCATATACTGTAAATCTGTCTAAATTAAACAACCCCATTGTAAAAGCTGTACAAAGCCAAGTACTGCATTGTAAAACTAAAAGCTCTCCTTACACACATTTCTTCAAACGCCTTTTCACGCCTAAATTGCGAACAGGGTATACCAAAGACCTATGATAACATACAGTAAAATCTCTATTATTCGAACACAAAAATACGTATCATTATCGATCTTTAAGACAGGTGGCTGCTTAATGCATGGTGAGAGTCATGTAGAAAGCTCCTCTAATTCTTCTATACAAAAAAATTGAATAATAGAGATTTTACTGTATATATATATATCATATAGGGCTTTGGGTATACCTAGATCAGACGACTCCTTTAGGAGCTGTCTGATCAGGGTCTTCTCTGTTTGCTTACAAAATTATAATAGACCTTACTCAACATTTTCTACCAATACCAAAAGATCCATTGTACATAATTTTTTTATGGCATTATGAAAAATCAGCTAATGGGTATTCATAATGTCATTATTTCTTAACCCTTTCCCTGTTCTGTGTTTCAGCCAAATTTCAATACCTACTGAATAATCATTAACAAAATAGTTATAATGAAATATGGAAGGTAGAACATTGTAGATATTTTAGAAAGCAAAGAAACAGATCTATCAAATTCTATTAGCAAACACGTTTCTATGAGGGAAAGGGTTAAAATGAATATTGAACAGGTAGTCAGGTAAAGGGTTAAACCATGCCCTGTTGAATATTCATGTAAGAAAATTTTAATAATGTCATCATGGATATTTTTAGCTGAAAATGTCCTATGGTATATGTCACTGTGGCAGTGTGCACATGACTATTTGGTATTGGTAGAAACTGTGGAAGCAGATCTATAATAGTTTCATAAGCAAACAGGACAGACCCTGATCAGATGACTTCTGCAAACAATTTGGATCCATCTTGGATGTAATGTACATGTAACTTGTTTGGCATCTTATAAGGATCAAAACTACTTGACATTTGGATCTAGATAGTATTTTGAATCAAGAGGGCCATGATGGCTCTGTATTATTTATCTGCTTAACCCATTACCTCATAAGCTATTTTTAGATACGACCTCTTTGAATAAATCTACCAAAAAGGAGCATTAACTAGAGAAAAGGAAATTTTTTAGATATTTGTAGTTTGAAACCATTGTGATAAATAGAGTATTTGCTCCTATAGGAGCAAATGCTCTATTTATCACAATGGTTTCACAAAGTGACTTTTACAGAGTCGTTAAAAGCCGTCAATATGAGGGAATGGGTCAATAGGTCAAGTGTATTGTTATATAAATCTACCATATAAATCTATCTGATCTGGGCCTTCTGCTTTTGCAAAGGCATGGAAAGGCATTTATATAGCCCATATCTTCTTACAGATGCCCTTTTCACGTTTTTTAAAACAGAATAGATCCAGATCAGACAATCTGAACAATTTCAGTAGATTTTTATAAAGGATTTATTTGTATGAGGATTTTTCAATTAACTTCTATTGAGGAATGTTCTTAATTTTCTCCAAAGGAGCTTTTTGAATATAAGTCCTTGTAATTTTTCAGGTATCCTGACAGTCAAAGAAATTAAAAAGATCATTAGTTTTTGAGTTATGGATCCTTTGTTCATCAATAATTTTGATTCATTGCATTATGAATATGATAACTGGTTACAATAAAACCTCTCTCTAACAGCCACTAAATAGAGAATAATAGGTTAGTGCCGTAGATGGGACGCTTTATCCGACGAGGGGAGAAAACGTTGAGGCGAGGCTTGCCGAGCCTCAACTGTTTTCTCTCCGAGTCGGATAAAGGCGTCCCATCTACGGCACTAACCTATTATTCGATTTATCCAGTCAATATAGTTAAATGTCTTTTTTATAGACTCATAACACTCTTGAAATAATTTACATTGAAAATGCAGTTTTTCGATCAACGGATCCCTCCCGTTTCACTTCCATTTAGACGTAAATAGATCTAATGAGCTACCGCAGAGGAATATAGTTTCGATACTTGTATTACTAGAAGGGAAACGTGGTTGAATTTGAAAAATAAGATGATTTGAATCGAGGGTCGATAAGTTATTTCAAACAGACATGATCTATATTCTTTGGTCAAATTCGAGTTACGTAGTCTCGGTTTCTATTTTTAGATTCTACCTAACGTCACTCAGAAATCGATGGAACTGAACAGGCTATATTTAGGTTTATGACTATCACCGCCCCTGTAAGAGTTTATCAATCAAATAATCATGAGAGTGAAAAGAAAACATTTACTATTTATCTGTCAATCTTTGCTTCCAGGTTTGATTTTATCAAAAACGGGTTTTGCCAGCGGTGGATTAAATTAATAAAAGTGATAAATCAACGTCATTTTGTATGTGGCCTCGGTGGCGTAATCGGTAAGGGCGACGTCTCTAGAGAGATTAGAATTAGTTTTTGTAGGATCAGGCGCGGGTTCGAATCCAGCTGTAGCCAATTATTTTTATTTTTTCTCATTTTAATAATTCTTCTGGTGACCAAATAGATCTGTTAGATCTATTCCATCAACATGTTTATGAATATTTACAGAAAACTAAAATAGTTCCATGGTTATAGAATCATTACACCTATCTACTAACCTAATAAACCTTCCACTACCGGAAGTAACCTAATAAACCTAAGTTTATTTGCACCCCCTTTATTATGTCACGAGAGAAGCCTGGTGACTGGATAAATTGTGTTAATTAGTTGGTATTTAGGGCAGGTGGTTGCTTAAAGCAAGGTGAAAGTAAAACAGTAGGAGCGTTCTGTTTTACTTTCACTTTGCTTTAAGCAGCCACCTGCCTTTTACGCAAAATACTTGATGTTATTTAGAGAGGTTTTACTGTGCTGTTGATGGACAAGCCAGCAATTTGAACCTGATGAGATACTGAATCACTTCACATTCTGGATCCAAGCTGTGCCGTTGATCATATTTTTGAAAAGGAAGATCTACATGTGCTTTGAAACTATTCCAGCTTATTTAATATTATAACAGTTACCCTTTATTATGCATATGCAAATATAGTTGTCATGGGAGCTGACTCAGGAGAAGAACTCATTAAGCTTTTAGCCTTCGTTCTAATCCTATAGTGATACTCTGTGGTTATCATCATCATCATCATCATCGGTTACTTTAGATTAACGTGCAGGTGCAGGGGCATTATACCACACTAGTGGGCCCCCCTCCAGACAGCTGGCTAGCTGCACGCATGGCAGATCTCACTCCTGTTCTCCAAGTGTTTCTATCATGTGGGTCGATGGCAGAGAGCCTCCACTCTCTACAATCTCTCTCTACCACCTCCCTCCATGACATCTTGGGCCGTCCGGGCCTACCTCTTCCAGTCACTTGAAAGTCCCAGGCACACTTTACAGCACTGCTGGAACGTTCCACGTGGCCGTACCAGCGAAGCCTCCTCTCCCTTAGTATGGGGTCAAGATCCTCCAGACCCAGCTGCCGAAGCAGCTCATTTGAACTTACCATGGCCACATTCTCTGGCTTGATCCTACAAATTTGTCTGACCATGGCTCTGTCGTTGCGCTGTAGGCGTTGAAGGTTTGGCTTGGTTAAGGGCCAGGTTTCGCAGGCATGGAGCATTGCGCTCCGGACACAAGTGCTGTACACACGTCCCCGTGTCTTGTAGGAGAGGTGGCGTGATGACAGGACTGGTAGCAGCTCCTTGAACTTCTTCCAGGCGGTTTTCACTCTTGTAGAAGTTGCAAGCTCGCAGCCTCCAGCTGCTGAGATCATGTCGCCCAGGTAACAGAAAGAAGATACTACTTCCAACTTGTCATCCCCAACTTGGACGTCTTTCTGTGGCCTGCCATCAAGGGGGCGCGCATTTCCCTGGCATCTGGCACATGTGAAGTTGGGGTCCTCCACTAGGCGTTTGAGCCCACTGCATTTCTTATGCACCCAGTGCTTACAGCCATTGCAAAAGATGCTGTTGCTGCCTACCCCGGTGCGACAGACAGCGCATGGGAATTTGCCTGAGCTGTGCAGAAGATCTAGACCTGAGCCACAGATCATTACCTTGGTCTTTCCTGCATTTATACGTAGCCCCTTCTTTCCCATTCCTTCTTTCCAGACTAAAAGCCTCCTGACACATTCATCCAGGGAATCAGCGATGATAGCGAGGTCATCAGCATAAAGGTCCTCCCAGGGTACGCCTGCTCGGAACTCTCTTGACAGGGCTTCAAGCACAATAATGAAGAGCAGCGGACTGAGTACAGATCCCTGGTGTACACCAACCTTCACCTCAAACTCTTTGCTGTATCCTTCTCCAACCCTGATACGACTCCTTGCATTGCTATACATTCCTTGGACCAGTCGCACAATCCACTCCTCTACGCCAAGTTTCCTCAATGCCCACCAGATGACCTTCCTTGGGACTCTGTCAAACGCCTTCTCGAGGTCTACGAAAGCGATGTAAAGCCTTTTGTTCACTGCTAGGTATTTCTCCTGCATCTGTCGAACAACGAAGATTGCATCAGTAGTGCCTCTACCTGGAACAAAGCCGAACTGTGAGTCATCAATTGACACCAACTGTCTGATGAGGCCGTCCACAATCCTCTCCAGGACTTTCATGACCTGCTCGGTCAGCTTGAGACCACGGTAGTTTCCTCTGTCCAGAGCATCACCCTTGCCCTTGTAGAGGCAGACAATGAAGCTCTGCTCCCAATCAGTGGGGACCTTGCCATCATGGATGATTGCATTTGCAAGGTCGCGAACCATGGTTGTGCCTGTGTCACCTGCTGCTCTGATCATCTCCACCACTATGCCTGACGGGCCAGCTGCTTTGCCGGACTTCATCTTGGAGATTGCCTTCTCCACCATATCAGTAGTGACTGATATTGGTGGACCTTCCAGTGGTGGCTCCATGGAGAGATGTTCAGGGTCCCAGTCAAATTCCACATTGAGGAGCCTTTCATAATGCTCCAGCCATGCTGCCTGCTTTGAATCTTCGGTCAATGACAACTCCCCTGTGTCGTTCTTTACTGGCTTGTCGCCCACTACATCCATATTTTCCTGGCGCATCTGGTTTGCAAGGCGGTAAACCTCCATCGACTTTGTGTCGATGTTCCCAAAGACCCTCGAGTCTGCTTCATGGCGAGCTTGATGTACTTCACGTCTGGCTGTGCGCTTGGCTGCATCATACGCTGCCCTTGTGCCGCTTCCAGCCTTCCATGACTTGAAAGCTTGCCGCTTAGCAGTAATGGCCTTTTCCACTAGGTCATTCCACCACCAGGTTTCCTTTCTCCATCGGTGAGGCTTAGTTGTGCCACACACCTCTTCAGTCGTCTGGAGCAAGCCTGTCTTTAGCTTGGACCAGATTTCCTCAGAAGTTGCCCTATTTTCATCCGTGGCGGAAGTCACATGAGCTTTGAAGACTTCCCGGAATCGACTGCTTATTTGGGGATCCCTGAGCTTCCAGACTTTCTGACGTGGGGTGAACTTGCGCTTGGCCCGGGGTGGCATGTCAATCTTCATGTCGCACACCAGGAGTTGATGCTGTAGAGCAACTTCTTCACCAGGTATCACCTTCACATCAGTTATGTGTCTACGCATGATCTTTGGAAACAGAATGAAGTCAATTTGTGTGGCTGCACCTCCGGATCTATAAGTGATCAGGTGAGTGTCACGTTTCTTAAAACATGTGTTGCCAAGAAGCAGGTCGTATGCTAGGGCATATTCTAGGATCCTCTCACCCTCTGCATCAGGCTCTGGCCTGCCATAACCTAATCCGCCATGTACCTCTCTAAAACCAGTGCCAGTACTGCCTACATGGCCATTCCAGTCCCCGCAGGGAATCAGGTATTCAGATGCTGGGATCCTGGCCGTCACAGCGTGAAGCTGGTCATAGAACTGGTCCTTCTCATGATAAATGTATATACTTTTTAAAATAAAGTATGTTTAAACTTCAGGGAACTGCATCTCTGATCAAGGTCTGCTCTGTTTGCTTATGGGATACCCAATAATATAGATGGGATTCTTTGCTTTCTTCCATGACCAAAAATTATCCTTTTCATATGGCATTGTAAAAATTCAGCCAAAAGTCGAATATTTTTACATGAATGTTTATAGCCAACATTTACAGTGAATAACACCAGAGATACAGATAAAGCCGCATACCCAAATCCTAAAATCATCATTTCTCCACCAAACCCTATCGTCTATTTGAGATGATTCTTAAGAGTGGTCACACTATACTATAGAGTTGGGTGGAGAAATAAAGGAGATATTCTTTAACCCATTCCCTCATAATGACGACTTTTGACAACTCTGTGAAAGTCACTTTGGGGAACCATTGTGATAAATAGAGCATTTGCTCCTAGGAGCAAATGCTCTATTTATCATAATGGTTTCAAACTACAAAATTCTAAAAAAAAAATCCTTTTCTCTAGTTAATGCTCCTTTTCGGTAGATTTATTCTAAGTGGTTAGATCTAAAAATAGCCTATGACTGAGGTAATGCGTTTAAATGTTTAGATTAATACATCATATCTGGACCTTTGATAACAATTATTCTTATATTTGCAGGAGATTGAGGGATATATACAGAGCAAGTTAAGGACCATGCTTACCATCATCTGTATATTTTTTACCGTGGGCCTCTTGCGACTTGTGTTTCACTGGTTCCCTCGGTGGTATCTGAGGTCGACTCACAGAAAATGTTCTCTGGCGGAGGCCACCTCTGTTCTTCTACTGGTAATTATCAGCTAAGATTAAGCAAGATGAAATCTGTGATGGTATTCTTAACCCTTTCCTTCATATGAACACCTTTTCTTACCTATGCAAACATTGTAGACCCAGATCAGATGGCTCCTATAAGAGATCAGGGACTGCTCTGTTGCCTAGGAAATGATATAAATCTGAATTTACAGTTTCTATCATGGCTAAAATATTATGTGTTCATTAAAATATGTGTTCATTATAAATTTAATTCTAATTGATATTCATTATGCCATTAGTACTTACTGAGGGGTACATGTACATGAATATTCAACAGGGAAAGGGTTAACCCTTTCCTCCATAAATACACCTTTCTACGCCTCTGTAAAAATCACCTGTTGAAACCATTGTGATAAATAGAGCATTTGCTCCTTTAGGAGCAAATGCTCTATTTATCACACTGGTTTCAAACTACACAATTCTAAAATATTGCCTTTGCTCTAGTTAATGCTCCTTTTTGGTAAATTTATTCAAAGTGGTTAGATCTAAAAATAGCCAATGGCGGAATGGGTTAAACATGTTTGCTTGCTTCCCAGATAGGAGCTTTATGCATTTCTAATGCAGTGCACTGGACAAACACCTGTGTTTTAAGACATTCATGTTTTATCAGTAAGTGGTCACTAAAGCAGGTTTTATCTCTATATCGGGCCAAACCTGTCTACATTGTATATTAACACTGGGCACTCTAGCGGTGAAACCTTGATTACGGTAACCCTTTCCCTCATATAGACGTATTTTTACGCATTTGCAATCAGAATAGACCCAGATCAGACGGCTCCTAGAGGAGCCGTCTTATCAGGGTCTGCTCTGTTTGCTGATGGAATTTGAAAGATCTGTTTCTTTGCTTTCTAAAATGGCTACAATGTTCCACCTTCCATATTTCATTATAACTACTTTGTTCATGAATATTCAATAGGTATGGAAATTTGTAATAAATATAGAACAGGGAAAGGGTCAACTATGCAAACAGTTTGGATCCAGATGAGATGCCGCATAACTGTTTAACACTTTGACCATATTTTGCAAAGAAATGATACAAATTTCATTTCAAGAATGGAAGCAGACGACAATTGTTGCGGATGAAAAATTGCTAATTTATGGTGTCATTATTTCCAACATGAATATTCAACTGGGAAAGGGTTAAGACGGAATGTGGCTTATTATTTATTTAACCCTTCCCCTGTCCTATAGTTATTACCTATTTAAATACCTGCTGAATATTCCTGGAGAAATTAGTTATAATGTAAAGTGGAACATTGTAGCTAATTTTAGAAGCTAAAGAAACAGATCTATAAAATTCCACTAGCAAACAGAGCAGACTCTGGTCAGATGGCTCCTACAGCATCCATCATATCTGGGTCTTCTCTGTTTGCACATGTATGAAAAGGCATTTATTTGAGTTCTCAAGCTTTTGATTGGTCAGATTTGAGTTCTCAAGCTTTTGATTGGTCAGATTTGAGCCAGAGGCTCAAATCTGACCAATCAAAAACTTGAGAACGAACTCAGACTTGACTAAAAGTTTTATAAGCATGGACCCAGGTTTACACCTCTCCCTTGTTGAATATTCATGTAAAAAATAATGACAACACAAGTACTGTTTATCCGGACTCTGATCAGACGGCTCCTACAGCAGCCATCAGATCTGGGTCTTCTGTGTTTGCACATGTATGAAAAGACATTTATATATTAAGGAAAGGGTTGACCATAAGAAAACATTATGAGAAGACATTTTAATGGTATCCAAGTACAGGACCATCATGGTCTTCTTGTTTATAGCTTTAACCCTTAACCTGTTACATGTTCATGTAAGAAATAAATGACATTGTGAGTATTTATGTGCTCTATAACGGTATTGACATCATGAATATTTATTTTTTTACGGAATATATAGTATTGTACACAAGATGTTTTTGTTTTTTTATAGAAACTGTAGGGTTAGATCTATCATAATTTCATAAGCTAACAGAGCAAACCCTGATCAGACGGCTCCTACAACTTGGCTACAAGAGCCATCTGATCTGGGTCTACTCTGTTTGCGAAGATGTGAAAAAGCGTTTGTATGAGGGAAATAGTTCAGCAAATTAGTCGGCAGGTGATAAGTGCTCAGTTGCATTGCCAAAGTATTGCTCGAAGTTTATTTTAAATCGTTCTGCATGACTTTCTTTATCCAGGGTCTTTTAGTTGAGTCTGAGTTCTTTCTCAAGCTTTTGATTGGTCATATTTGAGTTCTCAAGCTTTTGATTGGTCAGATTTGAGCCAGAGGCTCAAATCTGACCAATCAAAACCTTGAGAACAAACTCAGACTCAACTAATAGTTTTATAAGCATGGACCCAGGTTTACACCTCTCCCTTGTTGAATATTCATGTAAAAAATAATGACAACACAAGTACTGTTTAACCCTTTCCCTCATATAAACGTGTTTTCACGCATTTGCAAACAGAGTTGACCCAGATCAGATGGCTCCTTGAGGAGCCGTCTGATCAGGGTCTGCTTTGTTTGCTAACAGAATTTGGTAGATCTGTTTCTTTGCCTTATAAAATGTCTACAATGTTCCACCTTCCATATTTCTTTGTAACTACATTTGTATTTTGCTAATGAATATTCAGTAGGTATTGAAATTTGGAATAAACATAGAACAGGGAAAGGGTTATCTGGATTTTTACAATGGCATATGTAAACGGGACTACTTGTATCCCTACATGGGCCATCTCATCTGGGTCTACTCAGTTTGCAAAGTAGTGAAAAAAGTCTTTGTATTCATGAGGAGAAAGAGTTAACCCTTCGCTTGCTATTCACGTCAATATACCTACCTGTAAATAGTGCAGACCCAGATGAGACAGCTCCTGCAGGAGCTGTCTCATCAGGGTCTGCACTATTTACAAGTTGATTGTGCAACCAGTGCACAGCAAAATACTTGTACACAGTGAAGATATATGTAATTATACAACAGGGCATGGATAAAGAAGGAGAAATGTATTTTAAAATTCAGCAAGAGAAGGGTTAATATAAAAATTAATATTCATAATTACAGTCTTGTATGTTTATAAATTTGATACATGTATGTAATGATCATCAGTGACTTTTATATGTATTTTTTTTTCGTGTTTGTGCAGGACCAATATCAGCAGTGGTTTGTAGCCAAAGTTCAAACAATCACAAGAGATGGGACCAGGTAACTTCTTTACTCCATGGATATTCATATATAAAAAAGAACATTAATATTATTTGCATTATTGTTATATTAAATAGCACATGGACACAGAATGTTAAGGCCATGGCAGGAACTGAAGAATCGTATTATTTCATATGCAAACGGAGCAGACCCAGTTCTACAGGAGCTGTCTGATCTGGATCTACATTTTTGTGAAGGCTTAACCCTTTCCATCATGTAAATGTTTTCACACATTTGCAAACAGAGTAGACCCAGATCAGCTCCCTTTAGGAGCCGTTTGATCAGGGTCTGCTAATGGAATTTAAATGATCTGCTTGTTTACTTTTTAAAATGGCTACAATGTTCCACCTTCCATATTTCTTTATAACTATTTTATCTATAAATATTCAGTAGGTATTGAAATTTGGAATAAACACGGAACAGGGAAAGAGTTAAAAAGGTGTATTTATGGAGTTTAAGGTTAAATAGTAGGTTCATAGCCTGTAACAAGTTACACTGACATTGTGGTGACCTTTGTTAACAGTTTGAATCTAGATAAGAAACCAAGTAATATTGAATCTCATCAGATTTCGAACTGTTTGATGTTTTAGTCATGCTTTTGAAGAGAAAAAGGACAAGAAATTGAAAATTAATATGAGAGGTATTCGAAACTTTCACCATGACTTTGCATTTATCACCTGCTACATGTAATATGTTTCACCATTTCTTTCATAGAAATGCTTTTTCTCACCTATGCAAACAGAGTGGACCCAGATCACACAGCTCCTGTAGGAGCTGTCTGATCAGGGTCTGCTCTGCTTGCTTCTGAAATTATGATAGATAAATTCAACAGTTTCAAACTTCAAATACCAAAACATCCTGTGTACTTATTACATATTAACTCTTTACTCCATGAAATAATGACATCATGAATATTAACTGGTTCAATTGTTATAATAGCACTTGGAGACATGAGGTTTTGACCATGGCGGAATATCTAGTATCATATCTATATTATTTCATAAGCAAACAGCTCATATATGAGTCATCTGATCTAGGTCTACTCTGTTTGCAAAGACACAGAAAGAAGTATTTATGGAGGAAAGGGTTAAAAAAATAGCTATTAAATATTCATGATGTCATTTAACCTTTAACCCTTCACTTGCTGAATTTTAAAAAATCATTTCTTCTTCTTTACCCATGCCCTGTGGTATAATTACATATATCTTCACTGTGTACAAGTATTTCACTGTGCAATCACTGCTGTGGAGTGCACTGGTTGCACAATCAACTTGTAAATAGTGCAGACCCTGATGAGACAGCTCCTACAGGAGCTGTCTCATCTGGGTCTTCACTATTTACAGGTAGGTATATTGACTTGAATAGCAAGCGAAGGGTTAAGCAAACAGCACAGATGCTGATCAGACAGTTCCTTCAGGAGCTGTATATGCTCTGGGTCTGCTCTGTTTGGGCAGAATTATCGAATAAAGGGTTTACCCTTTCCCTCATACAAACACTTTTTCATGCAAACAGAGTAGAGCCAGATCAGATGGCTGCTGTATAATTCATCTGATCAGAGTCTGCTCTGTTTGCTTATGAAATTATAATAGATCCGACTCAACAGTTTCTACCAATACCAAAAATTCCTCTTTACATTTACAGTAAAACTTCTCTATAATGGCCACTAAATTGTGTTAACTAGTTGGTATTTAGGGCAGGTGGCTGCTTAAAGCAAGGTGAAAGTAAAACAGAACGCTCCTATAGGAGCGTTCTGTTTTACTTTCACCTTGTTTAAGCAACTACCCGTCTTAAATACCAAAATACTTGATGTAATTTAGTGGCCGTTATAGAGAGGTTTTACTGTACCATCAAAAAAAATATTCAGCTTATAAATTTTCATGAAGTCATTATTTCTTACATAAAATATTCAACAGGGAAAAGTTTGATACAGGCTTGTGGTAAAATTGCAATGATAAGTTTCTAGTCCTCTGTTTTGTTAGGACCTGTGTAAATTATTTTACAGGGTAGCAGTTCTCAAACCATCGGCTTCCTTAAGCTTTACTGCTAAATCCAAGAGGCGAAGAGCTCAGCTTTTTCTCAATACTGCTCAGGTATGTATTAGCAATATTTTTATGAACCCTTTCAAGTGTTTCCACTCTCTTGCTGAGTTTCTAAGCAATTTGGGTCAAGTTGATATGTTGAGTTTTATGCCTCATCGGGATTCTAAGTTCTAACTACCTCAGAGCAACAGATAACTTTAGGTGCTTACTCAAACACTAAATTGAAAATTGCAATTTCTCCACCAAACCCTATGTTGTAACCACTCTCTTTTGAATTCTCTCAGTGAGACGATTCTAAAGAGTTGTCATAACATAGGGTATAGGGTTTTGTGGAGAAGTTATTCTTGAAAATGTTTTAATTTATCCCTTTCCCTCATATAAACGTGTTTTCACGCACTTGCAAACAGAGTAGACCCAGATCAGACGGCTCCTAGAGGAGCCGTCTGATCAGGGTCTACTCTGTTGATAGTGGAATTTGGAAGATCTGGTTCTTTTCTTTCTAAAATGGCTACAATGTTCCACCTTCTATGTTTCATTATAACTATTTTCCCCATGAATATTCAGTAGGTATTGAAATTTTGACTAAATATAGAACAGGGTCGGGAAGGGATTAATTTATGCAACTTATCTGAACCCCTGGACTGTATCTCTGTTTTTGTATCACCTGTTTTAGCAGTTTGCTAAATAAATGATCACGACATTGTGTTATTTTACTCCATAGAATGACTCAGTTGTTTTATTGTACTCCTCAGAATGTCTGAGTCATATATTGTACTCATCAAAATGACTTGCTTGTTTAATCATACTTCTTAGAATGGCGTATCGGTAATTGTTTTCTTCTACTCTTCAGAATGACTCAATTGTTTTATTGTACTCCTCAGCATCATGGAATTGTTTAACCATTTCCCTGTTCTATGTTTAGTCCAAATTTTAATACCCACTGAATATTCATGAACAAAACAGTTATAATCAAATATGGAAGGTGGGATATTGCATCCATTTTAGAAAGTAAAGGCACATCTGGATCTACTCTGTTTGCAATTGCGTGAAAACACGTTTCTATGATGGAAAGGGTTAAATAACTCCTCAAAATGACACAATTGTTTTATTGTACTCCACATAATGCCTGAGGAAATTGTTTTATTGTATTCCTCAGAATCATTGAAATGTTTTATTGTACTCCACAGAATGACTTTTTTTCATACTCCTCGGAATGACTCGTTTGTTTTATTGTACACCTCAGAAGGACTCATTTGTTTTATTGTACTCCTCAGAATGGCTCAATTATTTTATTGTACTTCTCCAGAATCAGTCAGTGGTGTGTGAGAAAAAAATCAAGGCTGCACCTAAAACAGTGGGTAGAGAGATTAAGTTACCAGCACAGCACAGCACCTCACTTGTTTTAACCCATTCCCTCATTTGGATGCCTCTGTAAAAGTCACTTTTGAAACCATTGTGATAAATAGAGCATTTGCTCCGTT
>OY755249.1:7422862-7684972 GCA_963576725.1 Azorinus chamasolen
GGACTTGGTATCTTGCATATTTAGGGGGTCAACCGGTCTATGAAATATAACAAGATGTGTCATATATCAAAATGTTTGTCCGGGACTGTATAATTTGAAAACGATGTTCGTTAGTGCCATTAGGATGAGTTACAAGGTGATCTTATTCCCACCTATTGGGTAATGCATGTCCTCATGTCCGTGTTCAGAGGAATAGGTCACCTCTATGGAGAAGCTGGTCTTAAGCAGCTATTGACAGATATAGGTTTATATGCAGCAGCCATAGTTTCTATTTACTGTCAGGCAAATACTTTGACAGAGCACTAGTCGCATTCAAAACGATTGATGAAGCCTTACCTACCCGCCTTCTGATCAACTTTGAAGTGTGATGTGAAGAATAAAATTGTTCCTGCTGTTGTGTATACGATGTGGTCAAAGTTAGGAGAAACATATGGTGACATACGAAGTGGAGCTGGCATGACACTATCTTCCGCCACATAACGCCTTTGTTGGGATGAGTTCAGAAATAAATGCTGACATATCTCATCGACAATCAAAGTATGGGATGATTATCTCTCGAGAGTGAAACAGTAAAGTACCTAGTTATAGTCTACTTTCTGTCCAAATGACCGTTCAGCCGACTGTACAATTACTTCCCTGGTCATGGATTCATTCGCCAACAATGTTGAGCACTGCTAACACCGCAATACCGGCTAGTGACCCTCACAGGTACCCATTTAACCCCTGGGTAGAGAGGAGGTGCGGGTTGGAGACACTGAAAATATTCTCTAAAATTTCCGGGCGGGGCCGGGATTTGAACGCCGGACCCCGGACTGGTAGTGAAGCGCGTTACCACTAGACCACCACACACCACAGAGTGTCCTCATCCCTCAAGATGTTCATTTCATCTACAAGAGACCCTACCTGGACTATGCATCAGCAGGCCAAACTTATGCTCATACCTCTTTTGTTTGCCTCCAACAGATCTACTTCTACAAAGTAAATGACAGTCCAAGTGCTGCATATGAACAAATAATGCCTGACATGTGCATCGAAATCCCTGAGTACATAAATAGAGTAACATTGATTAACGTATAAGTAAAGATGCTGGAGCATGTCTCCTGTAAATATTTCGTGCGATTGATTCTGTGGTTCTATTTTACATGTTGGTAAAAATGGAGTTTATTGCTTATATTTTATTGTTTTTGTTCATGTGCTGTGATAACAAATTAATCTTAATTGTGTCTCCCCCCCATATTATATGACATATTGTTTTTGTGAGAGTTGTCTGTCTGTCCATCTGTCCATCACACTTTGTTGTTCGAACGATAAATATATATGCTTGATGCCAGTTGGTTGAAACTTCATATATGGAAAGAGCATAGTGAGAGGAAGTATCATGTGTTATTGCCCCTTGTACACTTTACCACCCTTGTTTGTCCGGACAATAACTCCTATACGGCTCATGCCATTGGATTGAAACTTCATACATGGAAAGAGCATGATGAGAGAAAGTGTCATGTATTAGAGCCACAACTCTGGCTTCAATACATTTTGAGTTATTGCCCTTTATTACATTGTTTTGTCCGATAAATAACTCCTGTGCTACTGATTACTATTGGAATGACATTTCATACATAGAAAGAGCATGATGAAAGGAAGTGTAATGCACAAGAGCTATAACTCTGGTATCAATATTAAGTTATTAGCTGTTATCATTTTTGTTGTTGAAAAATGTGGTGTGGAAAGCGCATAATGAGTGGAAGTATCATTCATCAAGTCCATTACTATGGTAGTAACATTTTGAGTTACTTCCCTTTACACATTGTTTTTTGTTAGAGTTGTTTGTCTGTCTGCACAGTCTGACCTGATAACTATACTTTTTAAGTAAATGTGGCCATATTGTACAGAAAAATGGACACTCTAGCTCTATGGTCAGACTCTTCACATGCGCCGACTGATCTGGAGCGCCATTGTACATATATGCAATAAGACCCAATGCCGTGACACGTCGCATATTGAAAGATAATCGTATGAAGAATAAGAAACTGTGTCAATATATTATATGTATATACTAGATCTACATTTACTGGGAAGTGATATTAACAATTTTGATGTACCAATTTGTTTCCAAATATATCATACTTGGATTAATTGGAAACAAGAACATTTGTCAGATGTCATATTTAGACACATTTTGACCTTTGACCTTGAACTACACTTTGATTTCTACAAATTAAATGTAATTCAAGTCAAGGATATTCAATGATTAGATAATTCAAAACAGATTCGGTGCCAGTAGGTACAACAATAATACATTTATTAAGCAAATAATGATATTTTGTCTTTTTTCTTAATTTTGGCAGCCATCTTTAATATCTCCATGGCAACAACAAATATTGTATAACTAATTTAACAGTTCTGGAAGTTAACAAAGCATATATAATTTCATATATTATGCACACTGTTTGTTAAAATATTTCATACTTAGAATGTAGGGAACAAAAATATTTGTCAGAGGTCAAATTTGTATGAATTTTGACCTTTGACCTTATATTTAGGCTTAACCTCTATGAACTTCACAACAAATTTGTTATTTTAAAGATATTTCTTTATCATTAGTCAAAATAAAACAGGTTTGGATTCAGTAGGTACAATAATAGATAAAAATTAAGACAAAATATTATATGTTTGTTTTTTCTCAATTTTGGCGGCCATCTTGGCGGCCATCTTGGATTTCTGCCAACTCCAACCACTTCAGTCAAAATGAATTTCAATTTCATATACTATAGACCCTGGCAAACATTTTGATATATAGCATTGCTTGTTATATTTCATAGACCGGTTGGGTGTTCCAAACCGGGGGCTATTTGCTACACTATAATGGGTTAAGCGAAAGACAATATAGTCCAGAGAAAGTTAAAACAAAGCATTTGTATATCAAGTATCTAATTTCTTATGTGTGTCGAGGAGCAAACTACATACATACAATATTATTAATCAACATTGTTTTTCTTTTCATTGGGCGTTCTTTGGAATTTGATGGGGGCGTTTAGAACGTTTGATCCAACCTGCTTGCACAAAAATGTTTGCTTAAAAAGAGGCTCCTTTTAAAGAATTTAGCGATAATAATTAGCTGAACAAATATATCCTGTCGGAAAAAGAGTTATAAGCATTATTTTCAATGTATGTATACGTATACACCTTCTGGTGTTGATTGATTAATACGAAAAACTGCGCATAATACATCTCTAAACTACAGTATACAATGTTTGATAAATTGAAGAAACGGATCCAGAATGAGATCAGACGGCTCCTATAGGATCCTTCTGATCAGGGTCTGCTTTGTTTGCTTATGGTGTAATATAGATCTGATTCTACAGCTTCTACCTGAATCAAAATTTCCTGTGTTAATATGCCATTAAAAATGATTCTATTAATAGTTATGATATCATCATGAATATTCATCAGGGAAAGCTTTAGAATGCGTCTCTATCAATAAAAAGACGATCTGAAATAGAGTGGTTATAACAGAATAATTAGGAGTAAGTAAATGCCTGCTACAATAACAGTAAAACCTCTCTATAACGGTCACTGAATTGTGTTAATTAGTTGGTCCTTAGGACAGGTGGCTGCTTAAAGCAAGGTGAAAGTAAAACAGAACGCTCCTGTAGGAGCGTCCTGTTTTACTTTCACTTTGCTTTAAGCAGCCACCTGCCTTTTAAACACACACTATTTGATGTATTTAGTGGCCATTATAGAGAGGTTTTACTGTATCTTAAATACCATTAAATAAATGAGGCACTGAAAGACAAGAATTTCTACAACACTGCATCATTGCTTCTTCCGCTAACTGCAACCTGTCTCACATTTACAAACAGCTTGGATCCAGATCAGACCCAGTCGCTCGGTTCGTCATTGGAATTCAAGCTACTGACCCTCGATTCTAAAACATAATGACCGAATCGGAAGAAATAGAAATTGCACCACATTGAATTTGAACAGACATAATTTTGTTCACAATGGACTGAATGTTAAAATACTACTCAAGACATTTTAGAATGAATGAATAGAGACACTCTCGAAAAATCTCGATAATTATTATTAAAATTTCTCATTTACTAAGCGCGATTTGGTTGCCATTTGCAATCAGATGAGTCAACAAGTAAGTTGTTTGACACTCGACAAATAGTTTTGCAAATGAACGAAAGAATCGGATGTCAGTGAAAAGTTCAGCAAGTCAGAAACTAAGCAGTCGTTATTTTTTCAACATGAGAACGGCTAATACACGTATTACTGTAGCCGATGTGTCAACGTAAACGGTTAAGGATTTTCAAACCTTTTCTTCATATGAACGCTGTTTCTGATCAGGGTCTGCTCTGTTTGCTAACGGAATGTGTTAGATCTGTTATTTTACTTTTTAAATTGGCTACAATGTTTCACCTTCCATATTTTATTATAACTATTTTTGCCATGAATATTCAGTAAGTATTGAAATTTGGAATAAACATAAAACATGGAAAGGGTTAAAGAAATGTTTCAGAGGTGCTGGGTAATCTGCTCTTTTGAGAGGCAGGCACCGAGGAGTACTTCCGTCTGAACCAGTCACAACACCATTCCTTTAACAGGACTCGTACCTCTGCCCGGAATGTCGCCCCTGATACGACATATAGGAGGAAATTTACGGAATAGTAAGAATACATCAAAATGTTCACGACCGCCCAAGTTACCATAGCATCGCCGTATCCCTGAACAGACGTGGAGCAATCCTCAGGCCACCAATAGTATTGCCCTACGTTGAAGATATTTGCGGGGCCAACACAGACAAAAAATACAGAATTCAGTGTTAGTAAAGTAGCGGTCAGTGACGTCATAGGGGGCGGTAGGTGGATCTTCAGACGGCCATTGATGTTCTGATGATTAATCATCTCGCGTTGAAAACGTCGGCTCTTCTTGATTTTCAATAAAATAACGATGTTGCCAAAGAGCAGAAATAGAAATGGTAAAAAGAATACACAACAAAACTCGATCCATGGCCAAATGTACACAACGAAAGTAGAGTACCATTGGATACCATTGTCCAAAGAGCATTCTTGCGCACTCTTTGCGTCGATGCCAGATGGAACAGTCCCGTTCTCGTGCCGTACGAGAGTTACCCCGAATAGAAGATGACTGTTTATTACAGTTAGTATGAAAGCTTCCGTAACCAAGACAACCACTGCTAGTTTCTTTGTACATTCGAACTTCACAATATGTGGTTTCCAAACACTCACAAGACGTTCAAATGTCACGGTGACTAAAATCCAAGACGAAAACTGCAAACTGAAGGATGATATGAAAAAATGTAATTTGCAAATCACTAAGTTGATATTCCGAATGTCAAAATGATAAGCATTCCTCATCCACTGATAGAACAGACCAGTATATAATAATACTACATCACACACGGCGAGAACAGACAGGTACGTGGAAGTGGAGGCCGCAAACCGCCGCCGACGGTTTAACACTACGATAGACAAAATGTTCCCAAGTGTTCCGACAAGTATAAGCACGGGTGGTATGGTATTCCAAGAGAAACTCTCTCCGGAGCTTTGTTCATGTCCACTAGAGTTCCTGATGTACTCGAAACATGACTGTTTACTGAAGTACATAGTGTACTCCAGGTAAGGTAGATCACCAATGCACATGTAGCCACACTCTTAGCCCTTGTCCTGCAGAAAAAATGTCCGCTCAAACTCCAATATTATGCAAGTTTTTAACCCTTTCCTCCATAAATACGCCTTTCTATGCATCTGTAAAAGTCACTTTTTGAAACCATTGTGATAGATAGAGCATTTACCCCTAAGGAGCAAATGCTCTATTTCCCACAATGGTTTCAGAACTACACAATTCTTTTTCTCTATTTAATGCTCCTTTTCCGTATATTTATTCAAAGAGGTTTGATATAGAATAACGTTTGAGGGAATGGGTTAAATACTTGTGATTCGTCCAAGCTTTTGAGAAACTACTGGTAAAGTGTCAAACAGTGTGGATCCAGATGAGACGTCGAACTACTCGACGTCTCATCTGGATCCTAGATGTTTGCAAATGACACTCAGGTCGCGCTTAACGCGATAAAAGTTAAGACTCCGATATTTAATAAATATAAAACAAAACCAAACAAACTATTTCACGAACTTGTCAGAAACATTTCCTTCTTCCTATCCACATTGTTTGTCAAACATATGTAAGCGACACACTTTCACTATGGACATTGTCCTTTCGATAAGTAGTCCATTTTGTCACCAAGTCTATAAAACTTTTCGAATCTTGCTTCCTTTAATCGTTCTACAATAATGTCACATGTATATATCGCTAAATCGAGATGTAAAGGTTGTATTTCAATGTAATCGTCCCTGTAGATAGCTCGCTACAATTTGCCTCAAAACATTTCTCTCTCAGATGTTGTTCCTGAAAGTAGTATTGCTTTTTGAAACCAAACAAGGACATATAATTTCCAGACTTCAGTCATAGCAGTTGCTTTGTAATGACGTTTTCTTTAAGATGGACTTGTAGAAATATTCGATATACCGTAATTGCACTAAATATTGTAACAGACAGACCTGGGCAAATAGTGTAGAGTCTGACCAAACTGCTCCTTAACAGCAGTTTAACCTTTAGCCTGCTGAGCAAATTATTTTTAGATAATATTTCACATACTGCATTTTCAAAATTCAAGTTATAATCAACATGTCTACCAAATAGCAATCAGGGTGTCAAACAGTTTGGATCCTGATGAGACGCCGAGTTACTCGGCGTCTCTTCTGGATCCAAACTGTTTGCAAATGTATTCACCCATCCGTCCATAGCAGGCTAAAGGTTAACCAGTGTCTGTGCTATTTATTACTATATCAGTCTAATGTAAACTTTTTAAAGTTATCAAAATACAGTAGAATATGTACTCGTATTATGCGGCAATCAAAAAGTTGTAGCTTAGTGCAGGTCCAAAGTATTGTAGAAAGCGCTTATGGGAGCTTTCTGCACTACTTTTGCCCTGCATTAACCCTGCATTAAATGTTTATTTCAAATTTCAATACCTACTGAATATTCATGGCCAAAATAGTTTTAATGAAATTTGGAAGGTGGAGTATTGTAGCCATTTTAGAAGCTAAATGAACAGATCTGTCAAATTCTATTAGCAAACAGAGCAGACCCTGATCAGATGGCTCCTGTAGGAGCCGTCTGATCTGAGTCTACTCTGTTTGCAAATGCGTAATTACACGTTTATATGAGGGAAAGGGTTAAGCAAACGGCTGCTTGAAAACACTTCTGTGTTCAATAAATGAATGGCCGTTGAAGACAGCTTCTGCTGCAGTGTCAACTTGAATGACGCCGTTTAATAAACCGATGTAATGTGAAGAGTGTAAAAAAACTTTGTCCAATAGTTATAGTATACAGTAAAACCCCTCTAAACCGGACGTTAAATTTGGTATAAATATCGGTCTTGGAGACAGGTGGCAGCTTCATGCAGCCACCTGCCTAAAAGTATCTAAATTCTTCTCTACTAGAATTCCGGTTAAGAGAGGTTTTACTGTATACAGTCAATAGGTGAAGATGTCAACAGACAGGAATAGCTTCTGTACGATGACAGTTTCCTTCAAGCAACCTTTGAGTGCACATGCATTGCTTTAAACTCCCACGGGATTGATACATGCGTAAATGGCGCGTTGACGTATGCATGACTGACATATCATGAGTTCCCATGACTGACATAATATCATGAGTTCCCATTACTAGTATTCATCCACCCTGGAAGAAGCTGCTGTAATCAACAGTATTTTATATTGCTATCCACGACCTCACCCACACTTGCAAATGACTTGGATCCTGATGAGACGCCGAATATCTCGGCATCTGATCAGGATCCAAACTCTTTGGTACTTGGGCAGTAGTTACTCAAACGTTAGAATGAATCGAAAGTAGACATCAGATTCAGATTTGAATAGATATTATTATTATTATTAATAATATTATTATTATTATTATTATTGCAGGAAGAAATATTATTATTATTATACAGCCATAAACAGAATAAAATATCTAATTTGCTCACGACAACTTAAGTATACTCATGTAATTTCCAGCGTAGTTTTACTCGAAGGTCTAACTTAAACAAGAATACAATACAAATGCGAGCACTTTATACGTAAACATGTATGTCTTTAACCCTTTACTCCATAAATACGCTTTTCTACGCCTTTGCAAACAGAGCAGACCCAGACTCCTATAGGAACCGTCTGATCAGGGTCTGCTATGTTTGCTTATGGAATAGTATAATAGTATGCTATCGCAAAACGCGTCTGTGTTGATATAATATTTTAAAAGTACATGTACATCTAATTAATGTCATTATTTCTAACGTAAATATTCATAGAGTAAATGGTAAAAAAACAGGCGGCTGCTTAATGCTGGACGAACATGATTGTTCGTGTAATTCTAATATGGAGACACTTAAGCAATGCGCAAATCTAAATGAAATTTCGCTGAGCGCAACAAAGTAATTGGATCTACTTATACATTGATGATATGGCCACCCTGTTTAGTTTTGAAGTACTGTAAAAACACGAATTTCCTTTATAGAGGTTAGAAGAAGTGAAACGATAGTCAGTTTTAACCATATATCTGGTGAATATTAACCCATTCCCTCATAATGACGACTTTTGACGACTTTGTAAAACCACTTTGTGAAACCATTGTGATAAATAGAGCATTTGCTCCTATAGGAGCAAATGCTCTATTTATTACAATGGATTCAAACTACAAAATTCTAAAATTTTCCTTTTCTTTAGGTAATGCTCCTTTTTGGTAGATTTATTCAAAGAGGTTCTATCTAAAAATAGCCTATGAGGTAATGGGTTAAGGTAAGAAATAACGACACAACGAACTCATCATTTTCTCATGATTTATAAGATTAAAGCATACATGATCTTTATCATGACAGAGACTGTGGAATCAAGTCTATATTGTTTCACAAGCAAACAGAAAATACCCTGATCAAACGAATCTAACAGAAACCATCTGATCTGGGTCGTCTCTGTTTGCAAATGCGTTAAATTGCGTCTCTTTCAGGTAAAGAGTTAGATTGGATCCGCAGCTAATGTCATAACATGGGAACGATACTCCAGCGGTGCATCGAAACTGAAAACAAGATTCTGTGGGCGTTTTAAGACTGTTTTGTTCAATTAAAAATAAAAAATAAAACTTGAAAATGTATACAATATATTTTTATATTTTTCGTTATTCTCGATGTTAAAGAAAGAATCTGTGTGTAATCAGTGTGAAATCAATCAATAATGGATAAGAAAGCGTAACAAAGGACCTACTCGGTGGCAGCGCCACCTAGTTTAACAGGGGCAGATAACCGACAAAAGACGCCCATTCTATCCCCGCTTTTTTCTAGTAACTCCTCCGTTTCAGTAGATTTATTTATGAGGTTGGTACTAAAATTAGCCTATGAGAGAATGGATAAAACGAATGTGCATTTGACCTACAAATGGACACCGTGACTTGCTGAAACTAAGTACTACATGTATATAAACACACGCAGGTAAAGCCTTGTAATTCATACACTATTGACAGTATTTTCTAACAGAAATATGTTCTTAAATATTTCTTTTACAGTGTATTATCAATATTTCGACTGCCATTTCTAACTTACACCAATTACTACTAGTCTGGGTTGGTTCTAAGTTGAAGCACTTGTACATTGTACAGTGAACCCTCATTACACCGGCATTCATTACAATGGCACTCTCGTTATACCGGCAGTATACATTGAAACAAAATTACCGTTAAGTCTTTTAAACAACCACTGAATAAATAGGTACAATGCCAATACGACAGGTGATCTCTTAATGCAGAACATAAGGAGTGCAAAAAGTCCCCAAAGGGAGTAGTTACTAGTTTAAAACTGGCCATATGGCTCCTTTCATATTTAAACTCGTAATAACGGCAACCTCGTTATAACAGCAAAATGTCTGGAAACAATCATCTCCGTTGTAACGAAGGTTCACTGTAGTTTAATCCTGTCTCTGCACCAATAATTATTTGATTTGGTTGGCTCTATGCTGAACGTAATTTTAGCTAAATCATATGTATGTACAATTACGACATACAACATGTGGTTCACGACAACAGTAAGCAATACAGTAAAACAATTTCTTAAGTGACCGTTATAAGGGTGTCTAACTCTGGGTCCTCGTGACATGCTGTAGCTAATACCCCCATTCCACTGGGCGGCGTTTCCACTGCGCTCATGGCGATCATGGCGCTTCTCCAAATTCTTCCAAATCGCCGCAGAAGCGCCTTCATGTGCCTAATTTTGGGCATTGGGCGTTTCTAGTACGCTTATAGTACGCTTCAATAACGATCCCGCTGCGCTGTTTACGATCCTGTCGCGATGTTGCTGCGCTTCTACGGCGCTTGAGGTCTCTCCAAGACGCTTCTACTACGTTTCCACTACGACACGAGATTTCAGGCTATGCTTCGTCTACGCTTAATACGTTACTGTTACGACCTTGCTTCGACCTAGGCGCAGGAGCTGCGCTTCTGTTGCGCTTCTGGAACGTTTCTATATAAAATGGGTGATTAAACTGATTTCGAAGTAGGTGACCATCGTCCTTTGAAGAAAATTGATCAAGTTGTTTTGAAGACCCAGATCAAGAAAAACACAGTGTTAGGCCTGATCTAGGTCTTCTTTTTGCTAAGTCTTTCATGGGGTGACTCAAGCATAAACATTTCCCCTGTTCAATATCCATGTAAGATAGAACGATCTTATGAATATTTATTAGCTGCATTTTAAAAAATTAACCTTTTTAAGAAATGTTTTTGCATTGAAAAAAACTGTAGAATCATATCTATATAATGTTATAAGCAAACAGAGCTGACCCTGATCAGACTGCTCCAATAGGAGCTTCTGATCTAGGTCTACTCTGTTTGCAAATATGTGAAAAAGCATTTGTATGCGGACAAATATCTCGGCGCTTTTGTAACGATGCGACTGCGATTGCGCTACGTTACTCAGGATGTGGCTACGATACTGCTGCGTTCATGAATTTCTTACTACGCTTCTGCGGCGATTCGAGTCCATAGCGATGTCACTACGATTGTTTTGAACAAGGTCAAAACAATCGCCGTGAAGTGGCGATCAAGAAGCTTCTGTTACGCTTCTACTACAACCAGGGCGTTTCTGCTGCGTTGTTGCCGCTCCTGCTACGATTCGTGGCTTTTTTACCAAACTTTCGAAGCGTAGCGGAATCGCCGCTCAGTGGAATGGGGGTATTAATGAAAGACAATTGTAATGCTAAAAAAAACCATTGTAATATTCTGCATAACGTTTGATATGTATTAAGCAACCAACTGTTTTTAAGATCCCGGGATTTAATTCGTCCATAGTTGCTTAACCCTTTACACTAACATTTCGCATTTTAACCCTTCGCTTGCTGAATTCTAAAATACATTTCTCCTTCTTTACCCATGCCCTGTTGTATATAATTACATATATCTTCACTGTGTACAAGTATTTCGCTGTGCAACCACTGCTGTGGAGTGCACTGGTTGCACAATCAATTTGTAATAGTGCAGATCCTGATGAGACAGCTCCTGTCTCATCTGGGTCTTCACTATTTACAGGTAGGTATATTGACGTGAATAGCAAGCGAGGGGTTAAGGTATTTGCAAACACTGTAGACCAGGAGTATGCTATGTTTGCTTATAACATGATATAGATATAGTTATCCTTTGTTCATGTTTCAATATAAGAAAAATAGTATTAATGGAATCATTATGTCTTACAGAAATATTCATGGAGTAAAGGGTAAATCCCCTACCTCACACAAACGCCCTGTCACAACGTTGCAAACAGACTAGACTAAGATATGGGTCATATTGGTTTGTTTGCTTCGGATAATATAGATACGATTCTAGTTTCTGCCATGGCTAAAACGTCTTGGGCTCATTTTCCAGAATAAAAACCTCATCATCATTATTCATGAAGTCCTTATTTCTTACATTAAAGTTTATTAACACTAATGTTTGGTCATGTGTTACTTGTTGAGCACGCACATTTTCTTTGCTAATCTATTCTTATAAGTCCAGTTACCGTTCTGCACTATATAATTTACACAACAGACATGACTCTTTGGGTTACATAAATCTAGCTTGAGGAAATGTTCTGTTAATTTTATACTTATGTTTTCTCTGTCGTATGAAATCTATTCAGTACAAAATACTTAAATTTACCATACAATTTCGAAAGACAAACAAAGTAGACACTGATTAAAGGGCTCCTCTAGGAGCCATCTGATCTGGGTCTACACTGTTTGTAAATGACAGTACACTTGAGGGTTAAAAAAGGATTATCATTTTTATCGTTGACTGAAATGTTAAGAGCTTTGATGGTTTCCGCGCCATTTTCTGCTGTTAAACCAATGCTTGCTGTTCACGTCCATATACCTACCTGTAAATAGTGAAGACCCAGATGAGACAGCTCCTGTAGGAGCTGTCTAATCAGGGTCTGCACTATTTACAATTTGATTGTGCAAATAGTGCACTCCACAGCAGTGATTGCACAGCGAAATACTTGTACACAGTGAATATATATGTAATTAACTAATTATACAGGGCATGGGTAAAGATGGAAAATTCAGCAAGAGAAGGGTTAAAACTAAAGCATTCTAATCTCATTTTATAATATAATTTATGTCATTTTTTAAATAATAACATCATGAATATTAATTGGTTTAAATCTTATAATGATGCATGAGCACGGAAATTTTGGCAAATGCGGAAACTGTAGAAACATATTAGCTATATTATTTCATAAAACAAAAAGAGCAGATCCAGATCAGACGGCTTCTGTGGGAGCCGTCTGATCTGGGTCTACTCTGTTTGCAAAGGCGTAGAAATGCGTATTTATGGAGTAAAGGGTTAAATATACATGTATACTAACCGGTAACAAATATCACGTGTTTATAGCTGGTTTCGTGATCGTTACGTCATCAGTAAGCCCACGCCCTTGTCACAATATCATCTTTCTGGACATAGCATTGTTAGTACATTCAAATTTCAAATAACTATATGGTAATGACCAAATCAGCCACAGGCATCCGAAACAAACTATGGCAATAAAGAATGACTTTTGACCTACATGAAGCAGGGGCACCTGCCTAACATGACCATAATTTGACATTTTTAATGGCCGCTTAAGACAAGCTCAATTGTATTCATTCATCTATTTTTCTGCATTACATTTGATCTGCATTAAGCTACCACCTGCCTCACAGACCCATTATTAGACCTTGTTTGATGACCGCTTAATCCTGTTCTGTTGTATTCAAATCGTACACACATAGTAGACTCTGACCCAGATCAATTCTGCTATGAGCAGAGGTCTGATCATAGTAGACTCTGACCCAGCATAATATTCTGCTATGGGTAGAGGGCTGATCTAGGTTTACTTTTTCTGTACAAATTATTGACTTGGAGTGACTAACATTTCTGTACGAAAGCGACGAGGCATTAACAATATTTGATGTAAGATTTTCTCGTCGCCCAGATCCATAAAATGTATTGATTTTAACGACAAACAAAGGATCAGGTCCGATTAATAAATTTAATGGGGCTTCTTTCAAATCAACAGCGCTTCTCTTCATAACAGTTCCTTAACCTTTAATATGGCGACTGTGAATACGTGCTCTTTATACGCCCCTTTCTCGTCAGGATCCAAACTGTTTGGCATTGTGATCATTTTCTTTACCTATTCCCCCCTAGTCTATATTAACCCATTCCCACTTAGGCTATTTTTAGACCTAACCCTTTTGATTCAATCTACCAAAAAGGAGCATTAACTAGAGAAAAGGATTTTTTCAGAATTGTGTAGTCTTGAAACCATTGTGATAAATAGAGCATTTGCTCCTTAGGAGCAAATGCTCTATTTATCACAATGGTTTCACAAAGTGTCTTTTACAGAAGCGTCAAAAGGCGTCAATATGCGGGAATGGGTTATGACCCAATAGCTTTGAATTAATCTACCGAAAGGGAGCATTTACTATAGAAAAGGAAAAAAATGTGTAGTTTTGAAACCATTGTGGTAAATAGAGCATTTGCTCCTTGGAGCAAAAAAAATGCTCTATTTATCACAATGGTTTCTAAATGTGACTTTTACAGAGACGCCAAAATGCGTCACTAGGAGGGAATGTGTTAAAGAACTTGGAATACATGTAGATGCAGGGGACGGGACACGTTTTACCGACGCCGACGAGAATCCACCAAGCATCCCTTTACTACATGAATATTCACTAAACAATAATGATATTACGAATATTAATTACAGTAGAAACTGTCTTAAGCGACCATCAAAAAGAGGTCTAATTATGAATATGTACGGCAGATGGTAGCTTAATGCAGGTTAACAGTAATACAGAAATCTCCTATAGGAGCTTTCTGCATTACTTTTGACCTACATTAAGCAACCTTAAGTAACCTTTTTAATACTCCTATATTTGATAAATGATTGGCCGCTTAAGACAGGATCTACTTTAGATAATTGTTTACATTGGCATAAGAAAACATGGTATTTGGCCATGGCAGCAAAAGTAGAATTTGATTTACATTAACCCTTCTCTTACTGAATTTTAAAATACATTTCTCCTTCTTTACCCATGCCATGTTTTTTGTACAAATATTTCGCTGTCCAATCACTGCTGTGAAGTGCACTGGTTGCACAATCAACTTGTAAATAGTGCAAACCCTGATGAGACAGCTCCTGCAGGAGCTGTCTCATCTGGGTCTTCACTATTTACAGGTAGGTATATTGACGTGAATAGCAACCGAAGGGTTAATGCATGTATACAAACAAAGAAAACAGATCCTAACCTGAATGCTCCTACGAAACTCATCTAAAGAGACAGAGAACCCAAAATAATACAACAATGAAGGTTGTTCTCTTTCTCTGGGTTGTCCATTTTTATTTAGTAAAGAATCTATTAACTCGGGGCAATTGTAATTACCTGGATAGTTCGACTTTATTGCAAAGTCTTCGTCAACACACACTGAGATATGGTCAGTGGGTGTCACATGACTTTGAGTCGTCACGCGACACTAGGCGACCATCACTCAACCGGGACGAGGGGTTGGAGCTTCCAGCAGTGCATGACCATCTCTCAGTGTGTTGATGAAGGCTTTGCGATAAAGCGGAAATACCCAGGTAAATAACAATTGCTCTGAGTTAATGGAGTCTTTACTCAACACCCCCCCCCCCCAAAAAAAAAAAAAGAAAAGAAAAGAAAAACAACAACAAAACAACAACAAACAACAACAAAAACAAACAAAAACAACAAAAACAGAAGGTTATTCTGTATCTGAAGTCAAACTCCCCTTCAATGACATATATCTATGGACACAAGCTGGTAACTTTCTGTATCTGAAGTCATACTTCCCTTCATTTGACAGCTATGGGCATAAGCTGGTAACCTTCTGTAGCTGAAGTCAAACTTCCCTTCATTTGACAGCTATGGGCATAAGCTGGTAACCTTCTGTAGCTGAAGTCAACCCCCCCCCTTAACTTGAGATATATGGGCATAAGCTGGTAAGTTTCCGTATCTGATGTCAGAATCCCATTCAATGACATTTATAGGCATACGCTGTTAACTTTCTGTGTCTGAAGTTAGAATCCCCTTTAATGATATGTGGGCAACCGCTGGTAATTTTCTTTATATGATGTCAGGATTCCATTCAGTGACATCTATGGACATAAGCTGGTAACGTTCCGTATCTGAAGTCAGATTCCCCTTCATTGACATCTATGGGCATAAGTGAAGCCAGGTAACTCTGGGATTTGTCAGGATACATATTATTTGACACTGATTATGTGTTTTGAAAAATAAATGAAAAATATTCCGTTTTGAAAACTGAAATAAAGTAGAACCTGTTTTAAGCGGCAATTTATTTATTTAATTATATGGGTCTTTAAAAGAAGGTAGTGGCTTAAAACAGGACAGAAATAATGCAGAAAGATCCTATGGGAGCTTTCTGCGTTACTTTTCCCGTATAAAGCAACGGTCCGCTTTTTGCTTTTGATATGTATTTCTTTTAAATCTACATTAACCCTTTCCCTCATATAAACGTGTTTTCACGCGTTTGCAAACAGAGTAGACCCAGATCAGACGGTTCCTAGAGGAGCCGTCTGATCAGGGTCTACTCTGTTTGCTCATAGAATTTGAAAGATCAATGTCTTCACTTTCCAAAATGGCTATATAATGTACCACCTTCCACATTTCATTATAACTATTTTGTCTATGAATATTCAGTAGGTATTGAAATTTGGACTAAATATAGAACAGGGAAAGGGTTAAGCTACCACCTGCCTTACATACCCATAAGTAGACCTCTTTTGATGGCCGCTTAAGATAGGTTCCACTTTAGACTACAATAAACCAAAGAAATTATTAACCCTTATCCTGCTATCCGCGTTCTAACTCCGCGTATGTGCCAAATATGAAAGTTGAGAACCTTCCAGTTTCTGTGAAGATTTTCAATGTTTTCACTATATGTTTCTATTGAAAACTGGACACCCTTGGGACGGGCCTATTTAGACCCCATGGACATGATTTATATCACTTTTGTAGAGGACCTATGTGCCAAAGATGAAAGCTGAGAACCATGTAGATTCAGAGGAGAAGATTTTTAAAGGTTCAAATTGTTGACGACGAACGCCGGACATCAGGCGATCACAAAAGCTCACCCTGAGCACTGTGTGCTCTGGTGAGCTAAAAAGCAGGCGGTTGCATAACGCAGGGCGAAATGAGCTTTTTGAATTACTTTTGATTTGTTTTAAGCAACCACCTGTCTTACATACCCATAATTAAACCTCTATTTTGGTGGCCGCTTAAGACAGATTCTATACTGTACTACATGGTTAGTTCGATACTGCAACCTGTGGGTTATACAGTCTAGGTCATCGACACTGTTCCTGTTTACAGAGAGCCAGGAAACAACACTTGCTAATTATTCATGAGTTGTTCATAGAGAGAGAGAGAGAAGAAAAATTAATCATATTGCGCTCACCTTGACTGCGTAACGTACATGTAAGCAAGAGACGGCAATTAATAAAACAAACGAGTTTACAAAACATTACTGCTTCTTAAAATAACTATTTAACTTTAATACGAAAACATGATTCCTTTTTTTTTTTATATAGTTTCAGTATGTTTCAGTAATCAAATTTATACACATAAACTGTTTGTGATTATAGTATTATACGGTAACACTTTTCTAAAGGTTGCTATAAAAATAGTCCCGCTTAAGCTCCGATCTGTTGCTATTGTCACTTCTGATTCGCTCAAGCTTTTGAGATACAGTAACACCCCTCTATAACGACCACTAAATTGTGTTGATTAGTTGGTATTTTGGACAGGTGGTTGCTTAAAACAAGGCTCCTATAGGAGCGTTCTGTTTTACTTTCACCTTGCTTTAAGCATCCACCTGCCTTTAACACAAAATACTTGATGTAATTTAGTGGTCGTTATAGAGAGGCTTTACTGTACAACTGACCGAGTGTCAAACATCTTGGATCCAGATGAGACGCCGAGTTACTCGGCGTCTCATCTGGATCCAAGCTGCTTGCAAATGTCAGTTAGGTCGCGCTAAGGGTTAAAACGAATTTATTTCTTCAGAAATACAGACCATGGCTTTCAATACTCACTGAATATACATGGACAAAATATTTATAATGAAATATTGAAGATGGAGCGGTATAGCCATATTAGAAACTAAAGGAGCAGACACATCAACTCCATTATCAAACAGAGTAGACCCAGATCAGACGGTTCCTATAGAAGCCGTCTGATCTGGGTCTACTCTGTTTTGGCAGATGTGAGAATGGGTGTTTATATATAGGAAATGGTTAATGCAGGCCAACAACTATACATGTATTATGAAGAAAGCCATCATGGGATCTTTCTACAGTTGTTCTGCATTAACCCATTACCTCATAGGCTATATTTAGATCCTCACTCTTTGAATACATCTACCGAAAAGGAGCATTAACTAGAGAAAAAGGAAAAAATTTGAATTTTGTAGTTTGAAACCATTGTGATAAATAGAGCATTTGCTCCTATAGGAGCAAATGCTCTATTTATCACAATGGTTTCACAACGTGACTTTTACAGAGTCGTCAAAAGGTTCAATATGAGAGAATGTGTTAAGCAACCACCTTTGCTAGACCCCCGTGTTAATTAATTATCTCTTTACCCCATAAATACGCCTTTTAACGCCTTTGCAAAAGTGCTGGACCGCCTGCGCTTTGACTGATCATTAATCCGTTTAACACTTGACAATGGCAGACTCGTAATGGATCAGCTAGAAAGTCTTACCTGAAGATATTTGACACAATTTAATATTACTATCAGGGACTTCAACTTTCCTTTGGTGCTTTTTAACTTCACCAATCGAAAGTATTTTGGCAGAGGCAAACGAATCATCATTATACCATCGGAGAGAGCTCTTAACTTTTAGCGTGCTATGGGCGTATGAGTGAATACCTATGCAAACAGTTTGGATTCAAATGAGACGCCGAGTAACTCGGCCTCTCATCAGGATCCGACTGTTTGACACATTGATTGCATTTTGGTAGACAAATTAATTATTGCTTGAATTTTAAAAATGTAGTAGGTGAAAAAATCGGTAAAAATAATTTGCTCAGTAGGCTAAACGTTAACTATGTAACTTAACCGTTTCCGCCATAAATACGCCTTTCTACACCTCGGTAAAAGTCGCCGTGTGAGTGCAAGACAGCATTTAGAGCCTTGTGAGCGCAAGACAGCATTTAGAGACGTGTGAACGCAAGACAGCATTTAGAGACGTGTGAACGCAAGACAGCATTTAGAGACTTGTGAGTGCAAGACAGCATTAAGAGCCTTGTGAGTGCAAGACAGAATTTAGAGTCTTGTGAGTGCAAGACAGCATTTAGAGTCTTGTGAGTGCAAGACAGCATTTAGAGCCTTGTGAGTGCAAGACAGCATTAAGAGCCTTGTGAGTGCAAGACAGCATTTAGAGTCTTGTGAGTGCAAGACAGCATTAAGAGACTTGTGAGTGCAAGACAGCATTTAGAGCCTTGTGAGTGCAAGACAGCATTAAGAGACGTGTGAGTGCAAGACATCATTTAGAGTCTTGTGAGTGCAAGACAGCATTTAGAGTCTTGTGAGTGCAAGACAGCATTTAGAGTCTTGTGAGTACAAGACAGCATTAAGTGCCATGTGAGTGCAACACAGCATATAGAGACTTGTGAGTGCAAGACAGTATTTAGAGCCGTGTGAGCTCAAGACAGCTCCGAAATGGATCTTTTTCTAGTGAGTAAGTCTACAATAGTGTTTCACAGAATTAAACCATGGCAATGTCCCATTTACGTGACAAGTGTAACCTGATTAAAGAGATGTCGGGACATTATCATACTAATGTTGATCTACATATCGTATTTGTACCCCGTGAAAGAAAAACGACCCAAACTTCCGCAAAGGACATCCGAGAAAAGGTCCCTTGTCACGTGACATTACCTCGATCGTTAGATATCTGAGATCCGCAGGTATCAAAACATGTTTTAATCCTAGTACGTTGAACCCAACTAAACCGATTTTTTATGAAAAAACAATTAAGGTCCTTTTCTGTGGGTGGCTACTGGACGCTTCTATTGCTGAATTTTAAAATATATTTCTTCTTCTTTACCCATGCCCTGTGGTATAATTACATATATCTTCACTGTCTACACTTATTTCGCTGCGCAATCACTGCCGTGAAGTGCACTGGATGCACAACCAATTTGTAAATAGTGCAGACCCTGATGAGAAGCTCCTGCAGGAGTTGTCTCATCAGGATCTTCAATATTTACAGGTAGGTATATTGAAGTGAATACCAAGCGAAGAGTTAATGAATGGTGAAAGTCATTCGGAAAGCTTCGTGTCCCATTATCAAAACTGACAACCAGCATCCTAAAGAGAAATGTTATACAATAAAAACTCTATAGACCGAATGTTTTAATTAGTATCAATGCCGGTCTATAAGACACGTGATTGTTTAACCCATTACCTCATAGGCTATTTTTAGACACAACCTCTTTGAATTAATCTACCGAAAAGGATAATATATTAGAAACAATAATTTTTTTTTTAGAATTTTGTAGTTTGAAACCATTGTAATAAATAGAGCATTTGCTCCTAGGAGCAAATGCTCTATTTTTCACCATGGTTTCACATTAAGTGACGTTTACAGAGTCGTCAATATGAGGGAATGGGTTAATGCAAGGAGAACGTCGCTTCTTTTGTAAGCTTTTATCCTGCATTATGATCCATATCTAAAATATTCTTTTTATGTTTCCAGTGCATATGTTTTTATAACTGTACATCCTATGCACTTGTATAGAAGCAGACGACACATGAACAGACGACAATATCAACAGACAGGATGTCAACCGTGCTTCAGGTTGCTCGCTGAGAAAACTTCATCGGAAATTCAAATACTTGTTTGCCTTCTTTCTATTTTACAGAAAACGACCACTGTCAAACCATTTGGATCCTAATGAGACGTCGAGTTACTCAGCGTCTAATCTGGATCCAAACTGTTTACAGACATACGCACAGGTCCATTTATAACATTGCACAGGATAATGGTGTTAATATTCATTCATAATTTTTGCCTGAAATTCAACCCAAGGAAGACGGTGTTTCGTTTCTCCGACCCAGTGACCGTCGTTTCCGTTAACATTTTGTCTAGTCAAGGTCTGTACTAAGTATGTATTTTCCTGCTTTATTAGGCGTATTTAATTCATTTTCATTCAACTTTTGTCGTCTGCAAACTTTGTCGTCTGCTACAATTTTCAGTATTTTTGTTTCATAAAAAAGTAACAGTAACAAACAGGTTGGACCCTGATGAGACTTCTCGGCGTCTGATCTGGATCCAAGCTGTTTGCATAATGTAATGACAGAGGCGACATTGGCAGCGAGAGACAACACTTACAATGCTGCATTTTCCAATGGACTACAGTACAATCTCGATTATTCGAACACTAAAATTCGTATTATTATCGATCCTTAAGACAGCTGGCATCTTAATGCATGGTGAAAGTCATGCAGAAAGCTCCTCTAGGAGCTTTCTGCTTGACTTTCACCATGCATTAAGCATTCACCTGTCTAACTGGATCTAAATTCTTCTATACAAAAAATTCGAATAATCGAGACTTTACTGTATTTCAAAATGCAAACAGGTCAAGCTTGCGGCTAATATTTAGGGAGTTTTCTAAAGAAAAATGTATCATGACAAACAGTGTAGACCCTGATGAGAGGGCTCCTCTAGGAGCCTTCTCATCTGGGCCTACACTGTTTGTAAAGTAAATTTGTACTCGGTTTCCCTCATTGTAGGGGTTAACCATGTACGTGCGTAAGTTTAACAACAGGGCCATGGTGGCCCCAATATCGCTCACCAGACAATCAGAGGAGAAGTTTTTCAAAGTTTTCACTATATGTTTCTATTGAAAACTGGCCACACCTGGGACAGGGCCAATCTTGACCTCGGGGGCATAATTCATATAACTTTTGTATAAGACCTGAACAAGATGCTATGTGCCAAGTATGAAAGCTGAAAACCTTCCAGTTTCAGAGAAGCTTTTTCAAAGTTTTACTATGTTTCTATAGAAAACAAGGCACCCCTGGGGTAGGGCCAATTTTGACCCCAGGGGCATAATTTATAAAACTTTTGTAGAGGACCTACAGATGATGCTATGTACCAAAGATGAAAACTGAGAACCCTGTAGATTCAGAGAAGAAGATTTTTAAAGGTTCAAATTGTTGACGCCAGATGCACACCGACGGACGACGGCGATCACAGAGGCTCACCCTGAGCACTTTGTGTTCTGGTGAGCTAAAAATGGAATAGTCCATCACTGACTAACAGTAGATTCCACAGTATGATAGGGTGCAATCTGTGAGCTAGTTTGGAATGACAAACAGCGCAGAGACCCTGATCAGAGAACTCTGGTATGGGTCTACACTGTTTGCGAATACTACACATATACTCGTTTTCCGTTTTTAACTCGTACATACTGTTTCAAACAGTGTCAACCCAGATCAAAGAAATCCTAGAGGAGCCATCTTACCAGGCTATGCACTGTTTGCCATTCAAAATCCTCTAGCAAGTTTAACCCATTACCTCACAGGCTATTTTTAGATACAACCTCTTTGAATAAACCTACTGAAAAGGAGCATTAACTAGAGAAAAGTAAAATTTTAGAATTTTGTAGTTTGAAACCATTGTGATAAATAGAGCATTTGCTCCTATAGGAGCAAATGCTCTATTTATCACAATGGTTTCACAAAGTGACTTTTATAGCGTCGTCAAAAGTCGTCAATATGAGGGAATGGGTTAAACCGTTCATACTGAGTGGACTCTATAGTTAAACACTGATGGACTATTCCACTCTGAAAAATCTGCATTGAAATGGTTAAAAGAAACGGAGATTAGAAACATAACAGGAATCAAATCTAGATCCAGTAAACCCCCTGTAATGCGACAATTTTACGTATATATATATGCAGAATGAAAGCAATGCAGATTAGAGCCTGCAAGAGCTTTCTCATAGGTTTTATTTCTGCATTAAACCCATTCTCTCATATTGATGCCTTTTCGCACCTCTATGAAAGCCACTTATTTTTAAACCATTGTGATAAACAGAGCATTTGCTCCTATGGAGCAAATGCTCTGTTTATCACAATGGTTTAAAAACTACATAATTCTGAAAATTTCCTTTCTTGTAGTTAATGCTCCTCTTCAGAAGATTTATACAAAGAGGCTGGGTTTAAAAATAGCCTATGAGGAAATGGGTTAAACTATCCATCTACATTGTACTTTAAGGCCCAGATATATAAACCTTTTTGCTTGTCCCTTTAAAGGGGTTTACTGTAATTTATTTAAACAAAATCCTCATATACATATACTTGAACTGCTTAACAAAGAAAGTGAATAACAAATAAAAGCAACTCTTAACTACAATTTCCCAAAATATATCAAAGCATTGTAGCTAGTCTTTTAGTCAGAAATCACTTATACACAACATATTCCAATTTCCCTAAGAATTTGGCTACTAAAACATGGGCAAACGGCACAGACGAAGATCAAACAGCTCCTGAAGGAGAAGTTTGATCAGGGTCTTCACTTTTTGCTACTTTGTCAGTTAAAGTTACCGTTGTCTACTTGGTATCAATTTTAACTTATTTCTCTTAACCCTTTACTCCATAAATACACCTTCCTATACCTTTGCAAACAGAGTAGACCCAGATCAGACGGCTCCTATAGGAGCCGTCTGATCAGGGTCCACTCTGTTTGCTTATGAAATTCTACTGTTTCTGACATGGCCAATAAGTCAGGTGCCCATGAGCTATAATAAAAAAAAATCTAATTAACATGCATGATGTCATTACTTCTTATATTAATATTCATGGAGAAAAAGGTTAACAGCTGTAGATGGGACATTGTGTGTCCAAAACATTTATTACATAAATGTTTTCCGCTATAGAACATGAACCTACATGCTTTGTAAACAGTGTAGAATCAGATCAAATCATAAACCAGCAAATCAGAATAGGCTATTAGGGGTGACAAACAGTGCAGAGGCTAACCAGTTACAGTGTTTTACACGAAGCATCTTCTAGAGGAGACCTCTGATCAGGGTCTGCACTGTTAGTCATTCAAAGTCTCCTCGCAAATTCAATCGTATCATACCGAATGGTTACTGCAGTTAACCCATTCCGTCATAGGCTATTTTTAGATCCAGCCTCTTTGAATAAATGTACCCGAAAGCAGCATTTACTAGAGAAAAGGGAAATATTAGAATTGTGTAGTTTTGAAACCTTTGTGATAAATAGAGCATTTGCTCCATATGGAGCAAATGCTCTATTTATCACAATGGTTTCCAACAGAGAAAGCCGTATTTATGGAGGAAAGGGTTAAACACTAACAAGTCAACCCTTACAACGCTGAATTTTCAAATGGCCTTTTCCAAAATGCAAACAGGTCAAGCTTATGGTGAATATTTGGGGATTTTTCTAGACAAAAGTGTAACATGACAAACAGTGCAGACCCTGATGAGACATTATGCAAAGGACATTAGTGGCTTGCGCCCTGCACTGTAAGTGTTAAGCATTGAAAGGGTTAAGATTTTTTTGGTATAGTTGGGTAAAACATGTCAGCAAGAGCCATGTAAACACATGCCTTTTGACCCTGATGAATCCAATACCACCTCTTGATACTCAGGCTGACCATGGTCTACATGGTTTCCAAAGCACATAAAGCATCCATTTTGCTACTGTGGGTTATGACTATCCACAAATACACAACCAGCAGCACCTGTCACAAACACATTTAATGTCATCTATGACAGGGACTCACCAATACTCATGCAACCCTAACCTTTACAAATGTACTCCATAAATATGCCTTTCTATGCCTTTGCAAAAAGAGTAGACCCAGATCAGACGGCTCCTATAGGAGCCATCTGATCAGGGTCTGCTCTGTTTGATTATCAAATAATAAACATGATAACATCTGATCCTACAGTTCGTCTTGGCAAAACCATTCTGATTTTATGTCATTATATAAAATTCAGTTAATTAATATTCATTAGGTCATTAGTTCTTTCATGATTATTCATGGAGTACGTAAAGGGTTACATCAAATGCAGGACAGCCTCATATCATAAACAGGGTTGCTAAAAAGATTTATACATTAAACCTTTCCTCCATAAATACGCCTTTCTACACCTCTGTAAAAGTCACCTGTTGAAACCATTGTGATCAATAGAGCATTTGCCCCTATAGGAGCAAATGCTCTATTCATCACAATGGTTTCAAACTACAAAATTCTAAAAGTTTCCTTTTCTGTAGTTACCGGTAATGCTCCTTTTCGGTAGATTTATTCAAAATGGTTGGATATAAAAATAGCCAATGAGGTAATGGGTTAAAACCTCTTATATCTCAGCCAAACACTTTTTTGTTACCATTCATTGGAATCGCCTCTCAGATAGTTTTGCGGAGAACTTTTAACGAGAGCACCGTATGCGGGTGCTAACGCTTGTGTAGAGACATCTTAATTTTTTTCCCTTACATTTTTAACTCCTAAGTCCATTAAAGCGCATAATTTTGTAAAACAAATAGCCTTACAGAGTTATGGTCCTTGGTCAGATTGTAGTCCTTGTGATGGTGAACCAGTGTTTGAAGTTTCATAAGGTTTGCATTTGCATTCGATCTCATTTCTATTACAAACTCGATCTTATTTGTGCTTGTTAAATCATATTCCATGGGACGACAATTCTGAGCACAAACAAGATACTGCTTGGTAACCAGTGTATGGCCAAGCACCACTCTACACGGTCTGCAAAAGTCAGGGCGCTGTCTTACAACTGACACCAGCCAAGTAGTCATATCCCTCTCTCTCTTAGGCTTACAAGAGAACAGGCCAATGAGCAAATAATAACCATCTCAACTTTAGTTTGCAGAAGCCATACTGCATGATGATTGAAAGTTCAGGAAATTGACACAGCGAGGCCCGTAAACTGCAACACCATCAAACCATCAGGAAAGATTCATACACCTTTAACCCATTACCTCATAGGCCATTAATACAACCTTTTTGAATAAATCTACCAAAAAGGAGCATTCATAGAGAAAGAGATTGTTTTTAGAAACTTATGATCTGTTACTTAATATGAAGGTCAATCGCTGTTTTCTTCTCCACTTTGTTCTATAGCCCTTTTACTTCATGTAGATGCCTTTGAACACCTTTTTCAAACAGAGTAGACCTAGCTCAGATAGCTCCTGTAGAGGCCGCCTGATCAGGGTCTGCTTTGTTTATTTATGAAAAATATAGATCTACAGTTTCTGCCATTACTAAACATTATTGTTTGTATGTGCCATTATAAAAAAAAAATCATCTTATTAATATTCATGATGTCATTATTGCTTTAGGAATGTTCATCCGTTAAAGGATTGAATGACTTAAAAAGTATATAGTACCTTGTAAGTGATGGTTATTTTCAATTATTCTTGTATTCTTGTATCGAAAAAAAATACCCACGGTTTTCTTTGATACTTTTACTGTTTTGTTACATAAACAAAATATTATCAGCCTATTTCAAACAGTTACAAAACTAAAACTTTACCCCATCTGTTATAAATATCCCATTACTTCTGTGGGGAAACTAACGATCATTAAAACAAACTAAAACCCTGTAAAATAACCATTAAATAAATAAAAATAGTTGTTTTATTTTAAAATACATGTGGTAGCTTAATGCACACTGAAAGCAATACAGAAAGCTCCCCCTAAGAGCTTTCTGCATCGCTCACATTCTGCAATAAGCAGCCACCTGTGTACCAAATGCATGAAGCTGTTTTTTAAAAATGTAACAGCCCTGTGAGTGTTTATTACAGTATTATACAGTAAACCCCATCTAAACCGGAATTCTAGTAGAGAAGAATGTGGATACTTTTAGACAGGTGGTTGCTTATTGCAGGGTGAAAGTCATGCCGAAAGCTCCTAGAGGAGCTTTCGGCATGATTTTCACCCTGCATTAAGCTGTCACCTGTCTTCAAGACCAATACTTATACAAAATTGAACGACCAGTTTAGAGGGGTTATACTGTACATGTACTTCCCATTGGTTCAAGCTTTGGAGAATTTCAGAAACTATAGATGGAGTTTCAAACAGCATGGGTGCTTCTCATACAGATGCAAGCTGTGTGGTCGCACTAAGTAAAAAACCCTTTTCCTTATATAAACACCTCACTGCTTTACAAAACGTGTATAGACCCAGATCAGTTAGATCCTGAAGGAGGAATCTGATTAGGGTCTGCTCCGTCTGCTTATGAATTTAAAATTGAGCCAACTTAACAGTTTCCTCTAATAATGTCATAATTTCTGATATGAATATTCTACAGGGAAAGAGTTAACCCATTCCCTCATATTGACAACTTTTGACGACTCTGTAAAAGTCACTTTGTGAAACCATGGTTTCAGAACTACAAAATTCCAAAATTTTCCTTTTCTATAGGTTATGCTCCTTTTCGGTAGATATATTCAAAAAGGTTGTATCTAAAAATAGCCTATGAGGTAATGGGTTAAAAGGATGAAGCTGAAAACATATTACATGTACATCAAACACCATCAATCCTGATCAGTCATTATGTGTTTCACACAAATGCTGGTCAGGTTTCACCACATTCATCAAGCACCTTACTCACAGACCCGCTTATATCAACTTCAGTGGAAGTTTTTAACAAATTCAACGCTGATTTTTCAAATGGACTAATTTCACAAAAGTCAAACTTATCGTAAATAATTGGGGACAATTTTATGAAAAACAGTAAGATGACAAACTGTGCATACGTTGAATCTACACATGAAGTAAATACAGATTCTACTTTGTGGTCTACACTGGTTGCAAAGAACAATAATGATGGGTGTCCTACACTGAAATGGATAATGAGCAAATCTGATTCTTATGATAATCTACTATGTAACTGCAATACAGTAAAACCTCTCTATAATGGCCAATAAATTACATCTAAGTATTTTGTGTTAAAAGGCAGTTGGCAGCTTAAAGCAAAGGTGAAAGTAAAACAGAACGCTCCTATAGGAGCGTTCAGTTTTACTTTCACCTTGCTTTAAGCAGCCACCTTTTCTAGATAACAAATAATTAACACAATTCAGTGGCCGTTATAGAGAAGTTTTACTGTACTCGATCAAATATAATTTACAATATATTACAAAATAAAACTAGAACTATCACTAAAGGTGATGAATACCCCCACACGGCAGCCTTGATTGCAAATCCAAGTTTTGAACATGTAACAAGACCAAATAACAAAAATACCCAAAGTTCAAATAGAGAAAATTCTGTAATGGCTAACACCAAACACAGGAAAATTGTGTCTTGCACATATACTATTCGTGTTTAGTATGTATGGCAAGTATCAATTTAATAAGTTTGAAAATGAAGGAGGAGTTTGTGACACCAACTCCCCATGTTTCATGCAAAAATGACAAAAAATATTCAAAGTTCAGGGGGGGATAATTCTACAATGGCTGACCGTAAATACATGAAAATTGTGTCTTGCGCATCTGCTATTTGTGACTATTACGTATACCAAATATAAATTCAGTAACTTTAAAACTGAAGGAGGAGTTTGCGACACCAACTCCCCATATTACAAGCCAAAACAAGTATAAAGTGAATCAGGTTGAAAGTGAAGGAGTTCAAAGTACAGGATTTTGCCTGCCAATTTCAAGACCAATTTCAAGGACAAAGGTCAAGGTCAAGGTCACAGAGACCTGAAATTTGTGTCTTGCACATATACTACTCCTGAGTAATATTTATGCCAAGTATCAAGTGAATCAGGTTGAAATTTGAGTTCGCCGTACAAGATTTTGCCTGCCAATTTCAAGACCAATTTCAAGGACAAAGGTCAAGGTCACAGAGATTTGAAATTTGTGTCTTGCACATCTACTACTCCTGAGTAACATTTATGCCAAGTGTCAAGTGAATCAGGTTGAAAGTGAAGGAGGAGTTCAAAGTACATGATTTTGGCTGCCAATTTCAAGACCAATTTCAAGGCAAAAGGTCAAGGTCAAGGTCACAGAGACCTGAAATTTGTGTCTTGCACATCTGCTACTCCTGAGTAACATTTATGCAAAGTATCAAGTGAATCAGGTTGAAAGTGAAGGAGGAGTTCGCCGTACAAGATTTAGCCTGCCAATTTTAAGACCAATTTCAAGGCCAAAGGTCAAGGTCACAGAGACCTGAAATTTGTGTCTTGCACATCTACTACTCCTGAGTAACATTTATGCCAAGTATAAAGTGAATCAGGTTGAAATTGAAGGAGGAGTTCAAAGTACAAGATTTTGACTGCCAATTTCAAGGCCAACGGTCAAGGTCAAGGTCACAGAGACCTGAAATTTGTGTCTTGCACATCTACTACTCCTGAGTAACATTTATGCCAAGTATCAAGTGAATCAGGTTGAAATTGAAGGAGGAGTTCAAAGTACAAAATTTTGACTGCCAATTTCAAGACCAATTTCAAGGCCAAAGGTCAAGGTCAAGGTCACAGAGACCTGAAATTTGTGTCTTGCACATCTACTACTCCTGAGTAACATTTATGCAAAGTATCAATTGAATCAGGTTGAAATTGAAGGAGGAGTTCGCCGTACAAGATTTTGCCTGCCAATTTTAAGACCAATTTCAAGGCCAAAGGTCAAGGTCAAGGTCACAGAGACCTGAAATTTGTGTCTTGCACATCTACTACTCCTGAGTAACATTTATGCCAAGTATAAAGTGAATCAGGTTGAAATTGAAGGAGGAGTTCAAAGTACAAGATTTTGACTGCCAATTTCAAGACCAATTTCAAGGCCAACGGTCAAGGTCAAGGTCACAGAGACCTGAAATTTGTGTCTTGCACATCTACTACTCCTGAGTAACATTTATGCCAAGTATCAAGTGAATCAGGTTGAAATTGAAGGAGGAGTTCAAAGTACAAGATTTTGACTGCCAATTTCAAGACCAATTTCAAGGCCAAAGGTCAAGGTCAATGTCACAGAGACCTGAAATTTGTGTCTTGCACATCTACTACTCCTGAGTAACATTTATGCCAAGTATCAAGTGAATCAGGTTGAAAGTGAAGGAGGAGTTCGCCGTACAAGATTTCGCCTGCCAATTTCAAGACCAATTTCAAGGCCAAAGGTCAAGGTCAAGGTCACAGAGACCTGAAATTTGTGTCTTGCACATCTACTACTCCTGATTAACAATTATGCCAAGTATCAAGTGAATCGGGTTGAAACTGAAGGAGGAGTTCGCCGTACAAGATTTTGCAGACAGACCGCCCGACCGACCGACCGACGACCGACCGACAGGCTGATTCCAGTATACCCCCCTCAAACTCTGTTTGTGGGGGTATAATAAAACAACAAACAGTTTCTAAAAACAAATAGAACTTAAACTGCAAGCAATATATTGCATGTATCTTTCTCAAGCAGATCATATAACATCAAAGTGTTTGGTCAGCAAAGCCCAAGTTCACCAATGATCAAAGGGAAATAACTCTAAAAATAAAATGATAGGCTTGCTGTCACATGTATTGTAGCCCTTGTGACTGGAAATAGGTATGTAAAGTGTAATACCTTACTTCATGAATATTTATGGCAGAAATAAAGACTCATGAATCAGATATATTATAATCCCATACGCAAACAAATCAAACCTTCATCAGACATCATGAATACTAACTAGATTAATTGTCACACGGTAACAAGAATTTTTTATTATGGCAGAAACTGTAGAATCAGATCTATACTATTTCATAAGCAAACAGAGCAGACCCTGATCATACGGCTCCTACAGGACCCGTCTAATCTGGGTCTGCTCTGTTTGCAATGGCGTAGAAAGGCATATTTGTTGAGTGAATGGTTAATGGCACTACAGAGGTCCAGATAAGATGTGTATATTAAAACATTTTCAAGAATAACATCTTTATTTGTCCACCAAACCCTATGTTATGACCACTCTTTAGAATCGTCTCTACGAAACGATTCTAAAGAGTGGTCACAACATAGGGTTTGGCTGACAGATGACGATTTTAGTATTTGGGTACACACGTTTATCTGATGCTCTGGGTACTGTCTAACATCACTTCAACAGCCTGTACATCCCAAAAGGGATGAGTTTTGTATAATTACATCATAGAATACAACAGCCATGATGACTTAACGAAGTAATTTTTATTGTTCATATGGCATTATGATTCGAGCTTATAAATATTCATTAAGTCATGAATTTGCGTATAAATATTCAATAGGTAAAGTGATAATAAAGCCAAGAGGAGCATAATTACAACTATTATAGAACTGAAACTTGCAAGCTATAGCAAAACCTTTAAGCATGATTGGCCTTTTTCATTTACACTAAAACCTCCATTATCTGACCACAGAAATATGTATCATTATTGATCATTAAGACAGGTGGCAGCTTAATGCAGTGTGGGAGTCATGCAGAAAGCTCTGGGAGCTTTCTGCTTGACTTCCACCCTGCATTAACCCATTCCCTCATATTGAGGCATTTTCACACCTCTGCAAAAGTCAACTATTGAAACCATTGTGATAAATAGAGCATTTGCTCCTATAGGAGCAAATGCTCTATTTATCACAATGGTTTCAAACTACAAAATTCTAAAATTTTCCTTTTCTCTAGTTAATGCTCCTTTTCGGTAGATTTATTCAAAGAGGTTGGATCTAAAAATAGCCTATGCTCTGGTTGCTAATAGAATTTAATAGATCTGGTTATTTACTTTGTAAAATGACTACAATGTTCCACCTTGCATATTTCTTTATCACTATTTTGTCCATGAATATTCAGAAGATATTGAAATTTGAAATAAACATAGAACAGGGAAAGGGTTTCAACGGAAGAAGGCTCTCGTCAGGGTTTGCACTGTTCGAATTTCTACACTTTTCCTAAAATTATCCCTGAATATTCATGAAAAGTTTCATTTTTTTTAGTTCATTTGAATGTTCAGCATTGAAAGGGTTAAATTACAATTCACATATTTATTCAGATCTTTTTTCTCATACACCAATGCATCTGTAACATGTAAATGGAAGTTGTACAAAATCTCTCTCTGTAAAGAAAATTACTATAATGAGATCACTTAACATTTATTCTTCTCAAAATAAAATAAAGAAAAAAAATATTGTACAAATAAGTCAAAGCATTTCTTTAAACCGTTACTTCATATATACACATTTTAACCCTTTAATCCATGAATAGTCATGTAAGAAATAATGGCATCATGAATATTAATCACATTAATTGTGATTATAGCACATCGACAAAGAAATGTTTGGACTTGGCAGAAACTGTAGAATCTTATCTATATTATATCATCAGCAAACAGAGTAGACCCTGATCAGATGGCTCCTATAGGAGCCATCTGATCAGGGTCTACTCTGATTGCAAAGGCATAGAAAGGTGTATTTATGGAGTAAATGTTAAAAACCTTTGCAAACAGAGTAGACCCTACAGGAGCTGCCTGATCTAGGTTTGCTCTCCTGCTCATAATATAAATCTGGTTCTTAAGCTTCAGCCATGGTCGAAAATGAATGTGTTCACAATTACAGAATCCATGTATTTCAATAATCATGATGTCATTCTGTTTCTACATTAATATTCATGAAGCAAAGGGTTTAACAATGCACATTCTACAGTAGAACCTGAATTAACCCATTCCCTCATAGGCTATTTTAGGATCCAACCTCTTTGAATGAATCTACCAAAAAGGAGCATTAACTAGAGAAAAGGGAATTTTTTTTTAGAATTTTGTTGTTTGAAACCATTGTGATAAATTGAGCCATTGGCTCCTATAGGAGAAAATGCTCTATTTATCACAATAGTTTCAACACGTGACTTTTGCAGAGGCGTCAAAAGGCGTCAATATGAGGGAATCGGTTAAGCAACAACTCATCTACACACACAGGAGTCCGTAAAAGCAGGTGGATGCTTAATGCAGGGTAAAAGTAATGCAGAAAGCTCCCATAGGAGCTTTCTGCCTTACCTTCAAACCAGCATTAAGCTACCCACTTACTTAACCCTTTCCTCCATAGATACACCTTTCTATGCTTCTGTAAAAATAACCTATTGAAACCATTGTGATAAATAGAACATTTGCTCCTATAGGAGCAAATGCTCCATTTATCACAATGGTTTCACAAAGTGACTTTTACAGAGTCGCCAAAATGCGTCAATATGAGGGAATGGGTTAAACTAGATTCATATTACAAAGTGGAGAAGAAAACAACCATTGACCTTCATAAGTAACAGATCATAAGTTTATACAAATTGCACGAAATGGATATATGCATCAGAATATGCCTGGTACAATACGTGAACAAAATGTATTATGTACAATGACTGAAGTGCTATCTGAAGTATTTTTGTTTTCTGTATCCTTGACAACCGTCGTCTACAAAATTTTCGTCTGCTATTTTTGTTGTCTGTTAAATATCTTATTTGCAGAACTCTGAGCAGCAAACAGCTTTGTCTTGGATCAGACGTCGAGTTTTTTGGTGTCTGATCTATATCCACTGTCTTTGTAAAGGTAACTATAATAATGTGCTTTTACGTTACTAGATTCGGTTTGGTTTTTGTCGAGTTTTACATCGCTTTAACAGTATTTCAGTCATATCCCAACCTCCAGCCAATTACAGGTGGAGGAAGACCCCAGAGGTTCTTCTGTGCAAAGAACAAATTGCATTGTTTCATGCACAGAAGAAAATCCGGGTAGAACCACCGACCTACTGCAAGCCAGCTGGATGGCTTCCTCACATGAAAAATCCAAATGCCTCTTTAAAAGTCACTTAATGAAACCATTGTGACAAACATTGTGATATGTGACAAATCCTATGGAGCAATGCTCTATCTATCACAATGGTTTCAAAACAACACAATTCTAAAATTTTCCTTTTCTCATGTAAATGCTCCTTTTCAGTAGATTAATTCAAAGAGGCTGGGTCTTATGTCAGCTAATAAAGCATATCCAGCAGCCATTCCTGATTGCATCATTGGATCTGGGACTTCACTATCTGTTACTACATTTCTAATTTTAAACTGTAATTTGGTCCCCAGCTTAAACTTGTAGAGATGGGAGATTTAGGGTACAAATACTTACGGAAAACATATATAAATTTTCAAGAAATGTGATATACAAAACAAACTATAGCAGTATCTATCTTACACTGCCGTCAAAAGGAGGTCTAAATATCGGTCTGTTAGGAAGGTGGTAGCTTAATACAGGTCAAAAGAATGCAGAAAGCTCTCTGCTTTACTTTTGACCTGCATTAAGCAACCACCTGCTTTTAAGACTCTGATAATCAATATAGACTGACTGCTTAAGACAGGTTTAACTGTATGCTAAAATCAAAGCATACTTTACTTGATATGTACATGTAAGTGATATCATATTATGTTTAATCCTTAGAATCCAGGACATGCATACACTGTCACTTACAATCAGTGTAGACCAAGATCAGAGCGCTCCTAGAGGAGCCCTCTGATCAGGGTCTCCACTGTTTTCTTTATTCAAAATCCTCTAGTAAGTTTTAACTTTTACTCAATTAACAGCCAAGTAAGAAATAATGACATCATGCATATTAATCAGATTATTTGTACAATGGCATATGAGTTCAGACTCACGACATTTTATAACCTCCGACCAAGACCTCATACTTCTCAGCAATCCCAGTCTGTTGGTTCTCATTAGAAACAGTTCTGAAAGACGTTCTAATAAGTGCAAACAAGTCAGGGTTTGGCAAAAATATTAAGAAAATATGTTACCTAGGTTACCTATATATTCCTCTTATTTAAGGCGTTTATATGAGGGAAAGGGTTATACTGTTAAAGTGTAAGCTCAAACTCTGACCTGTTGCAATTTTTACTTGCTTCCTACAAATTCAAGTTTTAACTTTTACTCAATTAACAGCCAAGTAAGAAATAATGACATCATGCATATTAATCAGATTATTTGTACAATGGCATATGGCTGCAGGAATTTTTGGCCATGGCAGAAACTGTAGTGAACAGAGTAGACCCTGGTCAGATGGTTCCTACTGAGGTCATCTGATCTGGGTGCAAAGGCCTTAACCCTTTCCTCCATAGGCTATTTTTAGATCCAACCACTTTGAATAAATCTACCGAAAAGGAGCATTAACTTGAGAAAAGGATTTTTTTTAGAATTTCGTAGTTCTGAAACCATTGTGATAAATAGAGCATTTGCTCCTATAAGAGCAAATGCTCTATTTATCATAATGGTTTAAAATTACAAAATTCTAATATTTTACTTTTCTCTAGTAAATGCTCCTTTTTTGTAGATTTAATCAAAGAGGTTGAGTCTAAAAATAGCCTATGAAGGAACGGGTTAAAAGGCATATTTAGTGAGTAAAGGTTTAAGTCTTCATACTGAATGGGCTCTAAAATTAACCACTGATGGGCTATTTACCTGCAGTTACAAAGATTATCCATTTGCAAATAAAGTAGACCCAGATCAGACAGGAACCATATGATCGGGGTCTGCTGTTAGGTTACAAATTAACATAGATCTGTTTAAACAGTATTTGCTATCATAGAAATTCAAGTGTACATGATGCCATTAACCTGTTCTCTCATATTGACGCTTTTTGATGCCTCTGCAGTCTCCTGTTGAAACCATTGCGATAAATAGAGCATTTGCTCCTATAGGAGCAAATGCTCTATTTATCACAATGGTTTTAAACTGCAAAATTTTACAATTTTCCTCTTCTCTACTTAATGCTCCTTTTCAGTAGAATTATTCAAAGAGGTTCGATCTAAAAATAGCATATGAGGGAATGGGTTAAAACATTTCCACTAATTATTCATACAGTCATTATTTCTGACATGAATATTCATGGAGTAAATGGTCAAATGAAGCTTATGCTGAATGCAGAATGAAAGTACCTGTGCAAGACAAATAACACATGATGTACCCACAGCATGTCACTCACAGGACAGATTGTCCATACATACATGATATATGTAACAAGAAAAGACACTCAGATATGGGGTGTCTGATCACGAACTGCAATGCAGAAGAACACGTCGTAAGCGGCCATCAAAAAGGTCTTATTACTGGTCATATCATCTTATTATTGTGAAACGATATTTTGAAAACTTATAACTATATAATAATTTACTTAATTCGTCAGATTTTATTTGTCAGTGACATAGATGCATTTTTAGGATATTAATGCATTTGTGTCATTGTTAAGTGAGTCTGACACTTTTCTCTTGCAGAATTTTTGTTTTCATCATGTTATATATATGCTTTATTATTGATTTGTTTTTGTCAAAAAATAGCTTTCAGCTAATGTTACTTTGTTTATTGTAACCGACGTAAAATAAAGTTTCTTGTCTCTTGTCTGTAAGGCAGGTGGTAGCTTAATGCAGATAAAAACTAATGCAGAAAGCTTATTGAGCTTTCTGCATTACTTTTGCTTTACGTTAAGCAACCAAATGCTATTCAAGACAATTAGTGTTCAATAAATGAATTGCCACTTAGGACAGCCCCTACTGTACTTGCAAAAGGACCAGGCCCCGAGGTTATAAAACCTTTTGCTTGAGTCTGAGATCATTCTTAAGCATCTGACCAATCAGTTACTAGAGAATGATCTCAGACTCAGACTCAAAAGTTTTATAACCTTGGACTCAGATGAGATTCTGGAGCTTCTGTGGAACTTCTGTAGATGCCATACTGGAATTTCTTCTGCGGATTTGTCTACACTTGTTGCAAATAACCAAGGGTGCTTGGTCCATTATACAGAGTGTATGATTTAAAAATGTATGACAAACACAATCAACATCAATGGCAACTATAGAATCTCTGATGATCACTTTCCTCGATTGGTCTAAATTACTGCGTTCGTATCATCATCGTCATCATCTTCATCCGTTAGCAACTGGAGCCTGTCTCTATACACAGAATTTCTTCGTCTCTTCATGACGCAGAGGATGACACTGACAATCACAGCCAGGAGGAGTACCCCTCCCACAGCACCAACCACTATTACCACAGTGTCTGAAATATCAATGAAAGCAGGCAAAATAATCAAGAATGTAGATAAGAGAAGTACTGATCTAAACCATTCCTCAGGGTTACGTAACTTTTTCTTTCATTCTCAAGTATCTGACACTTGAGAATGAGTTCAGACTCAGACATTTTATAACCTCCGACCAAGACCTCATACTTCTCAGCAATCCCAGTCTGTTGGTTCTCATCAGAAACAGTTCTGAAATACGGTTCTAATAAGTGCAAACAAGTCAGGGTTTGGCAAAAATATTAAGAAAATATGTTACCTAGGTTACCTATATATTCCTCTTATCTAAGGCGTTTATATGAGGGAAAGGGTTATACTGTTAAAGTGTAAGCTCAAACTCTGACCATTTTTACTTGCTTCCTACAAATTATAGTTTTTGAGAAATTATCGACTGAGCGTCAAACAGTTTGGATCATGAGATTCAAAGTTACTCAGCATCACATCTGGATCCAAGCAGTGTGCATATGCAAATCATATGTGATGCTAACCCTTCTCTTGCTGATTTTTTAAAATACATTTCTTCTTCTTTACCCATGCCCTGCTGTGTAATTACATATATCTTCACTGCCTAGAATTATATCTCTGTGCAATCACTGCTGTGTAGTGCACTGGTTGCACAATCAATTTGTAAGTAGTGCAGACCCTGATGAGACAGCTCCTGCAGGAGCTGTCTCATCTGGGTCTTCACTATTTACAGGTAGGTATATTGAAATGATTAGCAAGCGAAGGGCTTTACTTGCTTCCTACAAATTCTAGTTTTTGAGAAATTATCGACTGAGCGTCAAACAGTTTGGATCATGAGATTCAAAGTTACTCAGCATCACATCTGGATCCAAGCAGTGTGCATATGCAAATCATATGTGATGCTAACCCTTCTCTTGCTGATTTTTAAAATACATTTCTTCTTCTTTATCCACGCCCTGCTGTGTAATTACATATATCTTCACTGCCTACAATTATTTCTCTGTGCAATCACTGCTGTGGAGTGCACTGGTTGCACAATCAATTTGTAAATAGTGCAGACCCTGATGAGACAGCTCCTACAGGAGCTGTCTCATCTGGGTCTTCACTATTTACAGGTAGGTAGGTATATTGACATGAATAGCAAGCAAAGGGCTAGGCTAGGTAAGGGCTAAAGCCACTAAATAGTATATTGTACATACGGTTAGTTCCAGACTTTTTCTCTGTGCTCTTATTTCCCGCTGCTTTCGGCTTGGCAGTTGTCGTTGTTGTGGCTGTAGTCATCACTGGTCCTAGAAGAAAGTATAAAAAGTAAAATCAAAGCGTGTGTGAGTATTTTCTTATAGTGTCATCTCTACTGACAGCGCCAGCTAATTCGGCTTTTGAGATATCTAATACCACAGTACCTTCCAGTTCCCCACCATAACCCATTCCCTCATAGGCTATTTTTAGACGCAACCTCTTTTCAATAAACCTATCGAAAAGGAGCGTTTACTTGAAAAAGGAAAATTTAGAATTGTATAGTTCTGAAACCATTGTGATAAATACAGCATTTGCTCCTATGGAGCAAATGTTCTATTTATCACAATGCCATCAAAAAGAGACTTTGCAGTGGTGTCAAAAGCTGTCAATATGAGAAAAAGGTTATAATGCCAGGCACCAGGCAGATAGGCAATCTGTAACCATTCTCTAAGATAGGCAATCTGTAACCATTCTCTAACTAGCTGGTGTTTCGCCCCCCAGCAATATCAGAACGAGCCCCTGACGGGGATCAAACATTTGACTTGCCAGCCCTGAAGCAGGTGCCCTATCCACTAGGCCACAAGATAATATCAGACAATAATCCTTTACTCGGTGAATATTCACACAAGCCTTTACTTATTTCCATGTGACAAATAATTACATCATGACTATTACATGTAGATAGCTGATTTTATAATGGCACTACAGAGGTCCAGATAAGATGCATAAATTAAAACATTTTCAAGAATTAATTCTTTATTTCTACCATCAGACCCGATGTTGTGACCACTCTTTAGTAGAAGAGACGATTCTAAAGCCTTGTCACAACATAGGGTTTGGTGGAGAAATGACAATTTTAGTATTTTAGTACAGGTAAATCTCTGAAAACCAAACACTTTTGGACTGGACTAATAGAATCAAGCATGGGTTTTGTTAAAGACGGGGTTTCTATACCCGAGGTTGGTGTGTTCCAGTCGGAAACGAGCTTTGGCGAGTTTCCAATAGCAACAGACCAACCAAGGGTATATAACCCCCTGCTTTAACAAAACCCATGCTTGATTATTTTTCTTGCTAAAATATGCCCTAAAACCAAGTAAATTAACGAATTTTGAGAAGTACTATTTTACATTGTGTAATACGACTTCCATTTCTAATAGCAACAAACTGCAGTATAACTTTAGGCATGACACCAACATGACGTCATTTATGACAACAACAAACATTACGTTTTGGCGTAAAATATAAATGACCGAGTGACTACAAAACAACGTCTTCGGTTAATTAAATAGGCTTTTAAAGCGTTTATATGATTAATAGAATTTCATATTCGTGCTAATTACTTATATTAATTCATAAGGTTGTTGCCTATAGAAATGTTGGTATAATTCTGTAAGAGTTCCTTCCCTTGTATTGATTTTACCCAATCACGCGTAGGAATACACCAGACAAGGGGTGTTCCAGATAAGGATTTCTAGTACGGCTATTTTTAGTAACTCAGCTTATCTAGCACGTCTGAGAAGCGAGAAAAAATGTTCTGGGTCGTCTCTGTTTACAAAGGTATGAAAAGGCATTTATAAGAAGGAAAGGGTTATTTGCTTTCATACTGATTGTGATCCTTGAGAATTAGATAAAGGTGTGTATTCAAATTCTAAAATCACCACTTCTTCATCAAATCACGGAGCTACAGATAAAGGTGCGTACCCAAATTCGAAAAAGGCCATTTCTCCACCAAACCCTATACTGCGACCACTCTTTAGAATCGTCTCATCGAGACGATTCTTAAGAGTGGTCACGGTATAGGGTTTGGTGGAGAAATAAAGAAGTTGTTATTCCTGAAAATTATTTAATTAACGCATCTTATCATTCTGGAGTGCTGAAAGCCTATGTTGTGACCACTTTTTAATACTCTCGAAGATACTTAGATTCCAAGTGTTCACAGCAAAGGGTTTGATGGAGAAATAACGGAAATATTCTTGAAAATGTATTAACCCTTTCCTCCATAAATACGCATTTCTACGCCTCTGTAATAACTTCTAGAAACCATTGTGATAAATAAAGCAATTGCTCCTGTAAGAGCAAAAGCTCTATTCATTACAATGGTTTCAAACTAAATAATTCTAAAATTTCACTTTTCTCTAGTAAATGCTCCTTTTGGGTAGATTCATTCAAAGAGGTTGGATCTAACAAGAGCGCTCCACTTTCTTTAGTGCTGGATAGTGTAGTGGAAGTCTAAGTCAGAAAGGGGAGATAGCAACAGCAAAATTAATTTTAGGGTTATCTGCCCTTGTGAAATGTGTCCCCCTTGTAATAGTTAATATGTATACCAAAGATGAACCAAATATCTTGGACAGTTTCTGAGACATGGACCTTAACATAAAACTTACTGGTCAATGAAAATTCTAAGTCGAAAAAGGGGCATAACTATGGCAAAATTAATTTTAGGGTTACCTACCCTGGTGAAATCGGTTCCCCTTGTGATAGTAAACATACATACCAAATATGAACCAAATATCTTTGATTGTTTCTGAGAAAAGGACCTTAACAAAAAGGTTAACCAACGCCAACGCCGACGAGAGGGTTATGACAATAGCTCCACTTTTTGAAAAAGTGGAGCTAAAAATAGCCTATTGAGGAAAGGGTTAAATTTATTATCTTATCTGGGTCCTCTATATCTAATCCTTCATATAAGAAATAATGACTATGAATATCAATTACATGTGACTGAATGGCATTATGAATAAAAGATTTTTCTCAACATGACAGAAGCTGTAAAATCAGATCTAAATCATTTCCTTAAGCAAACAGAACAGACCCTGATCAGGAAGCTCTTACAGGGTCTACTCTGTTTGCAAATGCATTAACCCTTTCCTCCATGATTATTTATGTAAGAAATAATGGTGTCATGACTATTAGATTAACCTATTCCCTCATAGGCCCAATTTTTAGACCCAACCTCTGAATAAACGTACCAAAAAGGAGCATTAACTAGAGAAAAGGATTTTTTTTTAGAATTTTGCAGTTTTGAAAAAATTGTGATAAATAGAGCATTTAATCATTAGGGGCAAATGCTCTATTTATTACAATGGTTTCAAACAGTGACTTTTACAGAGGCGTAGAAAGGCGTATTTATGGAGGAAAGGGTTAATTTGTTATAATATCAAATGGACACAGGAATTTTAGGGTTTGGCAGAAAGTGTAGAATCATATCTATTTTATATCATAAGCAAACAGAGCAGACCCTGATCAGACGGCTCCTATATCTGACATGGGTCTACTCTGTTTGCAAAGGCGTAGAGAGACGTATTTATTGAGTAAAGGGATAATTGTGGCTTTATCAGGTAAAAGCAGTAACTTAACCCATTACCTCTTAGGCTATTTTTAGATCCAACCACTTTGAATGAATCTATCGAAAAGGAGCATTAACTAGAGACAAGAGCACCACAAGCGGGTGCAACGCTCGTCTGTCATCATTTATCAAAAATGAAGGTTGTAATTGAAAAATTGAAGAAGTTATGGTCAACGTCAAGATTTCGGACGACAACGACGCAGGGGTTACGACAATAGCTCGTGATTTCTTCAAAACAGGCGAGCTATAAAGGATTTTTTTTTAAAATCTTGTACTTTGAAACCATTGTGATAAATACAACATTTGCTCCTATAGGAGCAAATGCTCTATTTATCAAAATGGTTTCAAGAAGTGACTTTTACAGGGGTGTAGAAAGTCGTATTTATGGAGGAAAGGGTTAAATGTACTCATGATGTCATTATTTCTTACATGAATATTTATGAGGTAAAGAGTTAAGGAGGCACTACTGTAAGTACATGTATTCAACACTCACTCTTTGTAGTGACGTTCAATGTACAAAGTCCCGTGGCATCAAGTGTTGCATCGGAGTTGCATTTGCAAGTACCGTCTTTTCTTAATTTTCCACTGTAGGAACACATCTCATTTGGTCCACATTGACCCAACAAGCCAATCTCACAGCTTTTACCGTAAGTCTCTGAAATATAATATACTGGATGTAAACTTAATTTTTTATACAATTAAGTGAGGTTCAGTGTAGTAATTAGCAAGATTTATTTTTTCTCACAGACTTTTTTTTTTAATCGAGATTATGTACTTTATAATAGACACTGTTCTCATCTGCACAAAGCAATTACCCAACTTTCAAAACAAAACAAACAAACAAGTGCTAAACATGAACATATACAATGCTTTGCTATAAAATTTGATACCTTAAATACATATTTGACATATCTCATGCCAGTTATCTGGGGGTAAAGGTTAAACAACGGAGCAAACCAATTCCCTCATATCGATGCCTTTTGACACCATACGAGCAAATGCTCATTTATCGCATGGGTTTAAAACCTACATTTCTAAAATTTCCTTTTTATCTAGCAAATGCTCCTTTTCAGTAGATTTATTCAAATGTCTGTAATTTGTTGAAAAATTAAGGCAGATCCAAATCCTGATCACGTGCACATCTATGGTATATGTGGAAACACTGTAGCAAATTATTTTCACACAGGTGACTGGTGTTGTGCGTTCAGAAGCACTTCACATGAAGTTATATACAACAACATGTACAGGTACTTACAAAGCGAAAAAGACAGATAAATACATATACAGGTATCAAATATTGGGTCTAAAATAGCCTATGAAGGAATGGGTTAAACAGCAGTAGGTTGCATAGGAAGAGTAATACAGAAAAGTTCCCTTCAAGAACCTTTATAATGTCCTCCATTAATACTGACAGGAGTCACAGGATCAATGTCTGTTTGTGCTGTTTTCTTTTATTCTGTGGTTAACTAATTCATTACACACATTCTATCTTAACTCTCTGCACGCTAAGTAATTTTTCGTCTGCAACAACTGTCGTCTGCTTCAATTCTAAAAACAACATTTCTCTTATTTCTTTGCAAAAATATGACCAAAGTGACAAACAGTTTGGATCCTGATGAGACGCCGCATTATGCGGCGTCTCATCTGGATCCAACTGTTTGCATAGGTTACCATGATTTTGCCGCTAGCGTGCAAAGAGTTAATAACACTTTCCTACATATATTTATAAATTTGTATTCAGGCCAAATTTCAACACGTACTGAATATTCATTAACAAAATAGTTTTTAAAGAAATATGGAGGGTGGAACATTGTAGACATTTTTAGAAAGCAAGGAAACAGATCAATCAAATTCTATTAGCAAACAGAGCAGACCCTGATCAGACGGCTCAACTAGGAGCCGTCTGCTCTGTTTGCAACACATTAACTAGACCTATCACTGAACGTGATTCATACCCCCACCTGGCATCCTTGTTGGAAAAGGCATAATATCGGCCCTTGGTCAGATTATAGCCCTTGTGAGGTGAACAGGTGTGTGAAGTTTCATTAGATTATCTTCAATGCTAAAGAAGTTATGACCAAGGTTAAAGTTTCTCACAATGACGACGCAGACAACGACGCCAATGACTACGCCAGGGTGATGGCAATATCTTGATTTTTTTCTTCAAAAGACAGCAGTGCTAAAAATGCTTATGGGAAGTAACAAAAGGGAATTAAAATCTGAAAATGGGCAATAACTGTACATTTTTTGTACAGACTCAACCAACTGTATTGAGGAGCTGATGCATGAGCACTATACAAACAGTGGAGATCCAAATCAGAGGAATCATATAAAAACCCTCTGGACAGAGTCTGCAGTGTTTAAGTAACCCTACAAAGAGTGCAGACCCTGACCCAAGGGTTCGAATTGGAGCAATCTTATCAGGATCCACACTGTTTGCATAGTCCTGATGAATTAGTGTATCAGTATAAATGGGTTCAGTGAGGCAGACCAGGAACAGTCATGGTAGATGCCCGTTAGGTGATGATGCATACCAAATAACAAAGCTCTAGGCTTTGTGGTTTTGAATGAGATTTTTTTTAAAAATATATTATTGTTTTAGGTGTGTTTATCTGTAGTGGTTCAAAAGTTATAGCCAATGTTAAAGTTGGTAATTTGACCTATATATTTGACCTTTGACCTTGAACAGTGACCTTGACCTTGGCATGCGACATGTCAAAATGTGCAGCTTCATGAGACACACATGCATGCCAAATATCAAGTGTCGATACCTATATATTTGACCTTTGACCTTGAACAGTGACCTTGACCTTGGCATGTGACATGTCAAAATGTGCAGCTTCATTAGACACACATGCATGCCAAATATCAAGTGTTTACCTGCAGTGTTCAAAAGTTATAGCCAATGTTAAAGTTGGTAATTTTACCTATGTATTTGACCTTTGACCTTGAACAGTGACCTTGACCTTGGCATGCAACATGTCAAAATGTGCAGCTTCATTAGACACACATGCATGCCAAATATCAAGTGTTTATACCTATATATTTGACCTTTGACCTTGAACAGTGACCTTGACCTTGGCATGCGACATGTCAAAATGTGTAGCTTCATGAGACACAAATGCATGCCAAATATCAAGTGTTTATCTGTAGTGGTTCAAAAGTTATAGCCAATGTTAAAGTTGGTAATTTGACCTATATATTCGACCTTTGACCTTGAACAGTGACCTTGACCTTGGCATGCGACATGTCAAAATGTGCAGCTTCATGAGACACACATGCATGCCAAATATCAAGTGTTTATCTGTAGTGGTTCAAAAGTTATAGCCAATGTTAAAGTTAGTAATTTGACCTATATATTCGACCTTTGACCTTGAACAGTGACCTTGACCTTGGCATGCAACATGTCAAAATGTGCAGATTCATTAGACACACATGCATGCCAAATATCAAGTGTTTATCTGTAGTGGTTCAAAAGTTATAGTCAATGTCCCGATCTCGCGCGACAGACGGACGGACGGACGGACGGACGGACCGACGGACGGACAAGGTGTTTCCAATATAGCCGTGTTTATACCTATATATTTGACCTTTGACCTTGAACAGTGACCTTGACCTTGGCATGCGACATGTCAAAATGTGTAGCTTCATGAGACACAAATGCATGCCAAATATCAAGTGTTTATCTGTAGTGGTTCAAAAGTTATAGCCAATGTTAAAGTTGGTAATTTGACCTATATATTCGACCTTTGACCTTGAACAGTGACCTTGACCTTGGCATGCGACATGTCAAAATGTGCAGCTTCATGAGACACACATGCATGCCAAATATCAAGTGTTTATCTGTAGTGGTTCAAAAGTTATAGCCAATGTTAAAGTTAGTAATTTGACCTATATATTCGACCTTTGACCTTGAACAGTGACCTTGACCTTGGCATGCAACATGTCAAAATGTGCAGATTCATTAGACACACATGCATGCCAAATATCAAGTGTTTATCTGTAGTGGTTCAAAAGTTATAGTCAATGTCCCGATCTCGCGCGACAGACGGACGGACGGACGGACGGACAGACCGACCGACGGACGGACAAGGTGTTTCCAATATAGCCCCCACCACAGGTGGTGGGGGTATAATGAGGGAAAGGGTTAATTTGATTAACAAACAGAGCAGACACCACTCAGACAATTACTACAGGAGTTATTTGAAAAGGGTCTGCTCTGTTTGCTTATAATATAATATAGATCTGATTCAGTTTCTGTCATGATAAAAAATCATTTTATTCATAGTGTCATTATAAAACATAGTTCATTAACATACATGATGTCATTATTTCTTGCCTGAATATTCATGACGTAAATTGTTACAAGGCATCTCTATGGAGTAATGAGTAAAATGTAAAATTCAATCCATTAAATTGCAGAAAACATTTCCATTTAGGATTCTCCTCTGGCATTGAATCTTTAACCCAGGGCTCTAGAAATCCGGAAAATCGCCGGTCTGGACCGATTTTTGCATTTTGAGACCGGTTTGTATTTCAGAATCTGAAAAAAAATCGGTCCGAAAATCTTAAGCAGACACAGTTTCTAATCAAAATCATCAGCTGAAAGTAACTGTTTTCATTTGACCCCATCATTAACGTGTCAAGAGATTATAGGCTAGAGGCCCCGGGCAGTCAGTCCAGTTCCACTTGGTCTCTTCTCAGCTAGCCCAATCAACCATGCTAGTAATATTGATAAGACACACAAACCTACCTTGTACCTGTTAACAAACACGTTACAGTCCATAGATTTAGGCTACTGTAATTATATTAAGGCTGAAAGGTCACTGAGAAATAACATCTTTGCATCGGGTAATCAGTTTTTTAAGAGCAAAGACTCTCTTTATATCCATCAGCAACAAAAGTCAATAACATGTCCGCTTGATTCAAGGTAAAGATTGACCTATTTTTGAGACTCCACATTAAAGAGCTCCTTGGGTAGATCTACAGTTATCTGCCAAAAATATGCTGCAGTGAACAGAAAAACAATGTAGGCTTGTGGCTTTCGTTTATCTGATGAGAAATAAGTATGCATCATAAGCTAAATGATAATAACTAATCATGTAAGATTTTAAATACAAACTAGTTTTCTTGCTTCTCTATCAAAGCCTTCAAAACTGCCATTCATGCAAACTTGAAATGTCATTAGTTTTCGCGAATGTCATGTTTTTCACAAATGTCGATATGTAATGCTATCATATTATTACATACAAACTATAAGTTGGCAAATGCCCCCCATAAACATATTACAAGGAGGCTAATGTCCGCATATCACAAAAAGACAAGGGTGAAAATGTCCGATCATCAAGAAATAAGTGGCAAATGTCCGTGGGATAGGGGGGGGGGGGGGCTTATGTCCGTTTACCAGCTGGACCGGTTGGGATTTGAAAATTTCTAGAGCCCTGCTTTAACCCTTTCCTTGTTCAATATTCATGCAAGAAATAATGACATCATGAGTATCTATAAGCTGATTTTTTATAATTGTAACCTTTTCCAGGGAAGTTTTTGCTTTGACAAAAACTGTAGAATTAGATCTGAATAATGTCAAAAGCAAACAACAGACCTTGATCAAATAGCTCATATATGAGCCGTCTGATCTAGCTCTACTCTGCTTGCAAAGGCGTGAAAAAGCATCTATATGAGGGGAAGGGTTAACCCATTACATCATAGGCTATTTTTAGATACAATATCTCTGAGTAAATCTACTGAGTAAATCTACTGAAAATGAGCATTAACTGGAGAAAAGGAAAAAGTTAGAATTTTGTACTTTTGATGCCTCGTTTTGAAAAGTCGTTTTTGAAACCATTGTGGTTTTTTAGGAAGCTTAAAGTCTTTCAACCCTGAATGATCCCTTTCCTTAATATTTACGCCTTTAGACGTCTCTGTAAAAGTCACTTTTTTAAACCATTGTAATAAATAGAGCATTTGCTCCATAGGAGCAAATACTCTATTTATCACAATACTTTCACAACTACACAATTCTAAAACGAGATGTGTTTGTGAAACACTATGCCCCCTCATATATTTGACCTTTGACCTTGAAGGATGACCTTGACCTTGACATGTCACCCCTCAAAATGTGCAGCCTCATGAGATACACAAGCATGCCAAATATCAAGTCTCTATCTCTACTGGTCCAAAAGTTATGGCCAATGTTAAAGTCGGCGATTTGACCCATATATTTGACCTCTGACCTTGAAGGATGACCTTGACCATGACACGTCACCCCTCAAAATGTGCGGCTTTATGAGATACATATGTATACCAAATATCAAGTCTCTATCTATACTGGCTCAAAAGTTATGACCAATGTTAAAGTTGCTGACAAACAAACAGACAAACAGACAAACGGACAAACAGACAAACAAACAAACAGACAGGGCAAAAACAATATGCCCCCGACTATCGTCAATGGGGGCATACAAATTCCTTTTCTCAAGTAAATGCTCCTTTTCAGTAGATGTATTCAAAGAGGTTGGGTCTATAAATAGCATATTAGGTAATGGGTCTACACTGTTTGCAAGTAACTGCATGCATCTCCCAGGTTGAAACGGTTAAAATATATAATATGCCTTTGAATCTCATTCTTTTTCTCAAATTTCCCTAACATTTGCCTATATTTTCAAAATTCCCTGACAGTCTAAAAATAATAATTCCATGACATTGAAAAAAATAAAATTCCCGACTTTTCTCAAATGCCTTGCAACAATTTGGTTGTAACTTACTTGATTTTGGAGTAATTTTGGGAGCTACTGAAGTATTTTTGGGAGAAGAAGAAACGGAGCATTGCTCTGACAGTGGTGTAGGAGTGGTTGCGGAACGGGCTTGGTTGCAAGGCGTGACAGGTATAAGCTGAAGTGGCAGAACTTGTATTCTGTAGAGGAAAGCATCGAGTTTGCCATTCACCAGTTTTACTGAAGAGTTAATCTGAAACAAAGAAATTTTCTTAGTAGGCTTTGCGCTATCAGCAAACAGAAATGGACGAATTATACATATGATTCTCTCTCTATATTTGCACCAAGCTTACCATAGATGAAAAATATTGTATTCATTCTGTATAAAGGTCAATATGATATCGCTCACTAGACAATCAGGAGAAGATTTTCACTATACATGTACGTTACTATAGAAAAGTGGCCAACCCTGGGGCAGGGCCAGTTTTGATCCCAGGAGCATAATTTATATAACTTCTGTAGAGGATCTGAACATGATGCTATGTGCCAAATATGAAAGCTGAGAATATTCCAGTTTCAGAGGAGAAGCTTTTCAACATTTTCACTATATGTTTCTTTTGAAAACTGGTTCCCCCTGGGGAATTTTGATCCGATGCGCATAACTTATATAACTTTTGTAGAGGACCTGAACATGATGCTATGTGCCAAATATAAAAGCTGAGAACCTTCCAGTTTCAGTAGAAGATTTTTATAGTTTTCACTATATGTTTCTATAGAAAACACGGCAAAAATGAGGTAGGGCCAATTTTGACCCTAGGGGTCATGGTCTATATAACTTTGTAGAGGACCTACAGATGATGCTATGTGCCAAAGATGAAAGCTGAGAACCCTGCAGATTGAGAGGAGAAGATTTTTTTTTTAAAGGTTCAAATTGTAACAGATGACACACACCGACGGATAACAGATATCAGGCGATCACAAAAGCTCACCCTGAGCACTTTGTACTCTGGTGAACTAAAAATATGTGCCTTTATCCCTTTTTCCATGCCCTTGTAAAGAGAGTAGACCTAGACCAAAAGGATCCTTGCCTGTAGGAGCTGACTGGTTAGGGTCTGTTTGTTTATGAAATAACATAGATCTGATTCAAAGGTTTCTGCCAAAGCCAAAACATATATATATACCGTTATAAAAATTCAGCTAATTAATATTCATGACATCATTATTTCACGAGTAAAATGGTTATTGTCCATGATAATCAGAGGTCCAGACAAGATGCGTAAAGTAAAAAATTTCCAAGAATAACTTATTTATTTCTCCAACAACCCTATGTGTGACTATATGACCTTATATATGTCTCTAAAAGACAATTCTAAAGAGTGGTTACAACATAGGGATTGGTGCAGAAAGGAGGATTTTAGTACTTGAGTATGCATGTTTAATTGTTGCTCTAATAATGTTTTATAAATATGTACAGTAGATGAGTAGAATCCCTCTAATGAGACCACTTAATAAATACACAGGGTTGTTTTTATAAGCAGATGGTTGCTTAATGCAGGGCAAAGGTGATGCAGAAAGCTCCTCTAGGAGCTTTCTGCATTATAGTTGTCCTGCATTAAGCTACCACCTGCATCTAGCACCCAGAATTATACCTCTTTTAGGTGGCCCCATTAGCAGGGTTTTACTGTATATAGAAACACACTTCAACACCTTTGCAAACTGAGTAGACCCAGATCAGACAGGAATAATAGCAATATGATTCTACAGTTTCTGCCATGGCTAAAATTTCATGTGTTCATTTTGCCATTACAACAATGCAAGTAATTGATATTGATGGAATCAGTATTCCTTACATGATTATTCATGGACAAACTGACAGACAAGTGCAACACTATATGCCTCCCACACACTATGGGCTAAAATGCAAAGAACAACACAGCCACATAGGAGCAGATGTGCATGACATTTTTGCTAAGACAAAACTAGAATCAGATCTGTATAATTCCACAAGCAAAGAAGGCAGCCCCTTATGCTACAGGAGTCATCTGATCTGGGTTTACTCTGTTTGCAAATGTTTTTATTTGAGGGAAAGTGTTTCACCCACTCCCTCATATTAAAACCTTTTGATTCCTCTGTAAAAGTTACTACATGCATTTGAAATCATTTTGACAAATAGAATTAATTGATTGTGTTGATTAACGTTCGCTTCTGCTCATGTGGACTAATTGGACACCTCAGAGAGAGGGGTGTGGATACAGAGAAACCAAGGTGTAATGCCCTTCTCTTAATATTGACTGAGTTCCTCCGGTTCTTTTAGATGCTCAGTGTGAAGCACTGATACATCGGACCTTGGTTTATAGTCTCGTCCGAAGAACTTGGTCCGGAGCGGAATCAAACTCAGGACCCTTGGTATTCAAGTCGGGCGCATTACCACACGACCACGTCTGCCGTGACAAATAGAACATTTGCTCCATAGGAGCAAATGCTCTATTTATCACAATGGTTTAAAAACTGCACAATTTTAAAAGCTATTTTTTGTAGTAAATGCTCCATTTCTGTAGATTTATTCCAAGAGGTTAGGTCTAAAAAACAGCCAACAAGGTAATGGGTTAAAAACAACCCTAAATAAAAGAAAATGTGTCCATGGGACACGGATGCCCCAGCCAGGTTTTTTCTAAATTGCATTAAAATTGATTCCAGCATACACAAGCCAAGAAATATTTGACGAAAATTTTGTCATTAAACAATCATTAAAATTCAATGAAAGTGTAGGCAAACAGGAAGTTGATAAACGACAGACCTGAAAAGGGGAGACACAGTACAACTCACTATGATTATGCTTCAGTCAAAATATCAAATCATTCCAGCATACACAAGCCAAGAAATCTTTGACGAAAGTTTTTGTCATTAAACAATCACCAAAATTCAAAGTGTAGGCAAACAGGAAGTAGATAAACGACATACCTGAAAAGGGGAGACACAGTACAACTCACTATGATTATGCTTCAGTCAAAATATCAAATCATTCCAGCATACACAAGCCAAGAAATCTTTGACGAAATGTTTTGTCATTAAAAAATCACTAAAATTCAATCAAAGTGTCGACAAACAGAAAGTAGATAAACAACAGACCTGAAAAGGGGAGACACAGTACAACTCACTATGATTATGCTGCAGTCAAAATATCAAATCATTCCAGCATACACAAGCCAAGAAATCTTTGACGAAATGTTTTGTCATTAAAAAATCACCAAAATTCAATCAAAGTGTCGGCAAACAGGAAGTAGATAAACAACAGACCTGAAAAGGGGAGACACAGTACAACTCGCTATGATTATGCTTCAGTCAAAATATCAAATCATTCCAGCATACACAAGCCAAGAAATCTTTGACGAAAGTTTTTGTCATTAAACAATCACCAAAATTCAATCAAAGTGTCGGCAAACAGGAAGTGAGTGAGTGAGTGAGTTGGGTTTAACGTCTGACCAACAGTATTTCAGTTATTTGCAGACGGCACCAGCATGAGACAAGTTATAGTGCTGCCTCACTGAAATACCCCTGCCGCGGGCACATGGCAAGGGCATCCCACCCAGTCACATTATCCTGACACCAGGCCGACCAGTCCTAGAACTACACCTTTTAATGTCGAGTGCAGACAAGGGAGCTACTAGTACCAACTTTTAACGACTTTTGATCTGTCGCGGCCGGGGATTGAACCCACGACCTTCCGTACCGCAGGCGGACGCTCTACCACTGAGCCATGCGGTCGGTGCAAACAGGAAGTAGATAAATGACAGACCTGAAAAGGGGAGACACAGTACAACTCGCTATGATTATGCTTCAGTCAAAATATCAAATCATTCCAGCATACACATGCAAAGAAAGCTTTGACGAAAATTTTACAGGACAGACATATGGACGTATAGACGTACGGACAAGGGTAAAACTTAATGCCTCCGTTGCCTAAAGGTGGGGGCATAAAAACACCTTTATTTTAGCTTGTCTACATACCCCAAATTTGATGAAGGTGGCATTAATATGCTCTAGCTGTGTGTCTATGACGAGGTTCACTTGACCGGCAAATGTATGGATCACTGAAACAAACAAACCAATACATGTACATGTATATCCTAATTAACCCAAGTATTTGGACAAATGGTGCAGACCCAGATCGAATGGCTCCTCATTGAGCCATTTGGTCAGGGTCTACACTATTTGTTACTATGTCAGTCTACTTTACAGTTATCAAAATGGCGCCAAATTGAATCTTTCAGCGTTACACACTGTTGGAGATAAGAGATTGAGGGACCCAATATCTAGGATAATTAACCCTTCGCTTGCTTTTTACGTCAATATACGTACCTGTAAATAATGAAGATCCAGATGAGACAGCTCCTGCAGGAGCTGTCTCATCAGGGTCTGCACTATTTACAAGTTGATTGTGCAACCAGTGCACTCCACAGCAGTGACTGCACAGCGAAATACTTGTAGACAGTGCAGAAGGAGAAATGTTTTTTTAAAATTCAGCAAGAGAAGGGTTAAGCCCTATAGTAATTCTAATGAGCCCAAATTAACCCTTTCCCTCATATAAACGCCTTTGTAAGTTGTCATGCACTTGCAAATAGAGTAAGTCCCTATCAGATTCCTATAGGAGCCGTCTGATCAGGGTCTGCTCTGTGTCTTGGATCTTGATAAGACCCCAAGGCCCGAGCTACTCAGCATCTGATCTAGATTCAAGCTGCTTACATAGGTTACTACAATTACAGTAGAGCCTGTCTTAATACCCCAGTCATTTTTTTAACATAGGGAGTCATAACAAGAGCTGCATGTGGCACCAATGCTCGTCTGATTTGGTGCTTGTCCAGCTAAATGAAATACAAGAGTGCCAAAATGTCACAATATACGCCTATCAAATGTCTGGAAGTTGAAAGGCCATTACTCCATACTAGGTGGCATAAAGTAAGGGGATATAATTGTGGAATGTCAAGGGCAATCTTGCTATTTATCGAACTTGACTAAGACATTATGGTAATATACATGCTGACCAAATTTGAAAAGGATTGGATTACAATTGTTTGAGTTAGAGAGCGGACAAGCAAAAATTCAAGGAAATTCTTAAAGTAAGGGGAGATAATTCTGGAATGTCTGTGGCAATCTTGCTGGCTATAGAACTTGACTCAGAAATTATGATAATGTACTTGCTGACAAAATTTGAAAAGGATTTGATTACATTTGTTTGAGTTAAAGAGCGGACAAGCAAAAATTCATAAAGCAAGGGGTGATAATTCTGGTGTGTCTGGGGCAATCTTGCTGGTTATCAAACTTGACCAAGATATTATGGTAATACACATGCTCAAAAAATGTGAAAAGGATGGGATTACATTTGTTTGAGTTAGAGAGATGACAAGGAAAAGTTCACAGATGGATGGACGGATGTATGGATGGACAGACGGACAAGCTGATTACTATAGGGCATCCACATTTTCATGTGGGCCCTAATTAGACCTCTTTTTTATGGTCACTTAAGACAGGTTCTACTGTAACCCCTTTTTCAACCCTTTCCCTGTTGAATCTTCATGGAAGAAATAATGACATCAAGCATATTAGCTATGCCTTAACTACAGGAAGGATCAGTGTCTGTTCTGTTTGCTTATGAAATCACAAAAGATCTGACTTCAGTTTTCACCAGTACCAAAACTTCCTGCGTACATCTAACTACAGTTTTTACCAGTACCAAAACTTCCTGCGTACATCTGACTACAATTTTTACCAGTACCAAAACTTCCTGCGTACATCTAACACAGTTTTTACCAGTACCAAAACTTCCTGCGTACATCTAACACAGTTTTTACCAGTACCAAAACTTCCTGCGTACATCTAACTACAGTTTTTACCAGTACCAAAACTTCCTGCGTACATCTAACTACAGTTTTTACTAGTACCAAAACTTCCTGCGTACACATGTCATCATGAAAATTCAAGTTGATAAATATTCATTGCCATTATTTTTAACATGAATATGCATCAGGGAAAGGGTTAATAGGTACATGGAAATATTTCTGGGAAAGCTGATACTTACCAGGCAATGTTTTGATCTCTTGGTGAGTCAGCTTCCCGTCTATGGTGATGTTATTCTTGGGGATGTAAACATAGTACCCAATACTCGCTGGATTGTCACAGTGGTTCAAACTCAGGCTAAAGCAGAAAGGCACGCTGGTAGTGAGACTGGCCTGGAAGATATGCAACAACTTAATATACTTCATAAGTCTTCATATGGGAAATGTTCAAGATACAGACAGCCTCAGAGGAAGAAAAGAATGAGAAAGACCAAGAGTTAGGGAAATTGTAGAATACAGTTGAGAAGGTGAACACACCAACAAGTGCTTCATAAAAAGTTGCAGGAGCCATCTAATCAGGGTTTGCTCTGTTTGCTTATGAAATCATGTAGATCTGATTCTACAATTTGTTAAAGCAAAGCATTTCCCATGAAAATTTTACATTACAAAAAATTCTGCTTATAAATATTCATGATGTTATCATTTCTGAACAGGGAAAGGCGTTTTCACACATTTGCAAACAGAGTAGACCCAGATCAGACGGCTCCTAGAGGATCCGTCTGATCAGGGTCTGCTCTGTTTGCTAATAGAATTGATAGATCTGTTTCTTTGCTTTCTAAAATGTCTAATGTTCCACATTCCATGTTTGGTTATAACTATTTTGTTAATGAATATTAGTAGGTACTGAAATTTAGAATAAACATCGAACAGGGAAAGGCTCAACCCATTCCCTCATATTGACGCCCTTTGACGCCTCTGTAAAATTCACTTTATTGAAACCATTGTGATAAACAGAGCATTTGCTCCATCGGAGTGAATGCTCTATTAATCACAATTGTTTCAAAACTACACAATTCTAAACTTTTCCTTTTTGCTAGTAAATGCTCCATTTTGTTAGATTTATTCAAAGTAGTTGGGTCTAAAAATAGGCTATGAGGGAATGGGTTAACAATTCCTTTGTTCAGTAGCCATTTCGAACATTCAACTAATACAATAAATTAATCGACCACCCAATTTTAATTTTGACACCTGTAGATGTTTATTCATTGAATAGTTGTTAACCCTTTACTCCATGAATATCTATGTAAGAAAAATTAACATCATGAATATTAATCAATTTTTTTTTTTTATTAATGGCACATAAACACAGGATTTGCTGGCCATGGCAGAATCTGCAGAATCATATCTACATTGTACCATTTATAAGCGGACTCTGGTTAGACAGCTCCAATAGAAGCCATCTGATCTGGGTCTACTCTGTTTGCAAAGATGTAGAAAGGCGTAATTATGGAGTAATGGGGCAATTAGGGTTTTACTGTGCTCACCATTTCTATTTTCCCACTGCAGACCAGCTGAGAGCATGTATGATTACAGTTGACATACAGGACTCCACTTGCACCATTGACCTGGTTCAACTGCTGCGCTAGCCGAGGTCCAAACGTGCAGGCAGGTGAAGTAGTCTGGCTGGTCGCTACAGTAGCAAGGCCAAATATGACCCAACATATACCTGTGAAATAGATAAATTGTTATGGTTTCGGATAAAATGTGTGTATGTACAACCTTTTTTTTTATGACTATTCATGTAAGAAATGGGGTTTTAACCCTTTCCCTCATATAAACATGTTTTCACGCATTTGCAAACAGAGTAGACTCAGATCAGACGGCTCCTAGAAGAGCCGTCTGATCAGGGTCTGCTCTGTTTGCTAATAGAATTTGATACACCAGTCCTGTTTCTTTACTTTCTAAAATGGTTACAATTTTCCACCTTCCACATTAAAGTATAACTATTTCGTCCATGAATATTCAGTAGGTATTGAAATTTGGAATAAACAGGGAAATCAGGGTTAAAGCAGCATATATGGGTGATTCTTCAAAAATTTGTAATTTTGCCTACAAATTTTTCAAAAACATTTTGCTCATAAAACCGTTTGCTTAACACGTATACCATAACTATGAACTGTCTTTGACTTATAAAGAGTAATGTCCGTGCTGATTGTTCAATAGAAATTTTTTTTTTTACATTTTATAAATTGCCAATGACCTGAAAATGACATTACCGCAACGATGTATAATTGGACCTCGTTTTATCTTAATATTTAGTTAAAGGGTGTTTATCGTTCATGATGTGTGTAAATTATGAATATGAATAACGTAATTCTGTTTCTTTTAGTAATACATCTTGCAAAATCAAAAAGTGTCTCTTAAGGTGATGGAAACAGCTAATTTTTAAGATTTTGATGTATCGAAATTGTCTCCAAAGTGTTACTAAATTTCTTTTAATTAACTAAAAGCATGCTTTATACTAGCTTTAGGACTAATTTATCGTAAAAGTATACAGTTCAAACATTTCCATTGCTCAACTTTTAAAAAATGCCAAAAAATGCCAAAAAATGAATGAAAAACGTTTCGGTAATGACCGTTGCGGTAATGACGTTGCGGTAATGACAGCAAAAAGTAAAGCCAAATGGTACTGAATTTATTCAGAAATATTATTTATCTTGTTTTTGGATGCAAGTTAAAGTCGTATTTTCACAAAATAGTTGTAAGATACCAAAATAATTAAGGGTTATGTCAGTACCGAAACACAGGCCGTTTCGGTAATGACCGTTTCGGTAATGACAATTTTGTTTATTTTTCATAATTTCAGGCATTTACCCAGTACATGTTTCAATTATTTTATGCATTTAAGCATCGTGTACACACAGCGTATACGACAAGATCTGTTAACATGAATTTATAGTTTAGCTTGCCTGGTTTGAGGGCGTTACGGTGCTGACGGCCTAAAAACATAATCAATAGAAATAGATGTTTGGGAGGCCATTTCTTATAATAGAACTGGGATTGCTAATTCGAAGTGTACCCTATAATGACTGCATGGGGAAAACCTTCTGATGACGTCAGAAGGGATTTCCCTTAATTTCAAGATAAAATAGGTACAGGCTAAAACACCATACCGTTTCGGTACTGACAGGAAATCGAGGGACAAAAATCAGCAGCTGAAAAAAGCCACTAAAGATTAAACTAACAGCTATATTTTGTATTCATTCATTCTATGATAATATAATGACATTATCAATAGAGAAAAATTATCAAATTTATGATGATTTAAGGTCAAGATATCTCATTCTATTATGTGTTGTATCATGAGGGACATGGGAATTTTGCACCCCCTTTCATATTTCAAACTCGATTCCAAGAAAATGAACATAAATTCTCACTGGTTATCACTATATTCTCACTAAGGTATGTCATATTAACTAGGCAAAGATAAAATATTCTTATAAAAGTATTTTTTTATGACTTTTAAATCATGTGAAAGGTGAGGGACAGCATATTACACATTTTTGAAGAATCACCCATATATTAGCACAGGAAACTTTTGCCATGGCAGGTCTATATTATGCATAAACATAATCCTAAGGAGCAAATGCTCTATTTATCAATGGTTTAGAGAGGCGTATTTATGGAGGAAAGGGTTAACTCTTTCGGTATCAATGTTGCACCTGTTAACCCTTTCCTCCATAAATACATTCTACGCCTCTGTAAAAGTCACTTAACCCTTTCCCTGTTCTATGTTTATTCCAAATTTCAATACCCACTGAATATTCATGAGCAAGATAGTTATAAAGAAATATGGAAGATGGAACATTATAGACATTTTAGAAAGCAAAGAACCAGACCTATGAAATTCTATTAGCAAACAGAGCAGACCCTGATCAGACGGCTCCTCTAGGAGCCGTCTGATCTGGGTCTACTCTGTTTGAAAATACGTGAGAACACGTTTATATGAGGGAATGGGTTAATGACACCAATGTGATAAATAGAGCATTAATTTTGCTCCTATGGGAGCAAATGCTTCATTTATCACAATGGTTTCAAACTACAAAATTCTAAAATTTTACTTTTCTCTAGTATTTGCTCCTTTTGGGTAGATTCATTCAAAGAGGTTGGGTCTAAAAATAGCCTACGGAGAAAAGGGTTAATACCTATGCAAACAGTTTGGACCTAGATGAGGCAGCAATTAGTAACTCCACCCATGGCTCAGCAGGATCCAAAACTTAAAGCTCTGTTACTATGACATTCCTGTAAAGTTTCGTGACTTTAACCCTTTCCCTCATAGTGACGCCTTTTGGCGCCTCTGTAAAAGTCACTTCCTGAAACCATTGTGATAATGGGAGCAAATGCTCTATTTACCACAACGGTTTCAAAACTACACAATTCTAAAATTTCCCTTTTTTCTAATAAACGCTACTTTTCGGTAGATTTATTCAAAGGTGTAGCATCTAAAAATAGCTTATGTGGGAATGGGTTAATCAGATACTATATACAAATTTTCAACAGCGTTGGTCCCTTGACTCCCTTAAAGGCTTTACTCCGTAAATGAATGCCTTCGTAAACACAGTAGACCAAAATCAGATACCTCCGGTTGGACCTATCTGATCAGGGTCTGATCGTATTGCTTTTTGAATTTTATGTTTGATTCTAGCTTCTGCCATTACCAAATTCCAATATGCCATTAAAAATATCTAATTTCTTTTCTGATTCATAATGTAATTATTACTGACATGAATATTCATTGAGTAAAGGGTTCCAACAAAGTCAAGGCTGTAGATCTTATTTTCATCATGGCTTAACCCTTTCCCTGTTCTATATTTATTCCGAATTTCAATACTTACTGAATATTCATGGACAAAATAGTTATAAAGAAATATGGAAGGTGAAACTTTATAGACATTTTAGAAAGCAAAGAAACAGATCTATCAAATTCTATTAGCAAACAGAGCAGACCCTGATCAGACGGCTCCTCTAGGAGCCGTCTGATCTGGGTCTACTCTGTTTGCAGATGTGGGAAAACACGTTTATATGAGGGAAAGGGTTAAAAAACACATAAAACTTCACATGCTGATCAATCCTGTGCAATTTACATTTGGAGCAACTTTAACTCTTTAGGGCCAGTCCGGGTAAATGCGGACAAGGGTATAACAAGAAACGGATGTCAACACAACATCAAACCGGGTTTTCCTTCATTATTAACTGTGTGCAAAGCTTTTTATCCGATACCCCTGCTTATCATGTACAGTCTTGGCTAAGTCTATGTCTTGCGTTGGGAGACCACAAAATAGTTTGATAAAAATCTAAAATAAAAGATGCACAATGGCATTATATGCGGAACATTCTTTAATAAATCATATAATAATAAGTCAAATCATCTCCCCTGAAATATGTAAAGATCATCCTTCATGCACATCTTCATAAACGTTACTTTGTTTGACGTATTACGTTCTGTTAAAGATTCATTAAAATCCGACTACCCATGTATAAGGAGTTCCACTAATGAGTTCAACCATACTTAATAATATATGGATTAAATCCTAAAGTCTGATTCTCTCCCCTGAAATTTGTTGAACCATGAAGATTTTCCTCCATGCATATCTTCATCTGATGTACTACCTTCTGCCCAAGTTTCGACGAAATCCAACTACCCATGTAGGAGTTGCTCTTACAAGTTCATAAATACAATATATATCTGGAATAAATCCTAAAAGTACAAATATGAGTCATGCAGGAAACACCACATACAGAACACACAGCATTATCTCCCCTGAAATATGTCAGATTGTTAAGATCACCCTTTATGTACATCTTCAGATGACATATTACCTTCTATTAAAGATTCATTGAACGAGGAGTTGAGCTTATGAGTTCAACCCTACATAATGATAATACATGTATCTGGAATAAATCCCAAGGATGGGGTCAAAAGACCTAGTGATTTCTAAGTTCAAAGGGGCAAAACTTCCAGAAAAATTGCAGAAGGAAAAATCCCGTTAATATGCACATCTGCATGTTCTGTTCTTGCTATATACAAGGTTTTATGAAATTCTGTTGAACAGTTTCAGAGGAGTTGCGCTTACAAGGATAGGGTCAAAAGACTTAGTGATTTCTAAGTTCAAGAGGCATAACTCCCAGAAAAATTGCAGAAGGAAAAATCCCCGACAATATGCATATCTACATAATGTGTCGTTGCTACATGCAAGGTTTTATGAAAATCTGTAAACAGTTTCAGATGAGTTGCACTTACAAGATTGGGGGGGGGGGGGGGGGGGGGGGGGGGTGTTTGTTACATAGCATATGTGTTGAGTGGTGAGTGGTTACAAGGGAAACATATGATGCAGGCAATAGTGCAGAATTAGATCATATATTATTTTAAAATTGTTTAAAATAAAATTTTAAATAAATTTAAATACTGATCTCACAATAAATGAATAATCAAAATTATCACATAAATGATATTTGTTGTTCAGTGATTGTGCGGTAATTAAAATGACATGAAAAATTTGAAATATAATAAAATATGTTAAAATATGAAGCCCAAACATTCTTATATTTGTAAGTAACCAAATTATTTGTACATAAATATTGGCATTTAATATGTAATTTAATATTTCTAGGACAAAAAAATGTATCAACTAGGCTTTATTTAAACTTTTTAATAGATGTAAATGCATTGAATAATTCAAAGTTATTATCAAAAACCAAAACCCGGTTGTAAATATTTGCAGACATTGTGACTAAATAAATTGAATACAGTAATTACTAATTAGCTAATATATTGGCGTAACATTAGAAGTGTGAAGATGTGATCATAGCAACTAAAGTTTGTTCGTTTTATGTAATTATCGTCCTTTAAAAAACTTCATTTTGAATCTAAGGTGATTACTGCCAAAATGCTCTGTAACTGTATAAAGAGCAAGATGTTTGATTAATCGACACAAATAATCACCATCATGTCTGAAGTCTAGTGTTTACCCTACTGGGAAAACTGGGAATTTCCCTGGGAAAAATAGGGTCAACCTTAGATCAAGGGCTTGGTTAAGAGCCTTATGATCTAGGTCTGCACTATTTGCTCAAACAGAAATTTTGCATGTAATGACTGAGCACATCTGCTTGGTAGAATGTACCCTATGCAAAAAGAAATGTTACATAAAACCATACAGAAATTTCGATCAGGGTCTACTAAGTAAACCAACAAGTAGCTTGAAATATTGAAAAAACATTGATACTGTTGATGAAATATTTAAATAAATAGCACACTTTAATTTTATCTAATATCACGTAAACAAATGTTGAAAACAAATTTAAAATTCATGAATTGCACAATCAAATTTTATCAAATCAGTAATGTCTTGGTCTAAACTATCAAATCAGCAGTTTGCGATAATTGCCAGCACATTCCTAAATGGATAAATATTTAGTCACAAAGAATCTACCACTTTTTATCAAATATAATTAACATGATCTTGGTCTGGATCTGAACTATGATCAAATGGCAATTTGCGTTAATTGCCAACATGCGCCTATTTAAGAAGCTAACGTCAAATAATTAGCCACGACATATAGGTGTGAAAACATAATCCATGTATTAATACGGTCAACGAAACGACTTTTGGGCTACTATATAAAATAAGGTCGATGAACGGGAAGGTCGACGTAATGACCATCACCTATATTCAAAACATGAAAAAGTCTGAGGAAAATTTCTGAGGAAAATTTGTAGCAAATACTTCTAGTAAAAGTGGGTTTTTTTATATCCACAACATGTGGTAATGGTAATGCATTTACCAAGACCATCCCTATTCCATGAATATTTATGTAAGAAATAATGCATCATGGATATTAAAAGTTGACTTTAAAGACAGAATTTTTTTTGGCTATGGCAGAAACTGTCTACATCTACATAGTATGTCGTCTCAGTCACACTTGACTATTGCGCGACGGGTGGTGCTAAGTCAAGAAAAGAAAATGAAATGATGGACAGGCAGAAGAGCTTGGATATCATAGTTAAAAGGTAAGAATAAAGTAAAGTGTGCCCAGCAACATTTCGTCCCTTCAACCCAGACCTCTCCGGTTACGGTGGCCGCGGCCGGCACAACAATGGGAATCACTAGTGAGTACTTATTGCTGGGCCCCTACATACTGATTAGAAGAGAGGCGAGAAAGACATTTTTTGAAGAGTACCAAGTCAGGGGCTTCTGCAACCTCAGAAGGCAGGTTGTTCCATAGTGATATTGTCCTAGGGAAGAACGAATATTTGAAGTATGAGGTAGATGTGGACGGCTGCCGAAATTTCCTAGAGTGAGCAGATCTGGTAGGTCCCTGTACCGGGCTTAGATACTGTGTAGCCGGGATGTCTACGAGGTCATTGGCTATCTTGTACATCATAGACAGCTGGACTTTGGACCGTCGGGACTCAAGTGTCTCCCATCCCAGGTGGTCTAACATAGAGGAGACGCTGCTTGTGTTGTGATATCTGTTGGTCGCATATCTGGCAGCTCTCCTCTGTTCCATCTCCAGTTTATAGATCTGGTCTCTGGTGTATGGATTCCAGACTGTTGAGCAGTACTCCAGGTTAGGTTGGACAAGAGTTTTGTACGCCATGCTCTTGACTTCCTCATTGCCGATGCGCAGATTGCGCCTAAGGAAGCCAAGTGTGCTGCTAGCCTTTTTGACTCACTGTCTTGTCAATATGGTGGTTCCATGTGAGGTTATGGGACAACTGTACTCCGAGGTAACTTGTTGTTTGTTCGGTCTTAAGTGTTTGGCCCTTCAAGGAGTACTCATGTATAATTGGCTTCCTCTTCCTATGCATGATACTGCATTTTTCTGGGTGGAAAGCCATACCCTGGCGCTTCTCCCATTCTGTCAAGATATGTAGTGTATAATCAGATCTATATTATTTCTTATGCAAACAAAGCAGAACCTTATCACACAGGACTGGGGAAATGTCCGATCTGGGTTTACTCTGTTTTTTGTCAAAGACCTATGATGATGGTGTTATCATAGGTCTTTGTTTTTGTTAACAAACCGCAATAGACAGACGACAAGCCTTGAATGGATAGAGAGGAATGAGACACGAGATTATCAGATATATTCCTTACTGACACCATGTGCAAGTCATGCAAATTGGAACATTTAACATATATACACTAATCTGCAGCTCTATGAATTCATTATTTGATTATTTTGTACAATTAACACTTTCTTACAAAGTAGCTTTTCGTTTATCATGATGGTTGCTTTCCTCTCACTTCCTTGTTTATATTGACGCAGCATCAAAAATGAGAGAAAATGATTGGATAAAAAACAGTTTCTGCGTTTTATTAAAATCGGTAAACAAAACAAATCAAAAATCAATATTGACGTTTGGCGATATAAGTAGTTTTGTTTTATTCTAATATACTTCTAAAATCGAAATATATTAAAATAATATCGCAATTTCTTTGGAAATAATAGAGTTACTGTTCTTAGCATTGAATGTCTAATGCAAACGAACGGTAACTCTAACTCGACCCTAGTTGTCTGCAGAATGAAAAGATGGCTTCATATGTCAGGTAAACACAGGTTTCAGTGAAATGTAACATAATTGTTTATTTAACTTACATTTAAATACAAATTTCTGACATTTTGTGGAAGCATTATTATGTATGCCAGCGTTTGTTGTTGACATAGTCACGATTGTTTGAAAAGTCACTTTTTAAATTGTAGTTATAACTGGTTTTCGCGAATGTTAGAACATAATTTTATGTTTTTTACTCATATGATGGTCACTTATACATGTAATAGGTATTGATTCAGATTTATTTTGTAGTCCTCGTCAGATCTGGAACAGAACCTTAAATGGGTTATCTATGTTCATAAATGATAGAGACCAGGAAATTATTAGTCCCCCACCGGTTACCGGTTGGGGGACTATAGGTTTGCTCGATTCCGTCTGTCTGTCTGTCCGTCTGTCCGTCCGTCTGTCCGTCCGTCCGTCTGTCCGTCTGTCCGTCTGTCACGCTTCGTGTCCGGGCCATATCTCCTACAAAGTTATGCCAAATTCATTATAACTTCACACATTGAAGAATCATGATGAGGGCTAGTGTCATTCACAAGGGTCATAACTCTAGCATCAATATTTTTGGAGTTATTCCCCTTTAACATTTTTTTTTGTCCGGACAATAACTCTTTATCTACAGGTTCAATTAATTTGAAACTTCACATATGGAACAATCATGATGAGGGGTAGTGTCATACACAAGGGCCATAACTCTAGCATCAATATTTTTGGAGTTATTCCCCTTTTTCATATTTTCCTGTCAGTCCGTCTGTCACACTTCGTGTCCGGGCAATATCTCCTACAAAGTTAGGCCAAATTCATTATAACTTCACACATTGAAGAAGCATGATCAGGAGTAGTGTCATGCACAAGGGCCATAATTCTAGCATCAATATTTTTGGAGTTATTCCCCTTTTTCATTCTTTTTTGTCCGGACAATAACTCTTTTTCTACTGGTTCAATTGATTTGAAACTTCACATATGGAACACATATGATGAGGGGAAGTGTCATGCGCAAGGGCCATAACTCTAGCATCTGTATTGTTGGAGTTATTCCCCTTTTCATATTTTCTTGTCCAGTTAATAACTCTTTATGTACTGGTTCAATTTATTTGAAACTTCTCATATGAAACAAGCATGATGAGATGTAGTGTCATGCACAAGGGCAATAACTCTAGCATCAATATTTTTGGAGTTACTCCCCTTTTTCATAATTTTTTTTCGGGACAATAACTTTTTATTTACTGATTCAATGTATGAAAGAAGGTACTAATACCATTCAGGTGGTCATGTATATACCATGGTCAACCACACCATGGGTTGGTGGGGTGGGGAGAGTGGAGGTTTTTTTCAGTCAGGTGGGGGACTCATGTCTTGCATAGCAATACAACATGCCCTTGTTACATTTAACCATCTACATCTACACCTACAGGGATACTCCCAACAATCAATCTCTGATCATGGGTGGGAGGTTGGGACAGTTGTTAAAAACCAACGGTTATATTACACGTATCATGTTACATGATATTCATTGTTAAAAGAGTAAAGAACACTACAATATATAGCCGACTATCGTAATCGATAAAGTCCAACCTAGTGCTTGGGTGTGTGTGTTTGTGTGTGTGTGATGGTGGTGGTGGTGGTGGGGGGGGGGGGGGGGGGTTAATCTGTGCACCCCCATGTTTTGTTGCTACCCTTTGCCATTCAAAGCCCTTTTGGGACTAGCAGTTATTTTGGGAGCATCCATCGGTTCTACCGATTCCCTTGTTCTTAAAAATGTTTTAACTTACGCATCTTATCTGGACTGCTATATAAGTAATTGTACATAAGCTTCTTTTTCAGGCAATCATCTCCAGATGAAGGGTTTGAAATTATTGACAAAACAGATTTACTCTCAGTGAAACTGTCGGTCAGTACCTCTTCACCAGTGAACATTGAGGAACAGTCTAAGACACAGGTACATGTACACAACTTTAGCATGTGCCCATTACTGAACTTGTCAAGCATGTCTGTTACAATTTGAATTTTTATACCCTTTACTCCATAAATTTGCCTTTCTATGCCTTCGCAAACAGAGTAGACCCAGATCAGATGGCTCCTGTTGGAACCGGCTGATTAGGGTCTGCTGTTTGCTTATATGACAAAATATACCTATATGTGATTCTACAGTTTTTGTCAGATCAATAAATTTCCATATTCATATATCACCATAAAAAGCAAGATAATTAATGACTATTCACTGTGTCATTATACATGCTACATACATGTATATTCATTGTGTTATTATGCATGCTACATACATGTAGTAGCTTTATAAATGATACAAAGGTAAAGTGCTCTATGATGAAAGGTTTCATGAAATGAAATGAAAAACACCAGAAACTTAAAAGCTTTATTCCTTTTGTCTGAGAAAGAAAGAAACTATTGCTCTTAACCCTGCACACTGCTGTGTCCGAAATTTCATGTATTCATGAGCTAGTATGATAAATGAATTAAAATGATCTAAGCAATGTTCATTATTTCTAATATAAATATTCATGACGTAAAGGTTGATTTAACCCATTCCTCCATAGGCTATTTCTAGACCCAACCTCTTTGAATAAATCTACCGAAAAGGAGCATTTATTAGAGAAAAGGAAAATGTTTAAATTTTGTAGTTCTGAAACCATTGTGATAAGAAGAGCATTTGCGCCTTAGGAGCAAAGCTCTATTTATAACAATGGTTTCAAAAAGTGACTTTTACAGAGGCATAGAAAGGCATATTTATGGAGGAAAGGGTTAAACATCCACCTGATAGCTGAGACACATTTTGAATTGTTTTCAAGCAGATTAGATCCTGATCAGAAGGTTCATGTTTGAGCTGTCTGATCAGAGTCTGCTCTGTTTGCTTAGTTATTGAATATAATTATGTATGAGCCTATAGTTTCTTCTTTAGACTGGCCAAAACAACCTTTTTTCACATGCTTTAAAAAATAAAGCTATGCAATTTTGATGACATCATTATTTCTTACATGAATATGCATCGGGCAAAGAATTAACCCTTTCCACCATAGATATACTTTTCTATGCCTGTTTGCAAACAGTGTAGATCCAGATCAGATATCACCTGTCTGATCTGGGTATATATGCACTGGTTTCACTCAGAATCTTTAGGCTTGAGTTTATCCTGCAGTTCATAGAAATATTTTCCAATACAATGTATATACATGTACATACAAAAATGCTATTTGGGATCATGAATATGCACAGAAGGTTGAGTTAAATATTCACGGAGTATAGGGTTAAAAAATAAATTTACATCAATTTCTTCAAGAATAATGAATAATATTGTCTACTTCTAAGTATTTTGATCTGTATATTTCCTTTATTCTGCAGCTGTCTCCTATAAGTAAAAGAACAGAACCCCTTACTGTACAGGACTTCCAGAAGTTTTTGGACCCTGATGGTAGATTAGTTGATGAATCCTCTCTACGAAAAGCTGTATTTCTAGGTAAAATATATTGATATTGACATCAGTTTTGAAGCATGTAATACATTCAGTGACCTTCATAAGCTCACAATGCTTTAACTCAATCCCTCATAGGCTATTTTGTAGTTTGAAACCATTGTGATAAATAGAGCATTTGCTCCTATAGGAGCAAATGCTCTATTCACCACAATGGTTTCAACAGGTGATCTTTACAGAGTCGTATTTATGGAGGAAAGGGTTAAACAAGTTTCATATCAGTTTTATTATGCCCCCAACGGCGGGCATATAGTAATTGCATTATCTGTCCATCTGTCCGTCTTTCCTTCTATCCGTCCATCCAAAACATTTCGTGTTCCTTCTATAACTTTTTTATCTGTGAATGGATTTAAAAATAACCTGGCACAAATGTTTACCACACAAAGACGATGTGTCGCGTTCAATCCCTTGTCTATGGGTCAAAGTTCAAGGTCATCCTTCAGGGTCAAAGCTTGGGGCATAGTGTTTTACAAACACATCTTGTTTATTAAGATTCAAGATTCAAAAACTTCTTATATTAGTAACGGAAACATTAACATGTTTCTTATTACGTGATAAGATTAATTATGAAAGTAATTGTATATGTGGCAGCAATGTAATCTGTATTTAAAACTTACATAATTATGATAAACAAACAAACAAATGATATGAATCTGATCAGGGTCTCCTCTGTTTGCTTATGACATGATAAAGATCTGATTCTAGTTTTTGTCAATGCAAAACATTCCCTTGAAGATATTACATTATAAAAAATCATAATAAATATTCATGATGTCATCATTTCTGACTATTGAATAGATAAAGGTTAAAACTGAAAAGACCCTTTATCCATACTTAACCCTTTCCCTCATATAAACGCCTTTTCACACATTTGCAAACAGAGCAGACCAAGATCAGACAGCTCCTTTAGGAGCTGTCTGATCAGGGTCTGCTCTGTTTGTAAATAGAATTTGATAGATCTGTTTCTTTAGTTTCTAAAATGGTTACAATGTTCCATCTTCCATATTTCCTTATAACTATTTTTTCCAGGTTTTTCCCTGACCCCCTTTTTCTATTGAAATGTCCCTTACATTTTACAAATGACCCTCAAAATTAAGAGGGTCTCTTCTTTACCTTATAGTGAGGGGGTCAAGAGGACCCTCAAATTGGACTTTTTGAAGGGGACAAGGGAAAACCCTGTTTGTCCATGGCTATTCAGTGGGTATTAACTTTGACTTTTGACAAAATAAAGAACAGGGAAAGGGTCAACTCCTATGTTACTAAATAATTGTCGGCGAAATTTGACTTCTGCTATGAATACTTACTCCTTTATCTCATTGATACGTCTTTTGATGTCTTTGCAAAAAGAGTAGACCCAGATCAGACGGCTCCTGTAGGAGCCGTCTGATCTGGGTCTGCTCTGTATGCTTATGATATAGATGTGATTCTACAGTTTCTGTCATTGCCTAAAATTCCTATGTCCATTGTGTTTTATAACAATTAATCTATTTAATATTCATGATGATATTATTTCTTGCATGAATATTCATGGAGTAAAGAGTAAAAGTGAATATTCTCGATTGATTTTCAAGAAACGTCATCAGAGTCAAATAGTTTGGATCCTGATCAGAGGCTGTGTCATTTGTGTGTCATCTGGATCTATGTACTGTTTCCGTCTATGGGAATTACGAATTTGCTACTTTTATACAAAGAGCACCTTAACCCTTAGCCTGCCATATATTTTTTATCACTCTGCCCTCTTTGAATATTAATTAGGCAAATCTTTTACAGAAATATACAGCATATGCTGAAATGATTTTCCTAGGCAAATGCATAGAGCGTGCAGACATGGATTTTTCATGACAAACAGTGCAGACCCAGATGAGTGAGCTCCTATAGGAGCTCCTCATCTGGGTCTACACTGTTTGCAAATGCAACTATAGTTGTGACTGGCAGGCTATGGGTTAATTGATAGTTTTCTTTTTGTTCTTAGGTGGAATAGAGCCCAATTCAAGGAAAGTAATATGGCAGTTCCTGTTTGGACTTTATCCTTGTTCTTCTACCAAAAGGTTTGTACATGTATTTGGACACAAAGTAGTCCGCAACATGTGTCGTCTGCCACAATTTTCAGCATGTTTCTTTCATTTGTTTATAAATACATTGGAGTGTCAATCAGTTTGGATCATGACTTACTTGGTGTATAACCCATTCCCTCATAGGCTATTTTTAGATACGACCTCTTTGAATAAATCTACCGAAAAGGAGCATTAACTAGAGTAAAGGAAAATTTTAGAATTTTGTAGTTTGAAACCATTGTGATTAATAGAGCATTTGCTCCTATAGGAGCAAATGCTCTATTTATCACAATGGTTTCACGAAGTGACTTTTACAGAGTCATGAAAAGTCGTCAATATCAGGGAATGGGATAATCTTGATCCAATTGTTTGCATAGGATATTATGATTTCACTGCTAGAGTTAGGTTAACCCATTCCCTGTTCTATGTTTATTTCAAATTTCAGCACCTACTGAATATTCATGGGGGAAATAGTTATATTCAAATATATGGAAGGTGGAACATTGTAGCCATTTTAGAAAGTAAAGAAATAGATCTATCAATACTCGATTGGCAAACAGAGCAGACCCTCATCAGACGGCTCCTATAGGAGCTGTCTGATCTGAGTCTGCATTGTTTGCAGATGCATGGAAATGCATTTATATGAAGCAAATGCTCTATTTATCACAATGGTTTCAAACTACAAAATTCTAAAAATTTCCTTTTCTCTAATTAATGCTTCTTTTCGGAAGATTTATTCAAAGTGGTTGGATCCAAAAATAGCCTATGGGGGAATGGATTGATAAGGCTAACACCACCAAACAGACAGGCCTAATTCAATATGTCCGCAGATCGCGAATTTATGGGTATAAAATTCTCTACCTATTGAAGACTGCTCATAATCATAAGCAAGATAATGTATGTATAAAGCATCACTAAACAGTAACTTATAAATATACAGTAAATGACATAAAAACAAACAGTTTGTACATTGTATACCCTTTGCCTCATAGAAATGGGCGCTTTAGGCAGGTTTAACTGTACAGTAAAACCTCTCTATAACGGCCACTGAATTACATAAAGTATTTTGTGTTAATGGCAGGTGGCTGCTTAAAGCAAGGTGAAAGTAAAACAGAACGCTCCTATAGGAGCGTTCTGGTTTACTTTTACCTGGCTTTAAGCAGCCACCTGCCCTAAATACCAACTAATTAACACAATTTAGTGGCCGTTCTAGAGAGGTTTTACTGTAACTACTGTTTATACTCTCACTGTTTCTTTCTTGAATACTCTTATTGTCCTGTTTTTTTTTAACCTATCAAAATGTGAATATTCCTGTCACTGAAAGGATATATTTAGCTTCGGTAAAACTGTGTTTCAAATGTTTTTCACGAGATTCACAATAGATATACGGGTACATGTACTCGAATAAGCCAAGTAGGAAAGCTTTCATTAGCGGAAACAATCGATATCAACTGAAGCTATATATGGCGTGTTGAGCAAGCGTATAATTATTTAAATTTTGACAGGTTCAAAAAACAGGACAATACAGTCGAACTTAGATATCTCGAACTCGGATAACTTAAACTTCGGGATAACTCGAACAAAAAGTTGAATTCTTCCAAAACTTACGATATTGAATTGCTCTAAATTGTATCACTAAAGATATCTAGAAACAGGTGTGACAGCTTAATACAGGTCTAAAGTAATGCTGAAAGCTCCTACAGGAGCTTTCAGCATTACTTTAGATCTGTATTAAGCCGTGGTTCTGAGAAATTGTTCAGATTAGATATCTGATGATTCTAACTTCTGTTATCTCGAACTAATTTGTATGGTCCCTTGAAGTTGGAGTTATCGAAGTTCAACTGTACTTGACTACGTCTTGTGTATCATTAGAGATGTTCAACTGTATATTTCACTGTTGTTCACAGGGAGCGTGAGGTGCTATTGCTCGGTTACATTGTGAAGTACCATGAGATGAAGGCTCGCTGGAAAAAACTGCTGGTGCTCACGGCTAGGCCTGGAGGTGAGACATAGGGGAGATATATAGAAGCTTGTGTTTAATTGTTTACTCCATGGATATGCCTTTGCAAACAGAGTAGTCGCAGATCAGAGAGGTTCTGTAGGAGCCATCTGATCAGGGTCTGTTCTGTTTACTTATGGAATTAAATACAGTTGAACTTCGATATCTCAAACATCCTTCGATAACAGAGGTTTGAGTCATCCTATTTATAATTTGACAAATATCTCAAGTTCACAGCTTAATGCAGGTCTAAAGTAATGCTGAAAGCTCCTGTAGTAATTTTTCGTCTGCAACAATTGTCGTCTGCTTCAATTCTTAAAATAAACTTTCTCTCATTTTTAGCTCGTCTGTTTCGAAGAAATCACAAGCTATTGTCGTAACTCTGGCGTCCGCGTCGACATTGTTGTCATTGTCGTCGTCTGATATCTTAACATTGACCATAACTACTTCAATTTTTCATTTACAACCTTCATTTTTGGTATGCATGTTCATCTTGACAATGACGACAGACGAGCATTGGCACCCGCTTGCGGTGCTCTTTTTTGCAAAAATATAGTCAAGATGACAGACGAGCATTGGCACCCGCTTGCGGTGCTCTTTTTTGCAAAAATATAGTCAAGATGACAAACAGTTTGGATCCTGATGAGACGCCGCATTATGCAGCGTCTCATCTGGGATTCAAACTGTTCGCATATGTATTCACAGTTTCGCCGCTTAAGCGTGCAAAGAGTTAACTCATTTCCTGTGTTCTTTGGTTGGAAGTGACTTTACAAAATTCATTTACAGCATCAGAATTCGAGCAAGGCCTTGTTGCCCGCTACCAGCTGGAGGAAGCTGTCCAACAGCCCCTGCACAGCCCTGACTTTGCTGACAGTCAGCCCCTTAAGGACCAGGGGAGCTTCAAAGTGAGCATGGAAGCCAGGGGCACTATAGAGCCTGACTTTTCAGCAATCTCGGAGAATTGTGAGACCCTGGACTTGAGCAGTGAGGAAACAAAGCAACAAATAGACTTCATGAAAATACAGGCCCAGGTAATATACACTGTAACTGGAGATGCATTGTCTCTTTGTCTACTTATGGCAAAGTCTTGATTACTTATCAGATGTAAGCAGTTTGGATCCAGATCAGATGATTAGTAACTTGATGTTGGTTGACACTTTAATCATGGTTTTTGATACAAAATAGAAAAAGTCCACTATAACCGTTTACTTGATAAATACACCTTTTTACATCTTTACAAACAGAGTAGACTCAGATCAGATGGCTCCCATAGGAGCCATCTGATCAGGGTCTGCTCTTTTTAGCTCCACTTTTTCAAAAAGTGGAGCTATTGTCATGACCCTCTCGTAAGCGTCTGTGTTGGTTTACCTTTTTGTTAAGGTCCATTTCTCAGAAACCATCAAAGATATTTGGTTAAAATTTTATATGCATATTTACTATTAGAAGGGGAACCAATTTCACAAGGGCAGGTAACCCTAAAATTAATTTTGCCATAGTTATGCCCCTTTTTCAACTTCCACTACACTACCCAGCACTAACACAACTGGAGCGCGCTGTCCACAGACAGCTCTTGTTTCCATATGAAATACTATAGATGTGGTTCTGCAGTTTCTGCCATGGCTAAAACTTTCTGTGTTGAAATAAACTAATTAATGTTAATGATGTCATGATTTCTTACATTAAGATTCATAAAGTAATGGGTAAGGAATTTGCAGTAGACTACAAATTTGTAGATGACAATTACTTACACAGACTTTATATCATTATTAACCCCACAAACAAAGTTTGAGAGGTCAGTGTGCTGGTTGGTCTGTTGATCTGTCTGGCTGTCTGTCCGTGGCACAAATCCTAATCATGGGACCAAAATGTTCGATCTGCGATCAAGGCAGCTGAGCGGGGATATTGATCCGATATTCCATCACCTTCAGTGACTGTTCTAGTTTTGGAAGAATTTATTTCAGGCAATAGATTCTGTTTGGATGATTACAGTAAATCCCCTCTAAACAGGATCATGGATGTTAAATTTAGTATAAATATCGGTCTTGGAGACAGGTAGCAGTTTAAGGCAGTGTGAAAGTCATGCAGAAAGCTTTCTGCATGACTTTCACTATCCATTAAGCAGCCACCTACCTAAAAATATCTAAATTCTTCTCTACTAGAGTTTCGGTTAAGAGGGGATTTACTGTACACGTATATCCCAGTTAATTAACATTTTTAATGCCATAACTGTTCTGCAGGTTGCCTTTTTGTAACACCTGCCGAGAGGCAGTGTGTCACTTAGGGATCACTTTTCCGTCGTCTGTCTGTCGGTCCATCTGTCTGTCTGTCCGTCACACTTTCTTTTGTTGGCTGTCATTTCTAAACTGATCATTATAGAGCTTTCAAATTTCACATGTGTCTTCCTCTCATTGAGGACCATTGATGTAACTGAGGTCAATCACTCTGCATGCAATACTTTTTGAGTTATTCCCCTTTGTTCTGATTTCACTCCAGCATATTAACATTTTTTGTGTCAGCTGTGAGCAGGTGACACATGTGTTCCTTCGAACACTCTTGTTTTCATGGTGTGAATCATTTAGAAATGATATTGTCTTCAGGTCTATGTGAATAGACACAAGATTGAGGAGAAGAACTTGAAGAGTTGCCTGCGACTTATTGACAAAGATGTTCCTAGAACAGACCGAGACTTTCCATACTTTTTGTAAGTACTCTTTCTTGCACGTTGAATACGTTGAGCAAAATTACTGGGAATTGAACTTGTAGTCAGTAGATAGACTCAGGCCATTTTCTGCATTGCACCAGTATCAAGATGGATAAAATGTGTGTGTGTGTTTAACATTCCACCAATATTATTTAAGTTATGTTGTGATGATGTTTTTACTTTAACCCTTTCCCTGTTCTTTGTTTATTCCAAATTTCAACACCTACTGAATATTCATTGAAGAAATAGTTATAAAGAAATATGGAAGTTGGAATATTGTAGACATTTTAGAAAGCAAAGAAACAGATCTATCAAATTCTATTAGCAAACAGAGCAGACCCTGATCAGATAGCTCCTCTAGGAGCCGTCTGATCTGGGTCTACTGTTTGCAAATGCGTGAAAACATGTTTGTATGAGGGAAAGGGTTAAGACAGATATACATTAGAGCCTGTCGTAAGCGACCATTCATTCATTGAATATAGGAGTCTTAAAAGTCAGCTGGTTGCTTAATACAAGACAAAAGTAATGCAAAAAGCTCCTATATGAGCTTTTTGCATTACTATTGACCTGCATTAAGCTACCAACTGCCTAACAGACCCTTAACCATTTCCCTCATATAAACGTGTTTTCACGCATTTGCAAACAGAGTAGACCCAGATCAGACGGCTCCTAGAGGAGCCGTCTGATCAGGGTCTACTCTGTTTGCTAATAGATATTGATATATCTGTATATTTGCTTTCTAAAATGTCTACAATGTTCTACCTTCCATATTTCTTTATAACTATTTTGTTAATGAATATTCGGCAGGTATTGAAATTTGGCCTAAATACAGAACAGGGAAAGGGTTAATTATTAGACTCAAATGTATAAAGCATCTAAATTGGATCCAAGCTGTTTGCTCTGGCTATAAATCTGCCACTAACATACAAGGAGATAACTCTTTACCTCATAGAGAAATTTGTTCATTTCTTTGCAAACAGAGTAGATCCAAATCATTATTATTTCATTAGCAAACAGAGCAGACCCTGATCAGATGGCTCCTATTGAAGCTGTCAGATCTGAGTCTACTCTGTTTTAAAAAACGTGGAAAGGCATACTATTGGAATAAGTGGTTAAATCATTTAAAGAGGGCATGGAAGAAAATATGAGACACAAATTACTTAGCATGCAAAGAGTTAACTCATTGCCTCATAGTATTGCCTTTTGTTGTGTCACCTGCCGAGAGGCAGTGTGTCACATAGGGATCACTTTTCCATCGTCTGTCTGTCTGTCCGTCACATTTTCGTTTTTTGGCTGTAATTTCTAAACTAATCAATATAGAGCTTTCAAATTTCACATGTGTCTTCCTCTCACTGATGGCTATTGATGTAACAAAGGTCCATTACTCTGCATGCAATACTTTTTTAGTTATACCCCTTTATTCTGATATTCACACTCCAGCATATTAACAGTTTTTGTGTTAGTTGCGAGCAGGTGACACATGTGTTCCTCTGAACACTCTTGTTTACTGATGAAATAATGTAGACCGGATTCTTCAGTTTCTGCCATAGTAAAATGTTCTCTTGTTCATGACAGCATTATACAAAATTCAACTTATCAATATTCATACATTCATTGTTTCTGTATTATAAGTATTTGTTAGATAAAGGATTAACCCATTACCTCATAGGCTATTTTTAGATCTAACCACTTTGAATCAATCTACCAAAAAGGAGCATTAACTAGAGAAAAGGATTTTTTTAGTTTGGAACCTTTGTGATAAATAGAGCATTTGCTCCTATAGGAGCAAATGCTTTATATATCACAATGGTTTCAACAGGTGACTTTTGCAGAGGCATCAAAAGGTGTCAATATGAGGGAATTGGTTAAAAAGTATTTCTTTTAAATGTGACTATCTTTTCCACATAAGGGGACCAAACAACAAAAGTCTGACCATGCTGCGTGACATCCTCATCACCTTTGCTTCATTTCACCCAGACGTTGGCTATGCTCAGGGCATGAATGACATCTTAGCGCGATTCCTCGTCATCTTTGACTCCGAGGTAACTGGTGATCCTACGTTTTCAAGTTATTGTTACTCTCTACAGTAAAACCGCTCGAAACTGGAATTCTAGTAGAAATAATTTTAATACTTTTAGGCAGGTGGCTGCTTAATGCAGGGTGAAAGTCATGCAAAAAGCTCCTAGAGGACTCTGCGTTTAGGACCAGAACTCTGCATTAAGCTGCTACCTGTCTGCAAGACTGATATTTATACTAATATTATACTAAATTTAATGTCCGGTTTAAAGGGGTTTTACAGTTTATACTTACTTTATACTAACCTGAATTTATCTCACGAATCATTGAAAAACAAAGTTGTGTAATTTTCATGCTTTTTATACCCCCGCCTTTAGGCCAGCGGGGGCATCCGTGTCCCATGGACACATTTTCTTTTATTATATATCTTTAACCCATTACTTGATGAATATTCATGTGAAAAATAATTACTCTGAAAATATAATCTGCTGAACTTTTATGAAAACATGAAAAAGGGTAATTTTAGATAATGACAGAATCTGTAGACAGAGTCAGATCTATATGATTCCACAAGCAAGCAGAACAGACATGTATGAGCTGTCTGATCTTGGTCTATTCTGTTTGCAAAGGTTTAGAAAAAAGAAGGCGGGTTTATACTTTATAGAGTATAATGTTAACCCTTTAGTTAATATAAATGCCTTTTCACATGTTTGCAAACAGAGTAGACCCAGATCAGATGACTCCTATGGGAGCCATCTGATCAGTGTCTGCTCTGGGAGTTTTATGGAATTATAATATGGGTCTGATTCTATTTTCTTCCATGATAAAAATGTTGCCATTATATCTTACATGAATATTCATTGAGTACAGTAAAACTTATTTATAACAAACTCTGATAAAGCGAATTCCCGCTTATAGCGAACTAAATTTCGTTCCCCGGTCGATATCTTCATTAATTCTATACAGACTATAATGTTTAGTGCGAAGTTGGTTAGAGCGAATTTTCGCTTATGGCGAACTGATTTTCCAGTACCATTATTCACTAAACACTTGAAAATCCCTTCATTAAAGCGAAGTTTCCCCTTGCTACTATCTTCAAGCACCTGTGTATTTCGCACGATTAACACCATGTCGCATAGGTGTTAAAACACACACTAGTGTTGGGGCGAACTGTGAAGCGATCCGTAAAGCATGTATTCTTCACGGTGGTAGGGTAGAATTAAACACCGCTAGCCGCGGGGCAAATATATGCACTTAAAAGTACGGGTTCCTTTCAGAATTTATTGCTAAACATTGTTAAGATATGATGTTGGTTTTTTATTTTCAAAATAAATACTTGAAGTCTTTTGGTTTTGTTATTCCCTCCCCGTTCGTATATTATTTCAGCATTTTCCCGCTAAAAGTAGAATCTACCGCTGACTCCGATGACGACACAGATCTATAAGGAATATTTGCCCCTGCCCTCATACGCGGAGTCTTTGTCCGCTATACCCAATTTGCATCGGACATTGGAGCAATGACCAAATGCTCCTGATTTTTTTAAACACTGAATTTATGAAACAGTTTTTTGGCAAGTTTCAAGCATCCACATGTGTTCAAAGGCAAATGACCGATTTCTTCCACAAAGAGTAAGCTGTACGATGAATGATGTGCATTTTGGGAGTTTGATCGCTACGCATACATATATGTCTGAATTATGGTTTAATAAATATTGAACAGTCGTGTGTCAAAGTCATAATTTATAGCGAACTTCGTACTATCAATATAGCGAATAATGTTTATAGCGAAGTAAATCCTTCAGTCCCTTGGAATTCGTTATAACCCGAGTTTTACTGTATAGGATTAAGCAGCATGAAAGGTGTTTCTGTTTATGCCTATACAGTAGACATGTTCAGCAATGCAGAACAAACTACATGTACAATGCTGGAGGTATAAATAGGATTGGTAACTAAACCTGTTTTCAAGCATAGCTACTTTAGTTCCCCCACCAAACCCTATGTTGTCACCATTCTTTGGATTTGTCTTAAACCCTTTCTTCCAGAAATACGCCTTTCTACACCTCTGTAAAAGTCACTTTATGAAACCATTGTGATAAATAGAACATTTGCTCCTATAGGAGCAAATGCCCTATTTATCACAATGGTTTCAAAATACAAAATTCTAAACTTTAACTTTTCTATAGTAAATGCTCCTTTTGGGTAGATTCATTCAAAGAGGTTGGGTCTAAAAATAGCCTTTGGAGGAAAGGGTTAAAGAGACATTTCTAAAGGGTTTGGTCACAACATATAATTTGGTAGAGAATTCACCATTTTAGTATTTGATGTACGCTCCTTATCTGTGACTCTGACAATGACCTGTTAACTCTTTCGCTGCCAATATTTCATCTTCAATTATCTATGCAAACAGTTTGGAGCCAGATGAGACGCCGAGTAACTCTGCATTTCATCAGGATCCAAACTGTTTGCTACTGTGACTACTGTTTTGAAACAAAAATGAAGAAAAATGAAAATGGTAGCAGACGACAAAGTTAGCAGATGACAGAATCATATCCTGCTGTATATAAATGTGTGTTTGACACTTTACTTCACAAAGCATTTACAAACAGAGTAGATCCAGATTAGATGATTCCTACGGTAAAGATTCTATTTAACCCATTCCTGCAGATTGATGCCTCTTGACGCCTCTGTAAAAGTCACTTCTTGAAACCAATCTGATAAATAGAGCATTTGCTCCATAGGAGCAAATGCTCTATTTATCAGAATGGTTTCAATACTACACAATTCTAAATATTTTCTTTTCTCTAGTAACTGATCCTTTTGGGTAGACTTTTTCAAAGAGGTTAGGTCTAAAAATAGCCTAAGTGGGAATGGGTTAACTGATTTCGATCTTGATGGTATTATTTACTGTCTGAGATGTATAGATTGTTTGCACCCATAGGAAGTTTATTATGTAATCTGTGTTACACATGCTATTATTGTTGTGTTCTGTTTGCGCCCATAGGAAGTTTATTGTGTAATCTGTGTTACACATGCTATAATTGTTGTGTTCTGTATTGTCTGACTGTAGGTCGAGGCCTTCTGGTGCTTCCATAACTACCTGGAAAAGATCAAGAATGATTTCTTAGAGGATGGAATGGTGGAAAAAATAGGTAACCAGGGTTCCGTTTTATGAAAAATTGTGCGTTAAAACTTGTGATAACTCCTAATTTACAACCATCATTTCTATTCACAGAGCCCAAATTGTCACCTAATTTTCACATACATGTGTACAATGATTTATTTGAACTTTGTACAACAGAAATTATCATAAGCTTTAACCGTTTCCCAGTTCTATATGTATTCCAAATTTCAGTACCTACAGAATATTCATGAACAAAGTAGTTATAATGAAACATGGAAGGTGGAACATTGTAACCATTTTAGAATAAAATTTATAAAATTTCAATAGCAAACAGAGCAGACCCTGATCAGACAGCTTATTATAGGAGCGGTCTGATCTGGGTCTACTCTGTTTGAAATGCGTTTATATGAGGGAAAGGGTTAATATACGACATTGGCAACCGGATGTTTTGTGACAAACAATGCAAGAGCCCTCTGATCTAGAATTATACTGTGTTATGTCAGATAGGTTGTTCCCACATACTCTGTTAATCCTTGCCATTTTACACCTTTGAGAACAGAGTTGACTCAGATCAGACGACTTCTATATTAGCCCTCTGATGAGGGTCTGCTCTGTTTGCTTATGGTATATTTAATATAGGTCTGATTCTCTGCCTCTTAACCCATTGCCTCATATTGACGACTTTTGATGCCTCTGTAAAAGACACTTTGTGAAACCATTGTGATAAATAGAGCATTTGCTCCTATCGGAGCAAATGCTCTATTTATCACAATGGTCTCAGACTACAAAATTCTAAAAGTTTCCTTTTCCCTAGTTAATGCTCCTTCTCGGTAGATTTACTCAAAGAGGCTGGATCTGAAAATAGCCTATGAGGTAATGGGTTAAAGGCCAAATGTCCGTTGTTTATATGCCACTATAAATATCAAGTCTAATGAATATTAATGATGTCATTGTATCTTACATGAATATTCAACAGATAAAGGGTTAACTAAGTGATGAGAAAAAAAGGCATTCATGCTTTGTAAACTGTAATGTAATAAAATTTCTGTTAACCCTTTACCTGATTAATATTCATATAAGAAATAATGACATCATGAATATTTATATGCTGCATTTTTATGATGGCATCTGTACACAGGATGCTTTGGTTTTGACTGTAGAGTCAGATCTATTTTAATGTCACTCAGAAGCAAACAGAACAGATCCTGATCAGACAGCTTCTATGGGAGCAGTCTGATCTGGGTCTACTCTGTTTGCAAATGCGTGAAAAGGCGTTTATATGAGGGAAAGGGTTAACATACGACAGTCGTAACAAGATGTTTTGTGACAAACAATGCAAGAGCCCTCTGATCTAGATCTATACTGTGTTATGTCAGATAGGTTGTTCCCACATACTCTGTTAATCCTTGCCATTTTACACCTTTGAGAACAGAGTTGACTCAGATCAGACGACTTCTATATGAGCCCTCTGATGAGGGTCTGCTCTGTTTGCTTATGGTATATTCAATATAGGTCTGATTCTACAGTCTCTGCCTATTAACCCATTCCCCCATATTGACGACTTTTGACGCCTCTGTAAAAGACACTTTGTGAAACCATTGTGATAAATAGAGCATTTGCTCCTATAGGAGCAAATGCTCTATTTATCACAATGGTTTCAAACTACAAAATTCTAAAAGTCTCTTTTTTTCTCTAGTTAATGCTCCTTTTCGGTAGATTTACTCAAAGAGGCTGGATCTAAAAATAGCCTATGAGGTAATGGGTTAAAGGCCAAATGTCCGTTGTTCATATGCCACTATAAATATCAAGTCTAATGAATATTAATGATGTCATTGTATCTTACATGAATATTCAACAGATAAAGGGTTAACTAAGTGATGAGAAAAAAAAGGCATTCATGCTTTGTAAACTGTAATGTAATAATGTTTCTATTAACCCTTTCCTCCATAAATATGCCTTTCTACGCCTCTGTAAAAGTTACTTAATGAAGCCTTTGCTCTATTTATCACAATGGTTTCAAACTGCCAAAATTCTGAAATTTTACTTTTCTTCAGTAATGCTCTAAAGGGCATTCACACTTTGTAAACTGTAATGTAATAAACTTTCTGTTAACCCTTTACCTGATTAATATTCATATAAGAAATAATGACATCATAAATATTCATTTGCTGCATTTTTATGATGGCATCTGTACACAGGAAGCTTTGGTTTCGATAGAAGCTGTAGAATCAGATCTATTTTAATGTCAGAAGCAAACAGAGTAGACCCTGATCAGACGGCTCCTACAGGAGCCGTCTGATCAGGGTCTACTATATTTGCAAAGGCATGAAAAAACACTTTTATATGAAGGAAAGGGTTAAAAGGCCGGCTTGCTAAACAAACTGTTTTGTAAACTGTGCAGACCCAGCCTCTCTGCTGATTTTAAAGTATTCTTTAGAGACTAAGTAATGTCTTGTTTCTTTAACTCCTTAGAGCTTCAAGTAATGTTTTGTCTGCTGCAAGGCTGGAAGTAAGCTTTAACTTCGTCTGGATCCAAACTATTTGCATTTCTAATTCTAATTCTCCAGTATTGAGCAGTGTTAAACAAACCATTTTTAGCCCGTCTATTTTCGAAGAAAAAAGTCGAGCTATTGCGATCACCGGGTCGTATGCATAGTTGTAGGCGTTGGCATCATCATCGGTGGCGGCGTGCAAAAACTTTAATGTAGCTGATTACCCTTAATCAAAACGTATAAGAAGTATCAACATGAAACTTCATAGGTTGGTAGATCCCTTTGAGGAGAAGTGTATGCAGTGGACAAGCACCAAATCAGATGAGCGTTGTTTTACAAATGCATCACTTTTACTAAAGTAAAAGTTCTTAACCCTATCAATGCTGAATTTTCAAATGGACTATTCTAAAATTCAAACAGGTCAAGCTTACACTTAGTTACAGTGAATATTCAGGGTTTGTTTTTTTAAAGAAAAGTGTAACATGACAAACAGTGCAGACCCTGATGAGAGTTATTCTTAAGAATCCCTTATCATCTGTGTCTACACTGTTTGCCAAGGATATTTCTAGTAACCTGTTTCCAGCACTGAAAGGGTTAAGATTATTCTCGAGCTCAAGCATTTAGATGTTCACAAGAGTATTGAAGTGTTTGCAGTTGTTAAACAAAACAACAGTAGCTTCCTGTTTATTACAAACAATGCTTTGTATACTACTTGTAACTGGCCCTTTGACTGCTGTGTTACTTTAAAGTATAATTGTCCTTCATTGTTTAACTAGATTGCAGTCCCTGATAACCCTCTACTCCATAGATACGCCTCTTTTATGCTTTTTACAAACAGAGTAGACCCAGATCAGACAGCTCCTGTAGGAGCTGTCTGAACAGGGTCTACCCTGTTTGCTTTTGATATATGATAGATCTGATTCCACAGCTTCTATCATGATAAGGAATTCTCTTGATTGCAGTGTCATCATAAAAAAACAATGAATCAATATTTATGATGTCATTATTTCTTGCCTGAATGTTCATGGAGTAAAGGATTAATTTAACACCTTTGCAAGAAGATGGATTTTATAGAAGCCTTCAGATCAGAGTCTGCTGTGTTTGCGTATTGTATTCTAAAGATCTGATTCTGTACTTTCTTTAATGACCATATAATCCTGTGTTCATCTACCATTATAAACTGATGAATAATAATGTCATAATTACTTGAATGAATAGTCACATGTAGAGACCAGCGAATGTGGTCAGGTGATTAACGTGCAGGACTACAATATCAGGGGTCGCGGGTTTGATCCCCTGCCAGACCAAGTCTTCGGATGAGACTTAATAAAGCGAGGTCCGATGTACATGTATCAATGCCTTACAGTGGGCATCTAAAAGAACCAGAGAAACTCTGTCAATAATAATAGTAGGTCATGGCGCTGGGGTTTCTCTGTATCCTCTCCCCTCTCTCTGGTGTGTCCAATTAGCCCATAGTGAGCAGAAACGGATATTAATCAGCACAAACAAACACATAAATCATCATGATGTCATTAACCCTTTCCTCCATAAAGACGCCTTTCTATGCCTCAGTAATAACCACTTCTTGAAACCATTGTGATAAATAGAGCATTTGCTCCTATAGGAGCAAATGCTCTATTTATCACAATTGTTTCAAACTACAAATTCTAAAATTTTCCTTTTCTCTAGTTAATGCTCTTTTTCTGTAGATTTATTCAAAGAGGTTCAGTCTAAAAATAGCCTGTGGAGGAAGGGGTTAATACATGCATGAACAGTCATCTTGTAAGGGTTAACCTTTGGCACAATAAGGAAATTGTCTTTCATCCCATTTGGAGTCCTAAGTTTGATCCAATTGCAGTATAGGTTCAGGTGAGATGACCAGGTGCAGATCCAGGATTTCAGTTGGAAGGGGGGGGGGGGGGGGGGTTAGTAGATTTTTGAAAGTTAAATGACATCATTAGGGTCTTTGTAATGCATGTTGAGAAAGAGCCTAATTGACTGTTATCTAACAGGGAAATAAAAAAAAAACTCAAATATAATCATTGATTTATTGGTTTTTGTTAGATCTAGATCTAATAAAATTATTCAAAAAGCATGCATGTAAAATTAAAAAAAAAAAAAAGCAGACATCATTTTTACAGCAAAAAATGGTCAGCCATTTATGTGCAGGAAACAAATGTATCATTCATTTGCAAACAGTGTAGATCCAGATCAGAAGGCTCCTATAGGAGCTCTTATAACAATACTCTTCAAGGAAAAGCTCTTATGATAACAATACTCTTCAAGGAAAATTGTGGTTTGCTACATCAGTAATCATAGACAGTGGAGTAAAATATCTTAATTTAGTGTATGAAGTGTTCATTTTCCTGTAGCATGTTAAACCTTTCCTCCATAGGCTATTTTTAGAACCAACCTCTGAATGAATCTACCGAAAAGGAGCATTTACTAGAAAAAAAGGAAAATGTTATAATGTTTTAGTATAGAAACCATTGTGATAAATAGAGCATTTGCTCCTATTGGAGCAAATGCTCTATTTATCACAATGGTTTCAAGAAGTGACTATTTCATAGGTGTAGAAAGGTGTGTATATGGAGGAAAGGGTTAAACTAAAGGTAAGAAGTACTATTTTAGAGCTGGTTAGAAAACTACTGCTGGAGATGGACCCTGACCTTTTGGAGCATCTTGAAAGACATGAACTTGGTGACCTCATCTTCTGTCACAGGTAATATGAGAATAGTTTTTAACCCTTTCCCCTATGTATATGCCTTTTCCGGCCTTTGCAAACAGAATAGACCTAGATCAGATGGCTCCTATAGGAGCCTTCTGACCAGGATCTTCTCATTTTTGCTAATGAAATTATATAGATCTGATTCTACAGTTTCTTTCAAAGCCAAAACATTCTGCTAATAAATATTCATGATTTCATTATTTCTGACATGAATATTCAACAGGGAAAGGGTTAACCCTTGTTGTGCTGTGAAAATATCCATCTGGTAAAACTCTGATCTGCTTGTCCATTTGCTTACTTTTGATTCATTTAACCCATTCCTCCATATGCTATTTTTAGACCCAACCTCTCTGAATAAATCTACCGAAAAGGAGCATTTACTAGAGAAAAGGAAAAGTTTGGAATAGTGTAGTTTTGAAACCATTTTGATAAATAGAGCATTTGCTCCTATAGGAGCAAATGCTCTATTTATCACAATGGTTTCATAAAGTGATTTTTACAGAGGCGTAGAAAGGCGTATTTATGGAGGAAATGGTTAACCGTTACCCTTTTTGGAAACAAATTGTGTGTCAAATAGCTTGGATCCTGATGAGATACAAAATTACTTGAATCACCCTGTCGGCAAGTTTGATGGTTGACCGTTGGGCGGTCAGGAGTACAACCAGTCCAAATTTGAACATGCAGGAGTTATCAGCCCCTTGGTGTTGACAATCAAGGCTGCTGTATGGGAGTATTCATCTCTTTTAGTGATAGTTCTAGTTAAATTTTGCAGTATCATAAATGATGAGTTTTTCTGCAGATGAAATAGTGGTCAGAATCTAAACTCTTTAAACTTCAACCCATTTTAGATTGTCTGTTTCGAAGAAAAGTCGATCTATTGTGATCACTGGGTCGTTGTGGCCGTCGGCGGCGGCATGCAAAAACTTTAATGTAGCTCATTACTCGAAAAGTATAAGAGGTATCAACATGAAACTTCATAGTGTGTAGATCTCATTGAGGGGAAGGCCCCTATATAAGAACCATTACTTTTGATTTGAAAGTTTTGGAGTTACGGCACTTTATCGTTTATTTAATTTAGCTGGATAAGTACCAAATTAGAGGAGTGTTGGCGCCGCATGCGGCTCTTGTTAAGGTTGATTTTGATGAGAAAAGTAAGAATGATAAACTCTGGACAAATTTTGATAAGCAGACAAAAATGTTAATTGTATTTTCCTTTGTTATGTACAGTAAAGCCTCACTAAATCTGAACTTCTGGCAATGCTTTAGGCAGATGGCTGCTTAATGCAAGATGAAAGACATGCATAAATCTCCCAGGTGAGCTTTCTGCATGACTTTCTTCCTGCATTAAGCTACCAACAGTCATAAAGACAGATAAACATGTTTTTGGGTTAGCAAGATGTTAGTGTATTTATATGGTGTCCTTGCTGTTTGCCATATCTACGGTATGGTTCATTATTTCAGGTGGCTCCTGCTTGGCTTTAAGAGAGAGTTCAGCTTCATGGACTCCCTGCGAGTGTTTGAGATTTTAAGCAGTCATCATTTAGAACTGTCATCAGTGGAAGCAGCAACAGCTCGACGAAAACAGCAGATGAAAGAATTTGCTGAGATAGGTAAACTTTTGGATAAATTGTGTACAAATATATCTATAGTTTGAAGGGTTTTTCAGATAGCAAGATTTTATATTATAATATCATCCATGTCTGACGTCTAGAAATTAGATATTAATTCCTTTGGTTAAAATTGAATGCTGTCACCGACATTGAGACCAAGTCCCATTTTCATGAAAAAGCGCAAGTAATGTCTCAATAGAGTCAGTTATTTTAAAATCGTGTTTTTGCCAGCCATTGAATTTAATATATTGTATTGTTGCTTACATATCAGTCTGTGTCTTACTGAAATAATACTTTGTGGGCAATTTTGTTGTGTCATTGAGAGGCAGTGTGTCACTTGGGGATCACTTTTCCGTCTGTCTGTCTGTCTGTCCGTCCATCAGTCTGTCTGTCTGTCTGTCTGTCCGTCACACTTTCTTTTTTTATTGTAACACTTCTCCCAGCAGGTGACACATATGTTCCCTCAAACACTCTTTTTAACGATAAATACACCTTTAAACACTTTACTCCATAAATACGCTTTTCTACGCCTTGGCAAACAGAGTAGACCCAGATCAGATGGATCCTTTAGGAGCTGTCTGATCAGGGTCTGCTCTGTTTGCGTATGATATAATATAGATATGATTCTACAGTTTCTGCCATAGTCAAAATGTCTGTGTCCTATTATTGTAAATTAATCTAATTAATATTCATGATGTCATTATTTCTTAGACAAATATTCATGGGGGAAAAGGTTAAGTCTGTATTTATGAAAATGGATATGAGCACATTCAGCGAATGTTTTCTCAAGTACATTGTTTGTTGTTGAAACTTTCTTCAGTTATCATATCTCAGTATAAGAAATAGGAAGATATGGACACTCTACACTATTAACTCTTTCACTCATACAAACGCTTTTTTAATTCCTTTGCAAACAGAGTAGACCCAGGTGCTCTGTTTGCTTAACCCTTTCCCTCATATAAACGTGTTTTCACACATTTGCAAACAGAGTAGACCGAGATAGACAGCTCCTAGAGGAGCCGTCTGATCAGGATCTGCTCTGTTTGCTTATAGAATTTCAAAGATCTGTGTCTTTACTTTCTAAAATGGCTACAATATTCCACCTTCCATGTTTCATTTTAACTATTTTGTCCATGAATATTCAATAGGTATTAAAATTCGTAATAAACATAGAACAGGGAAAGGGTTAACCCTTTCCCTCATATAAACATGTTTTCACGCATTTGCAAACAGAGAAGACACAGATCAGACGGCTCCTAGAGGAGCCGTCTGATCAGGATCTGCTCTGTTTGCTTGTGAAATCTGATAGACCTGTTTCTTTAGTTTCTAAAATGGCTACAGCATTCCACCTTCCACAATTCATTATAACTATTTTGTCAATGAATATGCAGTAGGTACTGAAATTTGGACTAAATATAGAACAGGGAAAGGGTTAAGAAATTAAAATATTTCATTTATTTCACTTACAGAATGTGACATGAATTACTGTTAAAGAGGAAGTCCCTACATTCGAAGCGTTTAAAAAATACCTGAAATATACAAAACTCACATGTTTATATGCTGAAAAGTAGTTTAATGCAAGAAAACCTGTCTAATATAATAATAAATGTCGAAAATGACAAAACATCATCATGTTTGACATGGACGATCCCGATTTTATTCTCCGAGGTTTCAGGTTTATTTGGGTCTGGTTTTAGTTTCATATCTGTTAGCGCTATTCTCGTCTCTCCGACCTCTTCCGAAAAAAAGCCGTTACGTACACAATGGAGAGATCGGGTAACCATCGGCAAAACACGGAAAATTTGAACGGAAAAGGCTGATAAAACTTTGTTGTAGAACAAAAAATATAAGTGTTGGTGAAATCGGTTTATTTTGTATCACAGGGGAATTTTTCGATATAAGTTCAAATTGACAATCTTCATAATAATGGGTGGGCATAACAAAAACTAAGTTTTATGATATTATTGAAAATATGGGTTCATTGTAGGGACTTCCTCTTTAAGCTAGAATTAATCCTTTACCTCATTGCATACTTTTTTACACCTTAACAAACAGATTAGACCCAGATCAGACTGATCCTGTTGAAGCCATCTCATCAAGGTCTGCTCTGTTTGCTTATGAATTTATATAGATTCTGTCAGCACCAAAAATCCTGTTAACATGTCAGTATAAAGATTTAGCTAATACAGCAAAACCCCTCTAATGCTACCACCAAAAAGGGGCGTAATTCACAGTTGCAAAGGCAGATGGTAGCTTAATGCAGGACAAAAGTTATGCAGAAAGCTCCTATAGAAGCTTTCTGCATAACTTTTGTCCTTCATTAAGCAATCACCTGCTTATGTAGACAGTCATGTTTGTTCATTAAGTTGCCACATCAGAGGGGTCTTACTGTTCATATTCATTGTGGCTATACTCTACATGAATATTTTATCAAGTCATGTATTAACACATTACCTCATAGGCTATTTTCAGATCCAACCTCTTTGAATAAATCTACCGAAAAGGAGCATTTACTAAGAAAAGGAAAATGTTAGAATTGTGTAGTATTGAAACCATTGTGATAAATAGAGCATTTGCTCCTATGGTTTCAAGAAGTGACTATTAAACAGAGGTGTAGAAAGACATATTTATGGAGGAAAGGGTTAAATACCGAATCCAGAAAACAAGAACATATCTTTTTGTGTTGAAAAAATGAGGCCTCTCCTCTGATTGTAGAAATGACTGTTTTTGTTTTACAGGAGGGGTGACAAGGACCATGTCCCTTGATGCACAGCCAGCCTACACGTTTGAGCTGTTTATGTGTGTGGCTTTGTTACAGCAGTGTAGAAAGTCCCTGTTTAAGTGCTATGATGCTGCTGCTGTGTTTGACTGTATAAATAAGTAAGTTGGCAAGTGGTTTAACCCTTCACTCCTTGAATAATCATGTCGGAGGTCCAGATATGATGTGTACAGTAAATTAAAACATTTTCAAGAATAACTTCTTTATTTCTCCACCAAACTCTATGTTGTGACCACTCTTTAGAATCGTCTCAAAGAGACGATTCTAAAGAGTGGTCACAACATAGGGTTTGGTGGAGAAATGACGATTTTAATATTTGAGTACACACCTTGATCTGTTGCTGTGAAGAAATAATGACATTATTAATATTATTAATATGAACACAGGAAGAAACTGTACAATCAGATCTATATTATTCTTTAAGCAAACAGAGTAGACCTACAGGAGCTGTCTGATCTGGGTCTATTCTGTTTTGCATAGGCGTTAAAATCACACATATGGAGAAAAGGGTGAAATAGTGAAACTATTGGCGAGTGTGTAACAACTTGGTTTGTTGGCCTCTCATATGGATTCAACCTGTCTTGGATCCAGATATGACGCCAAGTAACTCGATGTCTCATCAGGTTCCAAGCCGTTTGTCACTCAGACAGTCACTTCCTTAGCCCTTTCCTTCATATAAACGTGTTTTCACACATTTGCAAACAGAGTAGACCCAGATCAGACGGCTCCTAGAGGAGCCGTCTGATCAGGGTCTGCTCTGTTTGCTTATAGAAATTGATAGACCTGTTTCTTTGCTTTCTAAAATATCTACAATGTTCCACCTACCATATTTCTGTATAACTATTGTGTTAATGAATATTCAGTAGGTATTGAAATTTGGCCTAAATACAGAACAGGGAAAGGGTTAATGCATTAACCCTTTCCTTGTTCTATGTTTATAATATTCCAAATTTCAATACCTACTGAATATTCATGGATATCCATGAAATATGGAAGATGGAACATTGTAGCCATTTTAGAAACTTAAGAAATCGATGTACCTAATCGCATTAGCAATCAGAGCAGACGCTGATCAGATGGCTCCTATAGGAGCCGTCTGATCTGGGTCTTCTCTGTTTGCAGATGCGTGAAAAGGTGTTTATATGAAGGAAAAGGTCAAGGAAACAGGGGTAAGAGAAAAATATCAGGATTTGAGCAGGCACTTTTTTGTGGGAGAGGATAATTTTTAACAGTTTAGTAACAATTTAACAGTTTAGTAACAATAACTTAAATTCTATTTTATCCAGTCACCAGGCTTCTCTAGTGACATAATAAAGGGGGTGCAAATAAACTTAGGTTTATTAGGTTACTTCCGGTAGTGGAAGGTTTATTAGGTTAGTAGATAGGCGTAATGATTCTATAACCATGGAACTATTTTAGTTTTCTGTAAATATTCATAAACATGTTGATGGAATAGATCTAACAGATCTATTTGGTCACCAGAAGAATTATTCAAATGAGAAAAAAAATTAATTGGCTACAGCTGGATTCGAACCCGCGCCTGATCCTACAAAAACTAATTCTAATCTCTCTAGAGACGTCGCCCTTACCGATTACGCCACTGAGGCCACATACCAAATGACGTTGATTTATCACTTTTATTAATTTAATCCACCGCTGGCAAAACCCGTTTTTGATAAAATCAAACCTGGAAGCAAAGATTGACAGATAAATAGTAAATGTTTCCTTTTCACTCTCATGATTATTTGATTGATAAACTCTTACAGGGGCGGTGATAGTCATAAACCTAAATATAGCCTGTTCAGTTCCATCGATTTCTGAGTGACGTTAGGTAGAATCTAAAAATAGAAACCGAGACTACGTAACTCGAATTTGACCAAAGAATATAGATCATGTCTGTTTGAAATAACTTATTGACCCTCGATTCAAATCATCTTATTTTTCAAATTCAACCACGTTTCCCTTCTAGTAATACAAGTATCGAAACTATATTCCTCTGCGGTAGCTCATTAGATCTATTTACGTCTAAATGGAAGTGAAAAGGGAGGGATCCGTTGATCGAAAAACTGCATTTTCAATGTAAATTATTTCAAGAGTGTTATGAGTCTATAAAAAAGACATTTAACTATATTGACTGGATAAATCGAATAATAGGTTAGTGCCGTAGATGGGACGCCTTTATCGGACTCGGAGAGAAAACAGTTGAGGCTCGGCAAGCCTCGCCTCAACGTTTTCTCCCCTCGTCGGATAAAGCGTCCCATCTACGACACTAACCTATTATTCTCTATATCCCTTTACTCTATGAATATTCATGTACGAAATAATTACATTGTAAATTTACTATTAGCTTAATTATTATAACAACACTTGATCACAGGAATGTTTGGCCATGGCTGAAACTGTAAAATCAGGCCCGAGGTTATAAAGCTATTTGCTTGAGTCTGAGATCATTCTCAAGCATCTGATTGGTCAGATTCTGAGCTTGCTCAGAATCTGACCAATCAGATACTTGAGAATGATCTCAGATTCAGACTCAGAAGTTTTATAACCTTGGACCCAGATCTTCTATATCATAAGCCAACAGAGCAGACCCTGATCAGAGGGCTCCTACACTACAGTAGCCACCTGGTCTGGGTATACTCATTTTGCAAAGACGTATCTAAGGAGTAAAGAGGTTCAGGAAGGCCAGTATGATATATCGTCGGAGCGCCTCCTCTTGAACCTCACCTGTTTTTCGAACCTTTCCATGTTTTGTGTTTTTTGTGCATGTGCAAGTGCGCACTACGTCATCAATTCATGAGTACCGATGCTTTGTCTGTAAATAACACCTTGTAGTTTTAAAAACAAAATATGGGTCATGAACAGGTCATTACAGTCTATTTTTCCTTCAACTATGCTAAACAAGAGAAAACTCTTAATACTTTATTAAATCAAATGAGAAAAATATAGAATATCAACATAAATTGAAAAGTGTACCAAAAATGTTTGACAGCTCTGACCTATTAAGCTTATGCAAAGGTTACGTGCCAGTGATGAAATCAAATGCCTATAAAATTTATGTTACGGTAAACAATTTCTAAAGTAAAGGTTCGAAAAGCAGGTGCTCTTTTTTCTGGCCGCCATTTTTGTTTTTGTTATGCTGGTGGTGGGGAACACTGGATTGTTTGGGGATTAATAGATGAGGATAAAATTACTTAACTGTTTCCAGGTATGTATAAAAGATCATTTTGAATTGCTGATTTATTATTTTCTTCAATATTCACGGTAAACGTTTTCTGTTCCTGGTCAAAGATTAGGAGGTTCGAAAGACGGTGCGACCACGCCATATTCAATGTCAATTATACCTGATGTTGTTTATCAGTTTTCTTTGGATATAGGAAACTGAATTTCAGCATTTTGAGTCAGCAGTTTAGTTAAACCTTTCCCTATTGAATGCTCATGTAAGAAATAATGACATCATGAATATTTATTAGCTGAATGTTTGTAATGCAAACAGTTTAACCCTTCGCTTGCTATTCACGTCAATATACCTACATGTAAATAGTGAAGACCCAGATGAGACAGCTCCTGCAGGAGCTGTCTCATCAGGGTCTGCACTATTTACAAGTTGATTGTGCAACCAGTGCACTCCACAGCAGTGATTGCACAGCGAAATATTTGTACACAGTGAAGATATATGTAATTATACAACAGGGCATGGGTAAAGAAGGAGAAATGTAATTTAAAATTCAGCAAGAGAAGGGTTAAGGGAATATTTTGCTTTGACAAAATTTTTAGAATCAGATCTATATCATGTCAAAAGCAAACAGAATAGACCCTGATCAGATGACTCCTATAGGAGCTGTCTAATCTGGGTCTACTCTCTTTGCCAATGCATAGAAAGGCATTTATATGGAGTAAAGTATTGATTTTAAAATGGTTCTACTGAATACAGCTGCTTTTCTTACTTCACGTAAATTGCTGTTGTTTGATTTCAGCCTGAACATCGATTTGGATGTCATTCTTGTGAAGTCGGAGGAGTTGTTTTTCCGGTACTGTAAGAAGTCTGTAGAGGATAGCTTTCTGATGGTTGATACGCCGCCAGTCAGGTGACTTCAAAGAAGCTTTGCATTGTGAAAAGCGGTCGGCTCACCATACAGGGTTCTTTTAAAGAAAACAAATCATTTTATCTTGTGTTTTAAAATTGCCGCTAAAGACTGTCAGATATCATTTTCCTATTATTTTGATACAAGTTTAAAAACTTAAAAATGCAATTCAGCATTATGTTTACAGTAATACCTTGCTAATCTGAACTTTCAGTAAAGATCATCCGTGGAACTTTTAAGCTGGTTGCTTGTCACGCTGCATTTAGCTGCAACCTGTCCTATTAATCCTTTCCTATTATTCATTACCTTAATTTGCATATTAAGTTAAAACAGAGCTACAGATAAAGGTGCATAACCAAATGCTAAAATGGTTATTTCTCCATCAAACTTATACTGTGACCACTCTTTAGAACCGTCTCTTTGAGACGATTCTAAAGAGTGGTAACAGTATAGGGTTTGGTGGAGAAATAAAGAAGTTATTCATTAAAACGATTTAATTTACGTATCTTATCTGGAGCACTGTTAAAACTTTGATAGGAATGGCTTTAACAAAACCTGCAGGAACAGGTCTATATAATTTGATAAGCAAGCAGAGATGTCTGATCTGGGTCTACTCTGTTTGCAAATGTGTGAAAAGGCATTTATATTAAAGAAAGGGTTAAAGACTAATAATAATACTAAGAATGTTTGGATTAGCATGATATTACTGTATTCACTTTTTTTTTAAACTTTGTAAATGTATTTACAGTGTGAATCCTTCAGTGACTAGCTGCTATAACAAACTCTTCAATGATTTTATAATCAGGGATGAATTAATACCGGTACTTTGTAGACCTGAATTCATATGATATTGTTAGCCAGTAAAAACTCGATACTACAAACACTCAAATACATACCATTATTGATCTTAAAATCAGGTGGCTTCTTAATGCAGGGTGAAAGTCATGCAGAAAGCTCCTCTTGGAGCTTTCTGCATGACTTTCACCCTGCATTAAGCAGCCACCTGCCTACAAAGACATAAATTCCTCCTTACTAAAATTTCGTAGTATCAAGTTTTTTCTGTAATTATCCAACTGTGATCACTGTTTATTGAGTCCCGAAATAGTGCCAAATGATATAAAATTCCAGAGATCCAGATAAGATGCATAAATTTAAATATTTTAAAGAGTATGTCCTTTATTTTTCCACCAAACCATATACTGTGACCACTCTTCGAGAGGATTCTAAAGAGTGGTCACAGTATAGGGTTTGGTGGAGAAATGACGATTTTAGTATCTGGGTACGCACCTTTATCAGTAGCTCTGAAATTCTTTGATTTTGTTTTCTGTTTAATGTGTTATCACATGTATATTAATAGAGTCTAACCCTTTACTCCATAATATGCCTTTCTACACCTTTGCAAACAGAGTAGACCCAGATCAGATGTCTCCTATAGGAGCCGTCTGATCTGGGACTGCTCTGTTTGCATATCCTATGATATAGATCTGATTCTGCAGTTCCTGCTTTGGCTAAAAATGCCATTCAAAGAATTAATCTAATTATTATTCACTATGTCACTATTTCTAGCATGAATATTTATGGAGTAAAGGGTTAAACTGAGTGGAAGAAAAACTGCAAGATAAGATCAAATGTATAGCTATAATATTTTTGCAAGAATAGCGCCTTTATATCTCTACCAAATCTTCCATGGTTCCATTGTGACCATTCTTCAGAATTGTTTCTTCAAGACGATTCTAAAGAGTTATCTCAACATAGGGATTACTGGAAAAATATGGGTCCCTGCTTATAAAGCTTTTACTTGAGTCTGAGTTTCGTTCTCAAGCTTTTGATTGGTCAGATTTGAGTTCTCAAGCTTTTGATTGGTCAGATTTGAGCCAAAGGCTCAAATCTGACCAATCAAAAACTTGAGAACGATCTCAGACTCAACTAAAAGTTTTATAAGCTGGGACCCTGAGCTCAGTGCTTGAAATATGCGCTTCGTCTTTGTTAACCCTTTATCTCATGAATATTCATATAAGAAATAATTACATCAAGTATTAGTTGAGACAAATTTTGTGAATAGCACATGAACTCCGATTGTTTTGGCCATGGCAGAATTGGTAGAAACAGAGATATACAATTCCTTAATCAAACAGAGCAGATACTAATCAGATGCCTCCAATAGGAGCGTTCTGTTTTACTTTCACTTTGCTTTAAGCAGCCACCTGCCTTTAACACAAAATACATGATGTAATTTAGTGACCATTATAGAGAGGTTTTACTGTATCTCCAGTCCACCAATTTATTATTAAAGATAAATAATTCGATTTTTGATACCATTGTGACATCTTTGAATTAGTCTAACATAGTAAAATATTGCTTAGACCCTGATCAAATAGCTCCTTCAGGAACAATTTCATCTGGGTCTGCTTTATTTGTCTATTTTTATCAGTCTAGACATTGTTTATAATTAGGGTGTCATTCTACAAGAAGTATATTTTCTGCAAGACGTTGAATGTAAATATGATTTACTAGCGCTACACAGGGATTTGAAACCTGTATTTGTCTTCAGAAAGATTGGAGCAGGATACAAAGTCCTGCACCATATTGGCACAACATACTGTTGAACTTTGATACCTTGAACTCAGATAACTCAAACTTCAGGATAACTCGAAGTAAAAGTTGGTCCTTCTAACTTAACAATACAGAATTGTTCTAAAATGTTTCTCTACGCATTTCTAGAAACACACGTGACATCTTAACCCTTTCGCTGCCAAACTCTGTCATCTGCTAACTTTGTCGTCTGCAACAAATTTTCATTTTTTTTATTTTCTTCATTTTTGTTTCAAAAACATAGTAACAGCAACAAACAGTTTGGATCCTGATGAGATGCCGAGTTACTCGGCGTCTCATCTGGATCCAAACTGTTTGCATAGGTAATCACAGATCCGGCATTGGCAGCGAAAGGGTTAATGCAGGGCGAAAGTTATGCTGAAAACTCCTGCTGGACTTTAGACCTACAATAAGCTGTTAACTTGAGAAATTGTTCAGATTAGAAATTGGATGACTCAAATTTCTCATTCTTGTAATTTGCATGGTCCCTTTAAGTTTGAGATATCAAAGCGTAACTGTATAGGAAAGTGCCCTGTTGGTCACAGAAAGCTCGTTACTAATGTTTGTTTCTATTGCACAGTATTATTACTTTTCAATCTTCAAAAGATACAATCATTTGTTAATTTATAGATACATGTGCCATGTAATTTTTTTTATCCTATTTAAATGCTATTCTAACGCAATCTGTCAATTTCCTGAAATCTGATTGGCTCATGTGACCAAATTTGCGGCATATAAAAAGTGTTTTATATGTCGCAAATTCAACCAATCGAAAACGGCCGAATAACACCATGTGCATGTAAATATATCAATGCGCGTTGTTTATAAGCAATGATAAATCCGTATGCATACTTTGACATATAAATCTAGATCTATTCCAGTTTGGCCCGTTATTTCAAGTTATTTTCCATTGTTTACTTTGTCATGACTTGAACGGTCTCTTATATGTACATGTGTCATGTAGAGAATTATTGAGATACTCTAACCGTTGGGATCCAGATTAGCCCTTATTTATTATATCGTTCAAACATAACGTGACGTCATTGTTACAGACGAAGTTTTCCCGTATGGCGCCAAAGACTAAGATGACGTTACCAAAATGTGTATTGAATGTACATGTATGTATTGAGCATGTTAAATAGCTATCGCACAATTATTCATGACTAATGAAATGTATATATATAAACCAGGGTGAAAACACAGTTACTTTAAGAAATCTGAGAGAAACTGGTGCACTATTTCTTGCCTCATCACTCATTTAATCATTCCCGTGCAAAGGATATTACTTGAGTTAAAAGCGGCTTAACAATTTGTCGTTTTTCGTGTTAAGATTGCGTTAGAATAGGGTTAATCCTACTGTAATTTGAAATTTTCGACGGTATATGAGGTTTTTAACGGTCTTAAATTATTTTAATGACTCCGCCTTCGACGTCGCCATTAAAATAATTTGCGACCGTTAAAACCTCATATACCGTCGCAAATTTCAAATTACAGTAGGGTTAACCCTATATTATGTTTCCGTAAACTAAGAGGATTTTTTTTGTATATTTCCCTATTAACCCTTTACTTCATAACACCTTTGCAAACAGAGAAGACCCAGATCAGATGGCTCCTATAGGAGCCATCTGATCAGGGTCTGCTCTGTTTGTTTATGGAATTATATAAATCTGATTCTACCATTTCCAAAAACAGTCTGTGCCCATGTCCTATAATAATTTATTAAAAACAAATCTAATTAATATTCATGAAGTCATTATTTCTTACATGAATATTCATGGAGTAAAGGGTTAAAAACAAAAAAAGGTATGCAAGTAGATTATTATTTTTCTACACTTAACAATTTACCTCATGAATATTCATGTAAATCATAATGACCCTGTATACATGAATATTAATTATCTCAGTTTTTATAATGTCGTCTTAACCCTTTCCCTGTTCTATGTATATTTCAAATTTCAAAATTCATTTTTCAGTACTTACTGAACAAATTAGTTATAATGAAACATGGAGGGTGGAACATTGTAGACATTTTGGCAAGTATAGAAACAGATCTATCAAATTTCATAAGCAAACAGAGCAGATCCTGACCAGATGGCTCCTGTAGGAGCCGTCTGATCTGGGTCTACTCTGTTTGCAAATGCGTAAAAACAAGTTTATATGAGGGAAAGGGTTAACCAGAAATGTTCTTTTTCTATGGCATAAACCAAATAATCATATCTGTTTTATACCATAAACAAATAGAGCAGACCCTGGTCAGATGGTTGCAGCAGGAGCCATCTGATCTTGGTCTACTCTGTTTGCAAGAGCATAAAAGGCATTTCTGTGAGGTAAAGTGCTGATGAGGGTAGTACCGTACATTGTACAATCTATATAATTTACAATGTATACACCAGTTTTGTTAATTGTTTTTGTCTTTTTATTGTTTGCAGTTGATATTGTATCGTTTTAAAGTTTATGTACACAGTGATGTTTTGTACAGAGATTATCTGGTTCATGAAAATGAGCAGTCTTCAAATGGCAGAGATTTATAACTGATTGCCTCATATTTACACCTTTTGACACGTCTTTAACCCTTCTCTTGCTGAATTTTAAAATACATTTCTCCTTCTTTACCCATGCCCTGTTGTATAATTACATATATCTTCACTGTGTACAAGTATTTCGCTGTGCAATCACTGCTGTGGAGTGCACTGGTTGCACAATCAACTTGTAAATAGTGCAGACCCTGATGAGACAGCTCCTGCAGGAGCTGTCTCATCTGGGTCTTCACTATTTACAGGTAGGTGTATTGACGTGAATAGCAAGCGAAGGATTAAAAGATTAAAAGTCACTTTTTGAAATCGTTGCAATAAAAAGAGAATTTGCTCCATAGGAGCAAATGCTCTATTTACCACAATGGTTTCAAAGCTACACAATTCTAAAATTTCCCTTGCTCCTTTTCGGTAGATTTATTCAGATATTTGGTCCAAAGATAATCTATTAGGGAATGTGTTAATGGCCCCCTAAATCATGATCTGGGGAGATATTGATTTTAGCCTGTCTGTTTGCTGGTCAGTATGCCTACCCTTTACATCATTGATATGCCATTTAATGCCTTTGCAAATGAAGCAGACCTAGATAAGATAGCTCCTGTAGGAGCTGTCTGATCAGGTTACGTTCTTCTGCTGATGAAGTAATATTAGTTTGATTGTACAGGTTTGGCTCCGGCCACAAAAACCTACGTTCATATACACGTACCATTATTAAACTTTAGCTAACAATTATTCATTATGTTATATCTGGCATGACTATGTATCATATAATGGTTTAAGTTGGAGTAAACTTATGTTTTTGGTAGAATAAGGGTTAATGAGTAGTGTTTAACCCTTTATTCCATGAATATTCATATAAGAAATAATGACATCATGAATATTAATTAGATTAATTATTATAAAACGAAAAAGTGGCTAGACAAATTTCGATAAAAGCAAAAACCTGGTAGGAATCGTTATTATAAAAGCATATGGACACAGGAATTTTTTGGACAATTAAGAAACCGTAATTTCATATCTGTATAATATCATAAGGATACAGAGTAGACACAGTTTGGACAACTCCTACAGGAGTCGTCTGGTCTGTGTATTTTCTGTTGGTAAAGGCTTAGAAAGGCATATTTATAAATGGTTAATTGAATTGTCTGAATCATATAAGCTTTGTAAGGTGAGAAAGGACAACACACAAATCTGTATATTTAGATGATCCACCGTATGACATCATCAGTTGATCAGGGTCTGCACAATGTTTGCATTGATAAAGGACAGTATTACCACCTCAATAAACATCCAGACTCTGGTAGATACCTCTTTACAGCATGGCAGCTGATCAGGTCTTACTCTGTTGCAAAGCTTCAGAGAGAAACGTGACACTTGTTCTGTGTTGTATGTGTCAGATATATGCAGGGGTTTCAGATATGCAGAAGTCCAGATACATGTAAGATGCGTAAATGAAAACATTTACAAGAATGACTCCATTATTTCTCCACCAAACCCTATACTGTGACCACTCTTTAGAATCGTCTCTTTGAGACGATTCTAAAGAGTGGTCACAGTATAGGGTTTGGTGGAGAAATGACGATTTTAGTATTTGGGTACGCACCTTTATCTGTAGCGCTGGATATGTATGTCATATAAACCTTTTCAGAAAAGATTAAATTGTTTGTTCATTTTGTTGATGTTGTAAATTAAAGGTTGATCATAAAAAGAGCAATATATTTCTATGTGATTAAATGTTTATTTTTCTTAATTTTGTGTTGGATATGTTTTGTCAGTTGTATAGTGTTAGCTATAGAGTATGTATGCTTCATGGAGTATTTTCAGAAGAAGATTATGTCAATATGAGTGTTGGTACAAGAATGACTACTGTATGGGTTGTAACTCACAAGGTGCTGAATGTGAGCTTTTGGAACTTTGAAAATCCTGCATCTATTCACATTTAGTTTATTTGCACTCTCACATCAGTGTTTCTCAGCAATATTAATCATATCTTTTATTTTTATGTAAGGTATAAGATCTCAACCAAGAATGATTATTTGCAAAATGTGACAACATGGTCTGGAGTTCTATGCCTTTAATCTATCAAAAATGGCACAGTTTACAATACACATATTTAAATTCAAGCACCATTGTTTCTTCACAGATTCTTGTCATATTCACAAATAACAATAATGGCCATAAATCCAAGTTTGATTATGGTCAAAATTTAGAATACAGTTCAAGAGCATGCCCTTGATTTATATGTAACAGCCTTTTTACCATTTTTACACTCTAGCACCGATAAGCACCAATTCCAATTACGGTAGTTGGTCTAGAGTTATGTGCCCTTGATTTATAAATAATGAAATATTATTTGATAGTTATTATACTTTAGCATAATTATTAGTCCCCCAATGGCCACCCAATTGAGATGGCGTCTCATCTGGATCTAAGCTGTTAGTCAAGTCGCGAAGATGCGATGGGGATTTAGAATGACACTTTTAGCAAGTTTGATAGGGTATGTTGTTTTTAAGTTGCTGCTCATGAATATTGATGAGTGTGATATGTGGGGATGATGAGCCCTTAATCTGCTGAAAAACAAACTCAACTCAAACTTCTTTCAACGGCCTTAAAACCCTTTACCTCATGAATAATTATTCAAGAATATAGCACTTCATGAATATTCATGGACTTAACCCTTTCTCTCATATAAACGTGTTTTCACGCATTTGTAAACAGAGTAGACCCGGATCAGACGGCTCCTATAAGAGCCTTCTGATCAGGGTCTGCTCTGTTTGCTAATAGAATTTGATAGATCAGTTTCTTTAGTTTCTGAAATGGCTACTATGTACCACCTTCCATATTTCATTAAAACTATTTTGTCCATGACTATTCAGTAGGTAATGTAATTTGAAATAAACAGGGTTAATATTTATTGTGGTACCAATACAAGGGAATTGTAGGCTATGACAGTGACTTTAGAATAAGATCTACACATGTATATAACTCCGTAAGCAAACAGATCAGACCCAGATAAGACAGCTCCTACTTGAGCCATCTGATGACTGAATGAAATATGATCTGGGTCTATTCGTTTTTCAGAAGGCATCTCTTTGAGGTAAAGGTTTATATTTTTGGATTTGCATACCTTTTAGTGAAGTTGTCAACCTGGTAACAAATAATCCTGATGAGACACTGCTGTACTGTTTAACCCTTTCCCTCATATAAACGCTTTTTCACGCATTTGCAAACAGAGTAGACCCAGATCAGACGGTTCTTTGATAGAATTTGATGGAATTTGATAGATCTGTTTCTTTACTTTCTAAATTGACTACAATTTCCAACCTTCCATATTTCATTAACTGTTTTGTCTATGAATACTCAGTAGGTCTTGAAATATAGAAGAAGCAAAGAGCAGAGAAAGGCTTAACCTAGTGCAATCAGTAGTTTATTAGCTCGTCTGTTTCGAAGAAATCACGAGCTATTATCGTAACTCCGGTGTCCGCGTTGTTGTCGTCATCGTTGTTGTCATCGTCCGAAATCTTAACATTGACCATAACTTCTTCAATTTTTCATTTACAACCTTCATTTTTGGTATGCATGTTCATCTTGACAAGGCCTATCCACACATACCAAAATGATAACAGACGAGCGTTCGCACCCGCTTGCGGTGCTCTTGTTTATCTGATAACAAACAGTTTGAATCCAGATGAGACGCAAATGTAGTCAGCGTCTCATTAGCATTCAAGCTATTTTCTGATCGCCTATTAACTCTTTCCCTGTTCTATATTTAGGCCAAATTTCAATACCTACTGAATATTCATTAACAAAATAGTTAAAAAGAAATATGGACGGTGGAACATTGTAGATATTTTAGAAAGCAAATAAACAGATATATCAAATTCTATTAGCAAACAGAGCAGACCCTGATCAGACTGCTCCTCTAGGAGCCGTCTGATCTGGGTCTACTCTGTTTGCAAATGCGTGAAAACACGTTTGTATGAGGGAAAGGTTTAATACTCCTATCAAGTCACCCTTAGCAGGATATAAAGTGACACCCCTTTACTCTATGAATATTCATGTAAGAAGTAATGACATCATGTATATCAATTAGCTGTATCTTTAAAATAACGCATGCACACGCAGATATTAAACCAAGACAGAAAGTGTAGAATTAGATATATATTATGTTAAAAGCAAACAGAGCAGACTCTGATCAGACGGCTCCTATAGGAGCCGTCTGATCTGGGTCTACTCTGTTTGCAAAGGAGTGGACAAGCGTATTTATAGAGTTAAGGTAAACACCGTATTTTGCCTAGTGCAATTTGCAGTTTATTTATATGTGCTGACTGTTTCACATTCCACTAAGAAACCACATTTTTATCTATTGTTAAAGCGTTAATGTTTAATCATATGGCTGAGGAATATATAATTCTTGAAGAGAAAATTGTGCAATAAATGTTAATGATGAAAAATTGAATTGACTGAACTTTTAATTTATTCCCAAACACAGCTTCTGTTGAAAACAAATGCATACGACCCCAGTTTTATAACCCTTTACCCATGAACATTCATGTATGATATAATGACATTTTGGACATTAATTAGATTTAGATGTTCTATCATTGCACATGGACACGGGGATATTTGGCACTAGTAGACACTGTAGAATCATATCTCAGAGGTCCAGATAAGACGCGTAAATGTAAACATTTTCAAGCATATCTCCTTTATTTCTCCACCATTCCCTATACTGTGACCACTCTTTAGAATCGTCTCTTTGAGACGATTCTAAAGAGTGGTCACAGTATAGGGTTTGGTGGAGAAATAATGATTTTAGTATTTGGGTACGCACCTTTATCTGTAGCGCTGAATTATCTACATTGTACATGTATATCAATACAATACAACACACTATAATTCAACAGGACGCAATACATTACAACACAACACAATAAATTACAATGCATTGCAATATATAACATATTAAAAAAGAGCAGCTTTATGGTAAGCGATCGTCAGTTTTGCTACCTCAACCCCTTTCCTTCATATAAACGCGTATTCACACACTTGCAAACAGAGTAGACCCAGATCAGACGGCTCCTATAGGAGCAGACCTGATTTCACAGATTAACTAGATACCCATGGTCCTAAACCTGTCCCGCACTGGCATGGGGGAACAGACACCATATCATCATAAACGCTCCATAATGCATTTCTGGAAATAAACATACAGTAAAACCTCTCTATAACGGCCACTAAATTGTGTTAATTAGTTGGTATTTAGGGCAGGTGGCTGCTTAAAGCAAGGTGAAAGTAAAACAGAACGCTTCTACAGGAGCGTTCTGTTTTACTTTCACATTGCTTTAAGCAGCCACCTGCCTTTAACACAAAATACTTTATGTAATTTAGTGGTCGTTATAAAGAGATTGTACTGTATAAATATTTGAAATCTACATAATACATGTAGTATGATATGTGAAAGTTATACGTTGTCTGCTAGTAAAAAAACGACAGTATTTCTATATAAGTAAAGTACCTAGGTACAGTCTACGTTCAGTCCGAATGACTGCTCAGCCGACTGTATATGTACTGCCCTGGTCATTGAGCCATTCACTTACAATATTGAGCACTGCTAACATATGACGCGATAATGCAGTCGCAGTACCGGTTAGTGACCCTCACAGGTACCCATTATAACCCCTAGGTGGAGAGGAGGCAACCTCGTACAGGTGGGAAATACTGAAAAGCGTCTCTGAAATTTCGAGCTGGTCTAGCCGGGATTCGATCCCTGGACCCCTGGTTTATCAGCTTCACGCTCAACCACTATACGCCAAGCCACCACCAAGTGTGATATTTTGGTGACTCTTCTTATCTTAATTTGTCAGCAAGGATTAAGGACTTAGCTAGATATGTTGCTTTTCAGGGAATGTTATCTCACTGAGTATAAGGTTGTAGGGATTTGGCTATAACAAAAGTCAAATCGGCCGCAAGGATGATATTGCATTATTAAAGATTGTTAATAAAATGTGTCTAAGCCAAGGAGCTTCACTGTTTGCTTAACCCTTTCCTCCATAAATACGCCTTTCTACGCCTCTGTAAAAGTCACTTTATGAAACCATTGTGATAAATAGATTTATTCAAAGTGGTTGGGTCTAAAATAGCCTATGGAGGAAAGGGTTAACACATTAAGTTTGAAAGGTTACGTTGGCAAGAACGTTCATGCAGAAACGCCCACAAAAAGAAATTTATCCAACATACGCGTACAACAAACAGAACATGTCTTAAGCGGCCATCAAAACGAGGTCAAATTATTAATCTGTAAGGCAGATGGCAGTTTAATGCAGGGCAAAAGTAATGCTGAAAATTCCTATAGGAGCTTTTGCCCTGCATTAAGAAACCATCTGCATTTTAAGAATCATATATTCAATAAATGTATATCCGCTTAAGCCAGGTTCTTTAGTAGGTTGATGAGCTCAGTGAGATATGCAGATTAACCCATTCCCTCATAGGCTTTTTTTTAGATCCAACCTCTTTGAATAAATCTACCAAAAAAAGGAGCATTAACTAGAGAAAAGGAAACTTTTAGAATTTTGTAGATTGAAACCATTGTGATGAATAGAGCATTTGTTCCTATAGGAGCAAATGCTCTTTTTATCACGATGGTTTCAAGAAGTGACTTTTACAGAGGCAAAGAAATGCGTATTTTGTAGAGGAAAGGGTTAAATAGATAAAACAAACATTTCAAGCACCTTATTTACAGTACAGTCGAACGTGTCATAATCGACCATTCATTTATCGATCATACGAGTCTTAAAAACAGGTGTTTGTTTAATGCTTGGCAAATGTAAAGCAGAACGCTCACATGGAAGCTTTTTGTATGAATTTCGACTTGCATTAAGCTACCGCCTGTTTTAAAACCACCCAGCTTTAGACTTCTTAGCTTAACCCATTCCCTCATATTGACGACTTTTGACGACTCTGTAAATGTCACTTTGTGAAACCATTGTGATAAATAGAGCATTTGCTCCTATAGGAGCAAATGCTCTATTTATCAAAATGGTTTCAAAATACACAATTCTAAAAGTTTCGCTTTCTCTAGTTAATGCTCCTTTTCGATAGATTTATTCAAAGAGGTATCTAAAAATAGCCTATGAAGTAATGGGTTAATTCAGATTCTGCAGTATATGCGAATGCTCATCGACCCCGATTCTTACTAAAGCAATCTTAATTTATGTCCGCTTAGAGCAGTGTCTGAAAGGGTCCTGTTTACACACTTTCTCCCATATAAAATTAATGAACATCAGTCTTAACCCATTCCCTCATACTGACGACGTTTGACGACTCTGCAAAAGTCAATTTGTGAAACCAATGTGATAAATAGAGCATAAGAGCAAATTCTCTATTTATCACAACGGTTTCAAACTACAAAATTCTAAAATGTTCCTTTTCTCTAGTTAATGCTCCTGTTCGGTAGATTTATTCAAATATGTTGCATCTTAAAATAGCCTATGATGTAAGTTAACCCCGATGTGGAAAAAAAGTCTGCTCACATTTGGATTTTGTGTAATTTTGACTACTTCCGATCTGATAAAACTTTAGAGAAACTATTGAAAGAGCGCCAAAAGGTTGGATCCGCACGAGATGTCGAGTTACTCCGGGTCTCATCTGGATCCAAGATGTTTGCAAATGTGAAACAAATCGCTCAGAAAATGATAAGGGTTAAGGTAGCGAGATACTGGTTAAGATATTGGGTTAGGGATTAACGGTTAAGGTAGGAGGATAAGGGTTATAGTAGCCATATAAGGATTTAGGCTAAAGGTAGCGGGATAAGGGTTAACGGTTAAGGTTGTGTGATAAGGGTTTAAGGTTAATGTAGCGGGATAAGGGTTAACGGTTAAGTTAGTGGGATATGGATCAACGGTTAAGGTTGTGTGATAAGGGTTTAAGGTTAATGTAGCAGGATACGGGTTAACGGTTAAGGTTGTGTGATAAGGGTTAACGGTTAAGGTTGTGTGATAAGGGTTAACGGTTAAGGTTGTGTGATAAGGGTTTAAGGTTAATGTAGCAGGATACGGGTTAACGGTTAAGTTAGTGGGATATGGATCAACGGTTAAGGTTGTGTGATAAGGGTTTAAGGTTAATGTAGCAGGATACGGGTAAAGGTTTAAGGTAGCGGGCAACGGATTTAAGGTAGCGGGATAAAGGTGAAAAATTAAGGTAATATGATAAGGGTTAAGGGCTAAGGTAAATATTCAAACCACAGAGAATGATTCGTATTAATTTTATACCATTTTACATAATCGATTTTTGAACCCTTTCCCTCACAGGCTAGTTTTAGATCCAACCACTTTGAATTAATCTACCGAAAAGGAGCATTAACTAGAGAAAAGAAAAATGTTAAAATTGTGTAGTTTGAAACCATTGTGATAAATAGAGCATTTGCTCCTATAGGAGCAAATGCTCTATTTATGACAATGGTTTCATTAAAGTGACTTTTACAGAGGCGTAGATAGGCGTAGTTTTGGAGAAAAGGGTTAAAATGCATCTCACCTTACAGTAAAACACCTTTTAAGCGACAACCAAGAACGATGGCTACTTCTGGAATTTAAAGGCAGATGATAGCTTAACCCTTTCCTCCATGAATATTGATATAAGAAATAATGACTTCATGAATATTTATTAGTGTATTTTAATTATGACATATGAAAACATGGTGTTTTTGTAATGACAGACACTGTAAACTCACACCTATATTATTTCATAAGCAAACAGAGCATACCGGGATAAAGATTAAGGGTTAAGGTAGCAAGATAAGGGTTAAGGTAGCAAGATAAGGGTTAAGGGCCAGGGTAAACATTACAAACCACCGACATTGGTTCGTATTAGTTTTTATACACTTTTATATAATCGATTTTTAAAATACATCTCACCCTATTGTGGGTACAGTAAAACACCTCTTAACCCACTCCCTAGTATTGGCGCCTTTTCAACCCCTCTGTAAAAGTCATATTTTTAAACAATTGTGATAAATGGAGCATTTGCTCCAATGGAGCAAATGCTCTATTTATCACAATGGATTAAAAACTGCACAATTCTAAAATGTTCCTTTTCTCTAGTAAATGCTCCTTTTCGGTAGATTTATTCAAAGTGGTTGGATCTAAAAATAGCCTATGAAGTAATGGGTTCAGCGATCACCAAAACGAGGTCTACTTCTGGATCTTAAAGGCAGGTGATAGCTTAACACCTTACTCCGTGGATATTAATACATTTTTTGTACATGTATAAGAAACAATTGCTTCATGAATATTCATTAGTGTATTTTTTATTAAGACATATTAACACAATGAGTTTTTGGTAATAGCAGACACCGTAAATCACATCTATATTATTTCATAAGCAAACAGAGCAGACCCTGATCAGACGGCTCCTACAGGAGCCGTCTGATCTGGGTCTACTCTGTTTGCAAGGACGTAGAAAATCGTATTTATGGAGTAATTGCTTTAATGCAGAACGTTTGTTTTTTAGAAAGCTCATACAGAATCATTTTGCATTACTTTTGTCCTACATTAAACACCAACCAGCTTTTTCAAACACATATTTTGTTCACAACAGAGTCACAGTTATAAGGTTACATAGGATGTTTATTACTGTATTTTCAAAACAGTGTAGACTAGGATGAGAGTCCGGGATAACCGACTTCTCGTTAGAGTGCAATTCCTTACACTCTTGTCCATTTTTAAGAAAATGACTGATTTATAAATATACTTTAACTCAAAATCTGACCATTCAGATGCTTGAGAATGAACCCAGACTCAGTGACATTGGGCCCTGGATCAGATGGGTATTACATAAACCGTCAAATCTGGATCTACTATGTCCGCAAATGCATTTAACAAACAGTGTTTGATATAGCGTTAACTCATTTCCTCCTAGATTATTTTAGATCCATCCTCTTTGAATGAATCTACCCAAAAGGAGCATTAACTATAGAAAAGGAAAAAAATAGGATTGTGTAGTTTGAAACCATTGTGATAAATAGAGCATTTGCTCCTATGGAGCAAATGCTCTATTTATCACAATGGTTTCTAAATGTGACTTTTACAGAGGCGCCAAAATGCGTCACTAGGAGGAAATGTGTTAATTGAATGTAATGATGTCTTTTTTCTACATAACATATAATCCGACGATTCAACTACGACACCGAGTTACTCAGTATATTGTCTGGTTCTAAACCGTTTGCGAAGATAATCAGAAACCCGCCTTTGTTATACCTAACCCATTCCCTCATAGACTATTTTTAGATCCATCCTCTTTGACAAAATCGACTGAAAAGGACCATTTACTAGAAAAAGGACATTTTTAGAATTATATAGCTTTGAAGCCATAGTGATAAATAAAGCATTTACTCCTATGGAGCAAATGCTCTATTTATCACATTGGTTTAAACATGAATTTTACAGAGGCATATAAAGGAGTCAGTAGGAAGGAATGGGTTAATGTGAATATTCAAGGGGTCAAAGTTTATGTGTTTGAAATTAAATTGCTAGTATAGATGTACAGTAAAACCTCTCTTAACCGGAATTCTAGTAGACAAGAAGTTAGATATTTTAGGCAGGTGACTGCTTAATGCAGGGTGAAAGTCATGCAGAAAGCTCCTCTAGGAGCTTTCTGCATGACTTCCACCCTGCATTAAGCTGTCACCTGTCCCCAAGACCGATATTTATACTAAATTTAACGTCCGGTTAAGAGAGGTTTTACTGTATTAACCATTATTCTGTTGAATATTCATGTAACTAACGGATATAATGACGTCATGAATATTTATAAGCCGAACTTTTATAATGCACACAGGAATGTTGACTTCGACGAAAAACTAGAATCATATCTATCTACAGTAAAACCTCTCTATAACGGCCACTAAATTACATCAAGTATTTCGTGTTAAAGGCAGGTGGTTGCTTAAAGCAAGGTGAAAGTAAAACAGAACGCTCCTATAGGAGCGTTCTGTTTTACTTTCACCTTGCTTTAAGCAGCCACCTGCTCTAAATACCAGCTAACTAACTCAATTAAGTGGCCGTTATAGAGAGGTTTTACTGTAATTCTATTAGCAAACAGAGCATACCTTGATCAGATGGCCCCTACAGTTGCCGTATTATCTGGATCTTCTGTTTCTGCAGATGTTTAGTAAACGGTTTTATGATTAGTTAAAGGGTTAAGCCTTAAACTGACATGCGTGATTTGAATCATAACTACAAACAGTTTGGATCCAAATTAGATGCCGACTCACATCAACTCGACATCTCACCATCAGAGTCAAGCTATTTGAGATACTGTATACCCGTGAACGAACTGCAGAACCTTGCTTCAACTGTCATTCATTTATTGAACATAGGATTCTTAAAATGCAGGTGGATGCTTAATGCAGGGTAAATGTAATGCAGAAAGCTCCTATATGAGCTTTTTGCAATTACTGTTGACCTGTATTAAGCAACCAACTGCCATACGGACACATAACTGGACCTAATTTTGGTAGCCACTTATGACAGTGTCTATTGCAGCTGATGGAAGTTGAGGCAAACATTATTTTTTACACAAGGATACAAATTTATACTTTAAATGAAAAAAGGTGTACTGGAATTTTCAATCAGTGTAGGCCTAGATCAGAGGAAAACTTAAGGAATCATCTGATCAGGATCTGCCCTGTATGTCGTTCTAAATCCAATAGTAAATATAAGCATACCATATAGAATTTGGTCTATAGTTAAACTCTGATGGGGCATTCAACTCTACATATTCAGGATTCATGGCTTAACCTGGGTAATCTGAACCACAGTAGAATCTGTCTTAAGCGACCATCAAAAAGAGGTCTTACTATGGGTCTATTACACAGGTGGTAGCTTAATGCATGTCAAAAGTAATGCAGAAAGCTCCTATAGGAGCTTTCTGCATTACTTTTGTCCTGCATTAAGCAACCATCTGGTATTTTAAGACTCACATGTTCAATAAATGAATGGCCGCTTAGGACAGGCTCTCTTCGACACACGGCTTACGTCGGTATGTATGCTGACCCACTTCGCCGCTGTATAGGGTGAGACAAACTTTCGTTTTCCCATTACGGGTGGGTGATAAGACGGTGGATAGCCAGTGTTTATTTAACGGTAGTGTAAATACAATCTGCACCCATTTACTAAATATATCTGTTTTGTAAATTGATACACAAAGATTAAAGTACTTACCTTTATCGACCTTCGGGTATTTCCGTCAAACTCCGTTATTGAAACGTATCGGGTAAATTAGTGAGCTTGGCTTAAATTATTGTCTAGTTGAACTTCTAAAGTGTGTACGCTGTTTATCTTAAAATTTATTAGGTACTGATATCTTTACATAGGGTTGTAAATAATTTTCAATTTTAGTTTGATATCAAGTGGGTCGGTGAAAGTATCAGTGTCAGTGTCGTCATCAAACATGTTTTAGTGTCATCCTCATATCTTATAGAGTGTCATTAGAAATCCATACATTCTTGTGATGACCCTTCGCTGTCTCTTTTCGGGATAAAATGGAAAGCAAAATGTATCTAATGGATAACAAACAACTAAAGATATGTTTCGTTTTACTAATGTTAATTAAATTAGTGGATCTTAATACCATTAACTGGGGTATTGAGGATTGTGTAGAGGACTCCATAGGAGTTCAAACAGACAGAGCTGACGTCATCATGTCGGCGAAAGTGATCAGGATATTAACCGGGGTGCAAATTGACGGCATTTATTCCGCGCACGTGCAAATCAAGCGGGTCTTTAAGGGCGAAATGCTTGTGCATGGAAGAGTAGCCGGACAAGATGAAAATGAGAAGTCAAGCAGTCACAATAAAGTTTTAAGAATAAACGGCCTAGGTGCCGCGGATATATGTGTGAGTACAGTGAAGGAAGGAGATACAAAGCTTTTCTTTCTTGTTCAGGATGATCTCGATGAGGATTTGAAACTTTCGTCGTCTGTGCAGAGTATATCTGTGTACAGTCTTAAGCGGACGGACGCCCTATCTAAAGGTGAGTTATTAAATTAATATTTTTTTTATATTTAGAAGGTCGTCTCCAACGATATCAATATTGCCCTGCTAGTTGTAACTTGAGTCGTATTTTCAACAGTTTTGGTCCTGATGAGACCAGATGTAAACATTTTTAAGAATATCTCCTTTATTCTCCACCAAACCCTATACTGTTACCACTCTTTAGAATCGCCTCGAACATACACAGTATAGGGTTTGATGAAAAAATGAAGATTTCAGTAGAGTAAAACATCTCTATAACGGCCACTAAACTACATCAAGTATTTTATGATAAAGGCAGGTGGCTGCTTAAAGCAAGATGAAAGTAAAACAGAACGCTCCTATAGGAGCGTTCTGTTTTGCTTTCATCTTGCTTTAAGCAACCACCTGCCTAAACTGCCAACTAATTAATGTAATTTAGTGGTCGTTATAGAGAGGTTTTACAGTATTTGGGTACCCATCTTTACATGTAACTCTGGCGAGACGCTGAGTAGCTCGGCGTATCTGCAGGGTCCAGTATGTCATCTACTCAGTCATTATATTCTGAAATATTGATTAACCCCTCGCTTGCTATTCACGTCAATATACCTACCTGTAAATAGTGACGACCCCGATGAGACAGCTCCTGCAGGAGCTGTCTCATCAGGGTCTGCACTATTTACAAGTTGATTGTGCAACCAGTGCACTCCACAGCAGTGATTGCACAACGATATACGTGTACACAGTGAAGATATATGTAATTATACAACAGGGCATGGGTAAAAGAAGGAGAAAATGTATTTTAAAATTCAGCAAGAGAAGGGTTAATCCTTTCTGTCATATAAACGCTTTTTTCACGACTTTACAACCAGAGTAGACCCTGATCAGACGGATGCTATATTAGACGGTTCATAGAGGATCCCTTCGATCAGGGTCTGCTATGTTTGTCATTCAAAATCCTCTCGCAAAATCTACTTTTTTCCATGCTTCTTAGACTCTACCCATAAACAATGATTGTCTATTCACCCCTTAAAATTCAACGATGAAAGTTTATCCCATTCCCTCATAGGCTATTTTTAGATCGACCGAAAAGGACTTTTACTAGAGAAAATGAAAATTTTAGAATTATGTAGATTTTAAAACATTGTGATAAATAGAGCATTTGATCCACAGGAGCAAATGCTGTATTTATCACAGTGGTTTCAGAAAGTGACTTTTACAGATACGCTAAAAGGCGTCAATATGCGGGAATGGGTTAACGTTCGGATTATCAAGACGTTGCTGTTGTAGTCTATTCCGCTTGGGTGCAGAATTGATCATCTACCAGACGTGAAAGTAGAACCTGTCTTAAGCGGTCACTCATTTATTGAACATAGGAGTATTAAAAAGGCCTGCGGTTACTTAATGCAGGGCAAAGGTAATGCAGAAAGCTCCTATAGGAGCTTTCTGTATTACTTTTGACCTGCATTAAGCTACCACTTTATTTACAGACCAATGATTAGACCCATCTTTTTGATGGCCGCTTAAGGCAGTTTCTAATTGGTCGGTAAGGAAAGTGGTAGCTTAATGCAGGTCAAAAGTAATGCAGAAAGCTCCTAGAGGAGCTTTCTGCATTACTTTTGCCCAATATTAAGCAACCACCTGCTTATAAAGACACCCATGTTTATTCATTAAGTGGTCGCATTAGAGGAGTTCTACTGTATTCGTTCTCTTTGATGAATGAATTACCATAATTATACATATGCAAGCGTGCATTTTTTTAATTCTAAATATTTCAATATTTAGCAGACATATCTGTTTTCAATTTTCGTACAATATATCTCATGTGAAGAGATTTTCAGTTTGTTCGGTAAGACGCGATGTTGCTTGATTTACACGGGCAGCTCGTGGTAAATGTACATGTCACCGGTAAAGTGCCCGATGTGCACGGGCAGCTCGTAGTAAATGTACATGTCACCGGTAAAGTGAATGGGTGTACTCTTTATGCCTTATGCAAACATCGCTACACCTACGAACATGCCTAGATTGAATGCAGATCAGTGAATAAGGATATTATTGTATGTTGATGCTTGTTCGTGGCGATCACGTAACTAACTTGAGCAAGGCGTTAGGATGCCACAGGAACACAATAGTTCGGTTGCACGCGGGCTTTTAGAAATAAGGGAGACCGTTTTGCGGATTGTTGTCTCTTAAAGAGGGATATATTAGGGGGCGGGAGTGCAATAGTTTGGTTTGGATTATTGGAAGACTGAAAACAAATCTGAAAACAAACTTGAAAACAAAAGTAGTCTTAAACATCAGGTGATTGCTTAATGCAAGACCAAAGTAATACATAAATCTCCCATAGGAGCTTTTTGCGTTACTTTTGACAGTGCAATGGTTTGGTTTGGATTATTGGAAGACTGAAAACAAATCTGAAAACAAATTTGAAAACACAAGGAGTCTTAAACAGCAGGTGGTTGCTTAATGCAAGACATCAGCAGTCACCTGCCTTTAACACAAAATACTTGATGTATATAGAGAGGTTTTACTGCAGTCATTTAACCCATTCCCTCTTACTGGCGCCTTTACTGACGCCTCTGTAAAAATCATTTTTGAAACCATTGTGATAGATAGAGCATTTGTTCCATGGGAGCAAATGCTCTATTTATCATTATGGTTTCAAAGCTGCACAAATTCTAAACATTTCCTTTTCTCTAGTAAATGCTCCTTTTCGGTAGATTTATTCAAAGAGAATGGGTCCAAAATAGTTTATGAGAAAATGGATTAAAGGATGGTAGCGGTTTCCAAAATTTTGCTTCAAACCTCTGCTTTGTATGATGGTAAATCTTTGGCGGTCATACATGTACCTACAACGATGTCTATGGCAAATGAAAGCCAAAGAGAGAGACCTTATACATATATAGGCTATGCCTGTTGTCCAATCCTTTTCTTCATTGAAAAAAATATTGCTGAAATCAAATGAAAGCCAAATTAATCCTGTAGAACTGTTGCATTCTGAGTCTTCATGGCAGGTTGCAGCTCAATGCAGGAAAAAATAAAGCAGAAAGCTCCCATACGATTTTCTGCATTACTTCTATCCTACATCACGCAACCCCCTTCTATTAACCCTTTGTCTAATCAGTATGCATGTAACAAATAATCACATCATGAATATTTATGAGCAAGATTTTTTTACTGTAAAATGTTCAAGGGCATATTTTGCTCTGACAAAAACTGAAGAATCAGATTTATATCAAACAATAATGGAACAGAGCAGACCCTGATCAGACGGCTCCTATAGGAGCCGTCTGATCTGGGTCTACCCTGTTTGCAAAAGGTGTGAACATGTGTTTATATGACGGAAAAGATTAAAATCATCCATTTGTATCCATTAAAAGGTCGTTTCAGAGAGGATCTACTTTAAGTTAATTATGTAATTTCAAGAAGACGCATCTCTAATACATGTATGTATAATGAGACTTACTAGGTATTTGGTCCAAGTTAGTTTGTTATGGAAGCAACACGTTACTGTGATGTTGTAAGAGCTGTCTAATCAGGATCTACTCTATTTGTTTAACCCTTCGCTTGCTATTCGAGTCAATATACCTACCTGTAAATAGTGAAGACCCAGATGAGACAGCTCCTGCAGGAGCTGTCTCATCAGGGTCTGCACTATTTACAAATTGATTGTGCAACCAGTGCACTCCACAGCAGTGATTGGACAGAGAAATAATTGTAGACAGTGAAGATATATGTAATTATACCACAGGGCATGGGTAAAGAAGAAGAAATGTATTTTAAAATTCAGCAAGCGAAGGGTTAATAGATGTTTGTACATGTAAGAGCCGTCTGATCAGGGTCTGCACTGTTTGTTTATGGAAGTAGATAGCTCTGATTCTATAGTTTCTGCCAAGATCTAAACAATGTCCCGTTTTCATCAACGTTAGTTTTAAATTCAGTTAATAAATACCCATGAAGACCAGAGCAATAGATTTTAAACGTGCGACCTCAAGTACAAAAAAATGTCATTTCTCCACCAAACCCTATGTTGCGACCACTCTTTAGAATCGTCTCTTCGAGACGATTCTAAAGAGTGGTCACTACATACGGTTTGGTGGGGAAATATAGGAGTTATAGTTGAAAGTGTTTTAATTTACGCATCTTATCTAGACCTCCGATGATGACGTTGGTTCTGACATGAATATACATGTGATGAAGGGCCAACAAGCTATACGATGTTTATTACTTGTAGATAGAATATTTAGGTTATTCTGCTTACAGAAAATTTTAGAATAATGTAATAAGTCGGGTTCTTTAAAATGAAGGGGAAAAACAATGTTGTCAGACATTTGATATGCTTAATCCTTACCACACTGAATTTTCAAATGGACTATTCCAAAATTCAAACAGGTCAAGCTTATGGTGAATATTTAGGGTATTTTCTAAAGAAATGTGTAACATGACAAACAGTGCAGACCCTGATGAGAGGGCTCCTCTAGGAGCCCTCTCATCTGGGTCTACACTGTTTGCAAAGGACATTAATGACCCCGTGTCCCGCGTTTTAAGGGGTAACAAGCAAATACAAGATCTCTGAATTGATACATTAACAGATCAAAGCCAGATAAACATGGCGGTGTTTTTTGTTCTATGATTTAAACCTCTTGTTTGAGGTCAAATCGCTTGACACGTGAATGATCCGAAACGTGACAAAGAATTCGACGAATGTTTAATCTTATGAAGTGCATGCTTCACCGTTAACATGCCGTGTGTTAATCCTTGATTATCCTTACTGACAGATTAGATCCAGATGAAACGTTGGTGAATTTGGCATGCGACCAGGATAACTATTTGAGACGGATAATATCCTTGTAAAGAAATAAAATGAAAGTCTAATTCGGAATCTTAACTCAAAATAATTATTATTTTCGACAAAACATTTACTGAGGTTAAGGTTGCTCGTGCATAATTATGTAACCTAAGGATAATTTAACCCGTATCTTATTAATATTCATGACAGACGCTCCCACGTTTTGAATATTAATGCATCCATAACTTCTATTAAAACCATCAAATCAAGGAAGTGAATTGGTATGGTAAAGAGAGCCAGACCTTAACCCTTCGCTTGCTATTCACGTCAATATACCTACCTGTAAATAGTGAAGACCCAGATGAGACAGCTCCTGCAGGAGCTGTCTCATCAGGGTCTGCACTATTTACAGGTTGAGTGTGCAACTATAGTGCGATCCACAGCAGTGACTGCACAGCGAAATACTTGTACACAGTGAAGATATATGTAATTATACAACAGGGCATGGGTAAAGAAGGAGAAATGTATTTTAAAATTCAGCAAGAGAAGGGTTAACATGTTGGCAAACAGATCATGCAGACAGCTAATGCAGGAGCTGTCTGATCTGTGTCTACTTTGTTTGCACAGGGTTAACCCTTAGAATGCCGAAAATTTCAAAGTAGAATCGGCCGTCATTGATCAACTCTTTCCTCCATGCATATTCATGCAAAACAAAAATGATTCTATGAATATTAATTAGATTAATTTGTTATAATAGCATATTGACGCATGTAATTTTGGCCAAGGAAGAATCTGTAGAATCATATCTATATTATATCAAAAGCAAACAGAGCAGACCCTGATCAGACGGCTCCCAGGAGCCGTCTGACCTGGATCTACTCTGTTTGCAAAGGTGTAGAAAGGCGTAATTGTGGAGTAAAAGACTTAACGGCAGAGTCTATTCTGTATGAAATGATAATCACACTCTGCTAGAGGACTTTGAATACATCAGTGCAAACCCTGGTGAAAGGGCTCCCCAAGGAGCCCCCTGAGCCTTTGGATATACACTGTTTTCAAACACCAGTACACTCGTTTCCCGCATTCAAAAGGGCTAAAGTATGATCCGCTTGAAGGGACACGAGGTGTCAGTTATTTACAAACAGTGCAGCTCCCGATTAACTGCCGCTGTTTAATCAGAGACATTTAATTAGAGTTTTTTTGTGGCAGTGGGCACTTATGTCGCTGGTTTTTAATCCTTTACTCCATAAATACGCCTATCTATGTCACAGGTGCCCTTGGGTTAAGAGAGAGAGAGAGAGAGAGAGAGAGAGAGAGAGGGGGGGGGGAGAGGGAGGGAGAGAGACGATGGGTTCACAGAGAGAGAGAGGGGGATAGAGAGAGAGAAGAGAGAGACGATGGGTTCAGAGAGAGGGAGAGAGAGGAGAGAGAGAGGGTTGATAGATTGACAGACAGACAGACAGACAGACATGCAAATATGGATATAGCGTAAATGACAGAAATGGAGAAATAGTGATCAGACATAAAGAGACAGACGAATGGAGAAAGGGAATCAAACAGATACATCTAGAGTACCAATGCTTGAACGTCGTTACTGTGTGCCTGGTACTCAGACTAATAAGCATGACTTTTTAAACGTGCATGTTAACCAATTTGACCTATGCGACTTGTCTTTCCAGCTAGAACGGGCATGGAATTCCAAAAATGTGACACGAGGACCGTCTGTCTTTCAAATCTTTCATTTTGGGTTTTTTCTCACATGATAGCATATCTCACGCAACGTGCGTTTTTGTTCTGTTGAATTATTCCTCACGTGTCCATGTTCACTATTAACGCCGCCAAATCTTTAACCTTTTCCCTGTTGCATATTCATGTAAGAAATAGTGACGTCAATATTAATTATATTATTTTTTATAATGGCATATGAACACAGGACATTTTGGCTCAGGCAGAATCTGTAGAATCAGATCTATAAATGTATTACACCATAGGCTAACAGAGCAGACCCAGATCAGACGGCTCCTATAGGAGCCGTCTGATCTGGGTCTTCTCTATTTCCAGAACAGATTCTTTGTTTTCGTCACCGTTTACATAAAAGTAACAACATGTGAGCTTATAGGGGAGAACATAAATCACAAAGAATAATACCAAACCTTAAGAATATTAATGTCGTGTACTGAGCGTCTCGGATAACCGCGTCACCGAATCCCCGGCGACACTTTGCCGACACACCCAACGAAACCCATCCCAACAGCCCCAGGGCGGGAGACGAACCGCGAGGCCAAACCCCTGCCGAACCCGACAACAGGCGCAAACCCCCACCAACCCCCACTGCAAAGAAACCTCCACCCTCGTTGTCGAAAGCGAGCGATCCCCACAATGGGGGTCAACGAGGAAAAACCGCGCCCGCTGCCGGATCCCAGCGAAATCCCGCCCCAGAGCCCGCCCCCGCCCAGATGCGTCAAAATGCGCTTACATAAGGAAAAGGGTTAAACTCTATTACCCTGCTGTGACAGAACAATGTCCGCTCAAATTTGAATCTTGTGCACGTTTGATTACTTCCAGTTCGATCAGGTTTTTAACTTTGACACACATTTGCAAACAGAGTAGATCCAGATTCTGGCTCCTGTAGGACTCGTCTGATCTTGGCCTGATCTATTTGCTAATGGAATTTGATAGATCTATTTCTTTATTTTCTAAGATAGCTACACATGTTCAACATTCTATATATTTCATTAAACTATTTTGTTCGTGAAAATTAGTAGGTATTGAAATTTATAATAAACATAAAAAGGGGGAATGGTTAAGAAACTATTGACCGAGTCTCAACCAGATTTGATCCTGATGAAATGCTGAGTAGATGAAATGCCGAGTTACTCGGTGTCTGTTCTGGATCTAAGTTGTTAATGCTAGTCAGGTCACAGGTAGCGGGATACCGGATAACATCTAATAAATCGAATAAAACTTTCAGTTGTAATTGTTGTTGAGAAAATTAGTTTTTAAGAGGCAGATCGTCAAATTAAAGAAATTCATTTGCGTTTATGTGATCGATTCCATACCAACGATTCTTCTCTAATCATTTTCCATGAGTCCTGAAAATACCTCAATTTACATGTCTTTACAAATCGTACAAGTCCAACATGTAACATTTCATTCTTAACATCGGCACCTACTAATACTACTGCATGTACTGCTATCACCACTACTACTACTACTACTTCTACTACTACTACTACTACTACTACTTCTACTACTACTTCTACTACTACTACTACTACTACTACTACTACTTCTACTACTACTACTACTACTACTACTACTACTACTTCTACTACTACTACTACTACTACTACTACTACTACTACTACTACTACTACTACTACTACTACACTACTACTCCTCCTCCTCCTACTACTACTACTTCTACTATTACTACTTCTACTACTACTACTTCTACTACTACTACTACTACTACTACTACTACTACTACTACTACTTCTACTACTACTACTACTACTACTACTACTACTACTACTACTACTACTACTACTTCTACTACTACTACTACTACTACTACTACTACTACTACTACTACTACTACTACTACTTCTACTACTCCTCCTCCTACTACTACTACTACTTCTTCTACTTCTACTACACTACTACTACTACTCCTTCTGCTCCTCCTCCTCCTACTACTACCACAACTACTGCTGCTACTACTACTACTACTACTACTACTACTACTACTACTACTACTACAAATGTACTACTACTGACTTTGCATAACGAAATGACGAGTTTACATGATGTAACGATGTTGAATACGGCGTAATAATGAATGCGCAAGATGGAGTGTGAACACATTAGGTAATGGCGTATATGCAGGTCACAACAACCTGAAGACAGAATGGAAAGGGAATCTGGGATATTATACAGATGCATTCACATAACATAACTACAAGTTCACATAAAATAAAGACAAGTTCACAGAGAATAATGATGCCAACACAGAATGTAATGATAAAAGCACATAGCAAAATGTTGTTCAAAATGTCACGACGCATGAACTCACAGGGCACAATAACGTAATCACATAACATAAGGCTGTATGTACATAATGCATTGGCCTAGAGACAGAACAGAATGACAAACCGACAGGATATAAAAAATCCTTATAACGAGACAGTTGTGGCGTTCCGTAACTGCCAGTACAAAACCTTCTTTTATGTACGTCTACCTTTTCAGCTGATTCACTTGCTGTAATTGAAGAGGAAAATGAATGTCAGGAAGTATATCCACAAATATTTGCCCTAGAGAGAATCTAATGTTGATTTAGTTCGGTCTACACCAAACACTTGTGAATCAGTGAAGAAATATTTAGATCAGTGTCTTTTTTGTTTAAACTACAGGACAGACGTATCCTGAACCCTGATAAGAGCAACTTGACTGGCATTCACAAAAACCCCCAACCCCAAACCCGAATTTGTTCTAGATGAATCGTCGAGTAACTCGGCATGTCAATCAGGGCCAAACGTCGGTTTTCAATGAATCGAGAATAAGTAAAATTTGACCTAGGTCAGAGTTTGAGCAGACGTCAACTTTTACAGCATGCTAAGGATTAACCCTTTCGCCGCCAAATAAATGTCGTCTGCTAAGATTGTCGTCTGATTCAGCTTTCACAGTTGAGCTGTTACCAGGCGTCTCATCCGGATCTACACTGTTTGCAGAGGGTAACACGGTTTCGCCTATGGTAGAGTTAATATTTCCCTTATGCAAGCGCATTTTCGCGCATCTGCAAACAGAGTAGACCCAGATCAGACGGCTCCGTTTGCTTATGGTGTAATATAGATCTGACTCTACAGCTTCTGCCTGAGCCAAAATGTCCTGTGTTCATATGCCATTATAAAAAGACCCTCACCCTGCAATAACCATTTCGCTGTTGAATGAACAAAATTAATATTTATTAGCTGATATTTATGTCATATGTACACAGGTATTATTGGTATTGGTAGAAACTGTATACATGTATATAACTGTTATATTTTCATAAGCAAACAGAGCAGACCCTGATCAGACGGCTCATACAAGGAGCCGTCTGATCTGGGTCTACTCTGGTTGCAAAGGCGTGAAAGGGCGTTTTTATGATGGAAAGGGTTAAGCTACAATCTGGCTAACAGACCGATAATAGTATATGTACTTAGTAGAGTATTGGGATTAGTCCTGTTTTACAGTATTTACAGTTGATAATGTACTGTTTATTGACTTATGTTATTTAGATGTATAATCTATGCATTATGTGTTCTATCCCTTAGCATGTTACGAACGGATCGGCAATAGCTGCTGTAGACAGGTTGGGTCTACATGAGACGCCGAGCAACACGAATTCTTATCAGGCCCCGGGGCTATGAAACTTTTTTATGCTAGAGTCTGAGATCTATTCTTAACCTTTTTCCCCATGAATATTCATGTAAGAAATAATGACATCACGAGTATTACTTCGACAGTTTTCTATAATAGCCAATGAACACAGAAGAGTTTGGTCATGTCAGGAACCGTCGAATCAGATCTATATTATTCCATAAGCAAACAGAGCAGACCGAGATCAGACGGCTCCTACATGAGCCGGCTGATCTGGGTCTACTGTGTTTGCAAAAATGTAGAAATGTGTATATAAGAGACTAAGAATACAAGGTTAAGCATCTAATTGGTCAGATGTTGAGCCATCAGATATTTGAGTTTGATCTCAGACTCAGAAGTTTTATAACCTCGTGACAATTAGCTTAACTTTTTGCTCTTGGGATGTATTGTTTAAGTCTTTACCTCATGTCTTATCATGTAATATACAATATCACCATGACTATTAACTGGATTATAATTATAATCTAATTGTATTAATGAATAAACATGGGTTTCTTTATAAGCAGGTGGTTGCTTAATGCAGGGCAAAAGTAATGCAGAAAGCTCCTCTAGGAGCTTTCTGCATTACTTTTGTCCTGCATTAAGCTACCATCTGCATATATATCGCCCAGAATTATACCTCTTTTAGGTGGTCGCATTAGCGGGGTTTTAATGTATATTCCATAAGCAAACAAAACACACCCTGATCAAACGGCTTCTTCAGGAGCCGTCTTAGGATATATATAACAGAAGAATTTTAGGCAGGTATCTGCTTAATGCAGGATGAAAGTCATACAGAAAGCTCCTTTTGGAGGAGTTTTCTGTATGACTTTCAATCTGCATTAAGCTGCCACCTGTCTGAAAGACCGATTTAGATACTACCTAATGTTGATGTCCGATTCAGAGGGGTTTTACTGTATTCAATACAATACAATTTCTTTATTGCATAAAGCATACAGTAAAACCTCTCTATAACGGCCACTAAATTGTGTTAATTAGTTTGTATTTAGGGCAGATTGCTGTTTAAAGCAAGGTGAAAGTAAAACAGGAGCGTTCTGTTTTACTTTCACCTTGCTTTAATCATTCACATGCCTTTAACACAAAATACTTGATGTAATTTAATGGCCGTTATAGAGAGGTCTTACTGTACATAATATGCTTATAGCAAAGGCAAATCATCATTATTATACACAATACACATGGTACACAGACAGTTATTACATTTTTAAAGGCAGTGCGTAATAAGTAAAACTTTTGCCTAGAATAACTTTAAACTGCAGATTTTAAATATATCAAAATGTGCAATAAAATGAATTCCTAAATATTCCGCATCTATCCTTCTTTTTTGTTACTTATTGAACTCTCAATTGGTTTGCAAAATAAACGTATCTAGCTATGTCGGTAACAACTTTCTTGTTTTTAAGACACATCATAAGGTTTTTAAATTTCTGTATAGTAGGCCATGTATAGTAATACTTTTTCAAATATTATTTTCTAAGAAGTTCGAATTTTGGACAAATTAACAGAAAATGATACTCTGTTTCAATGGATGTTATTAGGTGTGCAGGAAGAAATAATACATTCGATATCTAGTAATCGTCATAGATCAATTGGTGTGACCAGTGCTCATTCAGTCTGACATCCCGTTTTCCTTTCTCGCTAGCATTTACCGATATTGCGGACTAAAGGCGGAGAACATCGTGGGACATTTAACATTTCAGATAAACAAACAATTCTGTTTGACATGTGTGGGTTAACATGCTTAAAACGACAGTATGTTCTTGTATATTTTATCATTGAAAAAAAAATGCCTTGTATAGGGTCGAGATGTAGTTATGGTTAAATATATAGTTGAACTTCGATAACTCGAACTTCAAGGGACCGTACAAATTAGTTCGATATAAGGGGAGTTCGAGTCATCCGATTTCTAATCTGGCCGTTTTCTCAAGACCAAACTGTCATATGTGTTTCTAGATACCTGTAGTGATACATTTTGGAGCAATTCTGCATTGTAAGTTTTGCAGGGACTGAACTTTTTGTTCTAGTTATCCCGAAGTTCGTGTTATCCGATTTCGAGATATCGAAGTTCAACTGTATGTATAATTATTAGGGCAACAGCTTTGAAAATTATTGGTACCAGAAAATACAACCATGTCCTTCATATAAAGCCTTTGCATTTCTCGGCAAACAGAGTAGACCAAGACTAGATGGCTCATGTAGGGTCCATCTGATCAGTGTCTGCTTTATGGGATGATGCAATTATAACAGATCTGACTCTACAGTTTCTACTAATACCAAAGCATCATGTGTACATATGCCCTTATCCATAATGTCTTTATTTCTTCCATGGAAATTCAACAAAGGAAGGGATTACCAATCTCCACTTCAGGTTGCATGCACAATGCACGAGAAATTTGAGCGGGATTTACTAGCGCGTTGGAGCGTTTGTGAGAATATGGTAGTACAGTAAAACCTGGCTACAGCAACCACGAACACTAAGTATAACTCAGGGGTTGTAGCTTAATACAGGGCGAAAGCTATGCAGAAAGCTCCCAGAGGAGCTTTCTGCATAGCTTTCGTCCTGCATTAAGCAACCACTTGCTCTTTTAGACATCAATGTGTGTTCATTATAAGGTCGTTATACACTAGTTGTACTGTTTTAACGTGCTTGTAGCTCATATGTAGCGCTCGGTGTTGTTTTGTTCGGCAATGATTGAATATCGCAGGTCTCGGAATCGGCTCCTTCCAATTTATTCCAAAGAATGATTTCATGAGAGGAAAACAGGAAGTTGTGCTCAGCTTAGTGTATAAATGGTGTTCTATCACGAAAGTTTCCTGCAAACTTGCAAATTTAAATTGATTAATAAAAACAGTGAAATTATTATTTTCAAGGAGCTGTCTTAAACTGGTCATTAATAATGCACTTAATATCTTTACAAAAAGTAAGTCCTTACAAGGATGGCTCGTTTTGCAAGATTTTTATTCCCTGGCAACAAACTGCATGTGCTTTTGTGATTATCTTTGCAAACAGATTAGATCCAGACAAGGAATTTTCTGTATTGCGTTCGCTCTGCTTCAAGCAGGCATCAGCTGTTATATAGACCCATTAATTAGACTATGTACAGTAGAACTTGTCTTAATCAGCCATCAAAAGAGGTCTAATTATGGGGCTGTTAGGCTGTTGGTAGCTTAATGAAGGTCAAAAGTAATGCAGAAAGTTGTTATAGGAGCTTTCTGCAATACGTTTGTCCTGCATCAAGAAAACCACCTGCTTTTAAAGACTTCTATGTTCAGAAATTGAATGACCGCGTCAGACAGGTTGTTCTGTACCCTTATGTGATCGCTTTTGGCAGGTTTTACTGTATGTACAGTAAACCCCCTCTAATGCGACCACCAAAAAGGGGCATAATTCTGGGTGGCAGAGGCAGGTGGTAGCTTAATGCAGGACGAAAGTTATGCAGAAAGCTCCTAGAGGAGCTTTCTGCATAACTTTCGTCCTGCATTAAGCAACCACCTGCTTATAAAGACAGCTTTGATTATTTGTAAGTGGTCGCATTAGAGAGGTTCTCTGTATATACAAAATTAACATGATATTACTACAGTGTTTACAACGACGCGAATACAGACGCCACCAGTCCTCCTGACGAGCGTACGTTTCAGTTATCGTACATGTAAGAACACAACAGATAAACGTGCGTACTTAGATACTAAGTCGTCATTTCTCCACCAAACCCTATTTTGTGACCACTCTTATGGGTGAGAAAAGGTGTTTATTCATATATGAGAAAAAGTGTTAGTTATTCTTTGGTTTCTTGAAGCTGTGATAATTTTATACTGATTCAGAGTTCTCGCTTTTAACCCTTTACTCCATAGACTTACCCTTTCACGACTTTGCACACAGAGTAGACCCAGATCGATTACAGGCCGAGTAAAGGATTAGGCTAACCGTTTATTACATAAACGCATTTCTATATGCCTCTGCAAACAGAGTAGACCCTGTATGAATATGCAATTAACCCTTCTCTTGCTGAATTTTAAAATACATTTCTCCTTCTTTACCCATGCCCTGTTGTATAATTACATATATCTTCACTGTGTACAAGTATTTCGCTATGCAATCACTGCTGTGGAGTGCACTGGTTGCACAATCAACTTGTAAATAGTGCTGACCCTGATGAGACAGCTCCTGCAGGAGCTGTCTCATCAGGGTCTTCACTATTTACAGGTAGGTATATTGACGTGAATAGCAAGCGAAGGGTTAAAAACCCTAATAAATAACCATATTGTCAACATTTCTAACAAGACTTCCCATGGAGTAAAACGTTATATAATAAACTTGTGCCAAATTCAGAACCTCTAGTTGTAAGCATTTTACTGAAAACATTACACCCACACCTGTCATAGCAGTTTACATCTCATATAGCTAAACCCTTCTCACTGAAGATGAAATGTTCCCAGACAGGGAATTAGATCGCTAGATTTAAAGTCACGCTCGAATTTTAACAATTAGGTCCGCCGGGGCCTTTAAAAAGGAAATAAATAGATAACAATAGTTTTTACACGCAAAATAACACAAATATAAAATGTTTCGTTCTTTGAAAGAGACACAGAAGGACCGATACATTATAATTCGATCGTGACATTCAATCTATAACCTTTTCAGTTTTGAATTAGATATTGAATCTGTCGCATGTTCTATTATAGTCATTGAGAATGCAAAATTGCCAATTCGCTGTGTTTATATCTCGAATTCAAACTTTCCTTTAGATACACGCAAAGTAACAAGTGGCTAGTTGCTTTCCCAGACATCCATTTTCAATAGTGACAGGTCTTGGTTATTTGTCATAAACTCACGCAAGTCTGAATTTGTAAGTCGACATGCACATATCATAGTTAATTCTACCCATAACTATTTACACCATACACTATATTGTTTTTACTCCTTGCAAACGGAGTAGGCCAATATCAGACAGCTCATGTAGGATCTGTCTGATTAGGGTCTGCCCCGTTTGCTAACATGCTACATATAGGCTATGTTTCTTATTCTCAATACCATAGTACAGTAAAACCTCTATAACGGCCACTAAATTGTGTTAATTATTTGGTATATTAGGACAGGTTGCTGCTTAAAGCAAGGTGAAAGTAAAACAGAACGCTCCTATAGGAGTGTTCTGTTTTACTTTCAACTTGCTTTAAGCAGCCACCTGCCTTTAACACAAAATAAATGATGTAATTTAGTGGCCGTTATATAGAGGTTTTACAGTATTGCATTTCCTTATTCTGCACTTTAAGTACCAGAGATCCAGATGAGATGCGTAAATTTAAACATTTTCAAGAATAACTCTTATTTCTCCTACAAACCCTATACTGTGACCACTCTTTAGAACCGTCTCGAAGAGACGATTCTAAAGAGTGATCACAGTACAGGGTTTGGTGGAGAAATGGCGATTTTAGTATTTAGGTACGCACATCTGTTTGTAGCTCTGTAATACAACAATTCGATTAATTAATTTTCAATGTACAGTAAAATCCCTCTAAACCGGACGTTACATTTAGTATAAATATTGGTCTTTGAGACAGGGGGCAGCTTAATGCAGGGTGAGAGTCATACAGAAAACTCCTCTAGTAGACCTGAATTAAGCTACCACATGCCTTACAGACCTTTAATTAGACTTCTTTTTTGATGACCGCTTAAAACAGGTTCTACTGTACATAGCTAGTAAATCGTCATGGCTTTACCACAGGTAGCCGTGTCGGATTGATTTCGTAATGAATATCTTGCTGGACCAGGCTGAAAGCGTTCCACGTAAGGCAAACTTGAAAATGTGTCCGATTTACTATGTATTAACGCTTTCTCTCATATAAACGCATTTTCACGCATGTACAAACAGAGTAGGCCCTAGACCCAAAATCAGACGACTGCTATAGGAGCCGTATCAGAGACTGCTATTTGCTTATGGAATTATATAGGTCTGCCACGAAAAATCAATCCTTCATTCATAGACCATTAGATCAGATTTTTTTTCTCAACACTGCGGTGTGCGCATTACCAGGGTGGCAATACATGTACACACATATTATTTTAACCCTTAGCATTCTGGAAAAAAATGTTTGCTCAAACTTTGATCTGCTACAGTTGTTGCTGGCTTTCGATTCGACCAAGCTTTCGTTAAACTATTGACCGACTGTCAAACAGATTGGATCGTGATGTGACATATTTGAGCCCTGCTATACAAAACCAGTTTTCTAAGCAAACAGCACAGAACGGCATCATATTCTTCACTGTTTTGCCGTTGTTAGTTGATTAGTGTGAATAAAAGAAAATTAGATGGTCTAGGTATACGTACACTATTTGCAAGACTAAACGTTGGTTTTCGTATAGCACGGGTTGTACATGTATGTGTAGCATACACTGTTTTAATAATATCATTCATGCAAAAGACACATTTACACAAACGTCATATGGCAATATAAATTCAGATTAATAATTAATTAAAAAAAACCATTATGTAGTAGAACCCATCTTAAGTGGCAATTCATTTATTGAACATAGGAATGTTAAAAAGTAGGTTCTTGCTTAATGCAGGGCAAACGTAATGCAGAAAGCTCCTCCAGGAGCTTTCTGCATTACTTTGGACCTGCATTAAGCTACCACCTGCCCATAATTAGACCTCCTTTTGATTAGCGCATAAGACAGTCGGGTTCTACTGTATGTAAATTAGTATAATTACAAAGTCATAAAATACCATACAAGAGCTGTGAATAGTGGGGAATTGATTGTGTAATGTCAGCTGAAAAGCACTTTATTTCACCAAAATCTACGGAGATCCTGAAATAGAGCTAGAAATGGCAGTGGAAGAAAATGTATTACTTGTACTTAATCGATATACACTTGTTTATGAAACAATTAACATCGGTTTATTGGCTCCGGCCCTGTTTTAAACCTTACTATGCGGGACACGAGTAGCTAATGTCATTTGCAAACAGTGTAGACCCAGATGAGAGGGCTCCCGGAGGAGCCCTCTCATCAGGGTCTGCACTGTTTCTCAATTTACACTTTTTCTTTAGAAAAATCCTTACATACTCGTAGTCACCATACGTTTGACTACTTTGAATTTTGGAATGTTTCCATTTGAAAATTCAGTGTTGTAAGTGTTAAGCTATGTAGCAATACGGGTGATATATCATTTGTAAGTGTTAAGCTATGTAGAAATACGGGTGATATAACATTTGTAAGTGTTAAGCTATGTAGCAATACGGGTGATATAGCATTTGTAAGTGTTAAGCTATGTAGCAATACGGGTGATATAACATTTGTAAGTGTTAAGCTATGTAGCAATACGGGTGATATTGCATTTGTAAGTGTTAAGCTATGTAGCAATACGGGCGATATAGCATGTGTAAGTGTTAAGCTATGTAGCAATACGGGCGATATAGCACGTATAAGTGTTAAGCTATGTAGCAATACGGGCGATATAGCATTTGTAAGTGTTAAGCTATGTAGCAATACGGGCTATATAGCATGTGTAAGTGTTAAGCTATGTAGCAATACGGGCGATATTGCATTTAACTCTTCTATGGTGTGCGGTGGTCTAGTGGTAACGCGTTTGACTACCAGTCCGGAGGTCCGGGGTTCAAATCCCAGTCCCTCCCGGACATTTCAAAGACGCTTTTCAGTGTCTCCCACCGGCACCTCCTCTCCGCCCAGGGATTAAAATGGGTACCTGTGAGGGTCACTAGCCGGTACTGCGACTGCATGATTGCGCCATATGTTAGCAGTGCTCAATATTGTAGGCGAATGACTAAATGACCAGGGGAGTAAATGTACAGTCGACTGAGCGGTCATTCGGACTGAAACTAGACTATAACTAGGTACTTTACTTTTGCTAACACTAACCTGACTCGCGCTTGAAAACAGCTCGGATCCGGATGAGACGCCGAGTGACCCAGCGTCTCATCACGACCCAAACTGTTTGACACTCAACCAATGGTTCCCAAAAGACTGCTCGAAACAGAAGTACTTAGTCAAAATCGGACCAGATCCGAATCTGAGCAGACAATAACAGTGGAGCGAGGGTTAACCCTTCTCTTGCTGAATTTTAAAGTACATTTCTCATTCTTCACCCGTGCCCTGTTGTATAATTATATATATACATATATTCACTGTGTACAAGTATTTCGCTGTGCAATCACTCCTGTTTAGTGCACTAGTTGCACAATCAACTTGTAAATAGTGCAGACCCTGATGAGACAGCTCCTGCAGGAGCTGTCTCATCAGGGTCTTCACTATTTACAGGTAGGTATATTGACGTGAACAGCAAGCGAAGGGTTAAGAAAAATCGATGTGCTGAAGAGTCACTATTCGTTCCGGTCCCACTCTTATTGTTTTTACCTCGGTATCCTGTGTCTGTGGATTCGAAATTGGTTTCGATCACATTCTTATTGTTTCTACTTCGGTATCCTGAGACTGTGGAATATATAGTTGTTTCTACCTCGGTATCATTAGGTTGTGGATTCAAACTTCGTTTCGGTTCCATGCTTGTACAGTAAAACCTCTCTGTAACGGCCACTAAACTGTGTTAATTATTTCGTTTTAAGGACAGGTGGCCGCTTAAAGCAAGGTGAAAGTAAAACAGAACGCTCATATAGGAGCGTTCTGTTTAACTGTCACATTGCTTTAAGCAGCCACCTGCATATAACACAAAATATGTGATGTAATTTAGTGGCCGTTATAGAGAGGTTTTACTGTAGTTCTTAGGCTGTGGATTCAAACTTGGTTTCGACCACTTTCGTTTAGTTTCTACCTCGATATCGATCAAGATGATAGGTGTGACTGTTATATGAGTAATAATACATCAGAACAAAAGTAGGTCACATGGTTATGGGAGATAGTATGAAGTGTGATACATTTTTACACTCGTGTCTATCGTACAATTCTGATAAAATTCCCAAGATGATCTTAATATTGGTTTTCATCACTGAGCTTAGTTAGCTTCTCACGAAACATTTTTCTTGAAATATTCGGCAACGAGGGGAAAAAAAATGCTTTTAACCGTTTGTTTTTATATAATCTACAGTTGAAGTTCGATAACTCGAAATTCAAAGGACCACACAAAATAGTTCGATATAACAGAAGTTCGAATTATCCAATTTCTTATCTGTACAATTTCTCAAGTTATCAGCTGAATGAAAGTCTAAAAAAGCTCATACAGGAACATTCATTATCTTAGACCTGCATTCAGCTGCTATGCGTGTTTCTAGATATGCGTAGTTATACATTTTAGAGCAATTTTGTATTCTAAGTTTTGGAAGGACAAAACTTTTAGTTCGAGTTATCCTGAAGTTCGAGCTATCCGAGTTCGAGATATCGAAGTTCAATTGTATCTTGTGAATAATTATGCCAGGATCTCCCGAAAGGTGTCTCTATGAGGTAAACAGGTAAATCCAGTACCCTATGAATATTCGTGCACAATTCGGAATATGAATACTAATTAAGCCAATTTTGGTATTAAAACATTTTAAGTTATATGAGCAAATAGAGCAGACCCTGGTCCGATAACTACCACAAGGACTCTCTGGTTTGAGTCTTCTCTGTTTGCAAAAGCGTGAAAAAGATGGGGTTATTTATTATACGTGAGAAATGAATTGTTGGTCCATATTTTAAATGCAACTCGTTCCAATTCAGTTCTGGTATACTTCCCAAGCCATGTCCTTCGCATGACTCTGTAAAGACATACAGACTATGTTGCGAGTAGTAATTTTGTTACAGTAAAACATCTCTATAACGGCCACTAAAATTACATCAAGTAGTTTGTGTTAAAGGCAGGTGATTGCGTAAAGCAAGGTGAGAGTAAAACAGAACGCTCCTATAGGAGCGTTCTGTTTTACTTTCACTTTGCTTTAAACAGCCACCTGTCCTAAATACCAACTAATTAACACACTTTATTGACTGTTATAGAGAGGGTTTACTGTATTAAGCGAGCCCGGTCATTTTCCAAGACGAGTTTATTATCAGTTTGTACTACGAGCATCATATTCTTTTTATCATTTATTTCCACTAAAAATGCCGTTTTTGACAGGTTCTACATGTATATTATATACAACAGTGCGTAGTGTCTCTACATGACGTCACAGCTTATATTAGATATGTATAATATAGAGACATATGTGTTGGTTGTATTGGCTCAAATACAATGGAGGTAATGTGATAAAAAGATTTTCCTAGAACATTAAATGCAGTAATCGGAGTTAGTAGCAAAAACATTCAGAAAACTGATTAGCATGTTTAACCCATTCCCTCATATTTACGCCTTTTGACGCCTCTGTAAAAATCACTTTCTGAAACCATTGCGATAAATAAAGCATTTGCCCCATAGGAGCAAATTCTCCATTTCTCACAATGGTTTCAAAACGACACAATTCTAAATGTTTCCCTTTTTCTAATAACTGTCCCTTTTTGGTAGATTTATTCAAAGAGGTTGGATCAATAATGAGGTACCTATGAGGTAATGGGTTAAACATGATTATTACAAACTTGAGTCTTTAATGTTAGCTTCAGTCAAACATTTATGGACGTGACAATCTGGTATGAAACTAACTTATGGCCTATATAGTAAATCGAAGTTACCCGCCAGAGTTTTCCGTGCTTATATTTACGACAAGGACAAAAATTAACACTTTCCTTAATATTAACACTTTTTCACGCATCAGCAAATAGAATAGATCCAGATCAGATGGTTCCTATAGGGACCGTCTGATCAGAGTCTGCTCTGTTTGCTAATGATATTTGATAGAAATGTTTTAGTTTCTAAAATGGCTACAATGTTCTGCCTTCCCTATTTGATTGTAACTATTTTGCCCATGAATATTCAGTAGGTATTGACATAGAACAGAGAAATGGATAAAGAGCCAAACAGTGGTATGTGGATTACAGCGAACCCTCATTATACCGGCATTCGTTACAACGGCACCCTCGTTATACCGGCATTCGTTACAACGGCACCCTCGTTATACCGGCATTCGTTACAACGGCGCCCTCATTATACCGGCATTCGTTACAACGGCACCCTCGTTATACCGGCAGTATGCATTGAAACAAAATTACTGTTAAGTCTTTGAAACAACCGCTGAATAAATAGGTGCAATGTCAGTAAGACAGGTGATCGCTTAATGCAGAACACAAGAATTGCAAAAAGCTCCCGAAAGGAGCTTTTTGCACTTCTTGTGTTCTGCATTAAGCGTTCACCTGTTGGTACTAGTTTAAAACTGGCCATATGGTTCCTTTCATATTTAAACTCGTTATACCAGCACAATGTCTGGAAACAAACACCTCCGTTGTAATGAGGGTTCACTGCATTACAAAACATTAAACTTCATAATAGAATTTCTTGTGGTAATAGTATTGTTTTAGAATACTCCACTGTCTGCTTTAACCTTTACAGTGTGGGGCATGAGTCACTTATGTCCTTTGTAAACAGAGTAAACCCAGATGAGATTGCTCTTAGACGAACCCTCTCATCATTGTCTGCACAGTTGGTCATGTTACACTTTTCTTAAAAAATAAAGCTAACTATTCACCATAAGCTCGACTGCTAAAGGAAAACAGCGGGTCTGGCAAACCTTTGTATCCTTTTATGTGATTTTTGTTTGTTGAACGTTTATGAATAGAACAAACATGCGGAATTGAAAACAAAAAACAACGAAAACAAGTTGCATTCGTCAATTGCATTTGTCAGCACCCAAGCGATTGACGATGACTATATTTTCATTGCTAGTTTGCGTGTGAGATCGTCCTAACATGGCAGTCGAATCCAAAGAATTTCCGCCAGGGAGAACCACATGATCCTGCCGAACCCACTAATACGACCATTTAACCCTTTCACCGCCAATGTCGCAAAAATGGACCATGACAAATAGTGCAGTCAAAGATCAGACGCCGCCTTAAACAGGCGGCGTCTGATCAGGGACTTCACTTTTTGTCTCAAACTCTATTTCTATAGCTGTGTTCTATTCTTTTGAATTTTGCATTTATTTATCTTATTTCCTTATTTTACCGAATGATTTAACAAGATTGGATTGCAGACGACAATTAGAAATTTGGCGTCAAAAGGGTTACACGAAGTCTAATAGTGGATTTTAAAACATATATTAGCTTAATGCAGGACTAAGATGATACAGAAAGCTCAATTAGGAGCTCTTCTGTATCACTTTTACCCTGCATTAAACAGCCGCCTTCTTTAACATTCAGATGTTCTTCTCAGTTCTAAATTACCAGATGAAAATGTGGTTGCTGAAAATGTGGTTGTGTTGTTTTAAGTGTAGCAGTAGGACATACAAAAGTAGCATGTTTAACCAGAAGACTGCTGCGGACGAATAACTTTTACAGACAGTTTCAATATTCAATCTCATCAGGATTCATACTGTTTGATACCCTGATTGTATATTTGAAGAGAAATGGTAGGGAATCACGTATAAAAGCTACATTCTATCGACAAACAGCTTTCGTATAGCAGGCTTAAGGTTCAAGAATAACTTAAAGGGATCAAGTTTGGAACAAGTTCCTAGTAAGTACTATTGTTTCTTTTAGATTGATTTGATTTAAAGTAGAGTAGCTTCTGTCACAAGAAACGATACGGGATTGAACCGACTTTTACTGCAGGATCATAAATTATCAAGCACACAAGCTGAGAACAAGCCGTCAGTATGTGTGTCCCTTTTGAAATGGCTTTCTGTGGAGCAGCATCTGTTATAATTCTGCTTTTCACAAGAATGATGCAGAATCAAAGTGACACATAAAGTTTAAATTTTAGACTGCTGTGGGCGGATCCGTGACTACCTATGCAAATAGTTTGGATCCAGATGAGACACCGAGTAGCTCAGCGTCTCATCAGGGTCCAAACTATTTTTGAAAAGAAGGCAAGAGAAACCAGCTGACGGAGTCGACATTTCATACAGCCAATACAAAACAACAACAAACAATGCCAGAGTTTATCACCATGGCATACATGTATATTTTTTGCACGACTCCATTCGTCTTGTTTGATGGGTTGAACTTTTAATTTGATATGAATTTACTTAATATGATATGGGAATTAAACCTTTCCCTGTTGAATATTCATGTAAGAAATAATGACATTATAAACATTTATTAGTATAATTTTTTTTATAATTGCACATGTACAGATGAAGTTTTGGTATTGTTAAAAAGTCAATTACTTTCATAAGCAAATAGAGCAAACATTTGTAACCTGGATCCAAGCTATTTGCCAGTGCCAGTGAGGTTGCCCGTAGCAGAAAAATGGAGAAGTTTCGTATATTTGTCATTTAACCCTTAATAAATTGCATTTGCAAACAGCTTGGATCCAGATGAGATGCCGAGTATCTCGGCGTCTCATCAGGATCCAATCAGTTTAACCTATTTGTTCCCACGATCCCATATATGGGACGTAGGCAAACAGTGTAGACTCTGATCAGACGCCGCATAATGCGGCGTCTGATCAGAGTCTACACTGTTTGCTGATAGGAATTTCAATATAAAACAAAACGAAATTGAAAATTTAGGTCAGGTACCCCTTAGATAAAAAAAAATGGACTACTCTAATATATAAGTATGGAATAATCCACTGGGAGCAAATGGGTCATTGGTCAAAAGTATTGAATCGGAAGAAGTCAAAATTTGCAACCGATCCGAACTTGTGCGGACCTTTAGGTAATGGGTAGCATAAGTGAAACATTACATATCAAATGCATTTCCCACAATGTCTATATCCATAGAAAGACATACAGATGAAGTATAACCTGAATGAGACAGAAGGTCAAATCTTTGGCATATTTGGCATAGAGGAGGGTGAGTGATATCGGGAAAGTTAAAACATTACTTGTCTTTCGGAGTAATTAAAGACGATGTGTGATTTGGATAGCTACATAGCTACACTCTTTGCTATATAGAGATGCATTTAGCCACTTTTGTAAACAGAGTAGGTCCAAATGAAGCGGCTTTTGTAAGACCCGTCTGACCTGGGTTTGCTTTGTTTGATTATGAAACAATAATAATTCATGTACAGCTGTTTATTTTGCCATTTTAAAGATGCAGCTAATGACTATTCATCCATTCATTACTTTTTACATCAGTATTTGCGGAGTGAGGGGGATAAGAAACATACATGTACCTCAATTTCACGTACAACGATAATGTTGCACCTATGTTACTCATAATATGTTACTACAGTAAAACCTCTCTATAACGGCCATTAAATTACATCACATATTTCGTGTTAAAGGCGGGTGGTTGCTTAGAGCAAGGTGAAAGTAAAACAGAACGCTCCTATAGGAGCGTTCTGTTTTACTTTCACCTTGCTTTAAGCAACCACCTGCCCTAGATACCAACTAATTAACGCAAGTTGGTGGCCGTTATAGAGAGGTTTTACCGTTGTTTAAAGTATACAGAGCATTATTTGACTTAATATAAAATGATGTGCGACTGTATGAAGTGCGTGCTCTATGTGTGTATGTGTACGTGCGTGTGTGCGTGCGTGCGTGCGAGCGTGCGTGTGGGTGTAATGACAGATGGGATCGAACACAGAAAAGCTTTGGGTTCGTTGGTGCATGTACTGTACATTTATGAACATATAGTCAATGATACGTAGCCCATATAGTCACACAAAGCCACCAGTCCTAGCATTACTCTGTCCTGCGGACCAGGAGAGGGTGCTACGGAATCTTAATTGTTTGCAGAACCCATCGACATTGACGGTTTATTCTGGCAAATATTGTTTTTGGTTGTGTCTTCTCAACACGAAAATGGTTTTGTTCCAAAATAAGAAATGGACGGGTTTCCATAACCCATTCCCTCATATAACCGCCTTTTCACGCATTTGCAAACATAATAGACCCAGATCCGACGGTTCCAATAGGAGCCGTCGGATCAGGGTCTGCCCTGTTTTGTTTGGAAAATATAATGGACTCCACTCTACAGGGTCTAACAATACCAAAAAATGATGTATACATATCTCATTATAAATTTATCTAATAAATATTCATGATGTCATTATTTCTGCGATTGATACTGAACAGGGAAAAGGTTAAATAATAACATGAGAACATGGGTAAATACTGGTATTTGTGAAATTATATGTTTATGAATCAAATCCGCTACTCCAGCTTCGAATAAGTATGATTGATATTAAATTGGAATTTAAACATTATGATTAAAAAGCGGTTGATAATGAAATGTTTGTATTGTAATGAAAGATATTTATTTTTGAAGGTAAAACCGCCTGCAAATCGTGCACTGGTTTAATTTAACTGCTTTGGCGCCAAATTCATAAATGTCGTCTACAATAATAATTTCAATTCAAATATAATTCTAAACTAAATAATACAGGTTTATTAGTAAAACATTTGTTTTTAAAAACCTGTATGCTTGGGCTAAAATAATACAGAAAACAGTGTAGTCTCAGGTCAGATGCCGCCTTGAAAAGGCGGCATCTGACCTGGGACTGCACTGTTTTCAATAGAGCCAACGGGCGACATTGGCGCCGAAAGAGTTACATGTAACAGTCTACTTTTTCAGAATATCTATGAAACAGATCTTGGAGATTTGTAATGATTCATTGATTTGCAGGAAGTAATATTACACAATACAAGAAGGTTTCTGCATTTGTGGAAAGAATGGTAACTCAATACGAGATATGATATTATCGGAACACTGTTCATTGTGAATATTCTCTTTATTCATTGAGCTTCTATTTAGGCACCGACATAGCGATGTTTCCTTTTTGTATTTTCTGATGAATGTAGCTTTGATTCACCTCTGACAATGTGTTGATAGCTTTCAGCATAGTACTCCGATTTCGTTATAGCATTGCACCATCAAATTTGATTGATAAGAATGGATATTTGCGTGTTTATTTTCACAAATGCATATTGCATGATATGTCACATTTTGCATGCTATGCCGCTGTATTACATGCAAGCGCATTTGTTTTATGCATTTGATGACTTCTAATGTATAGCGAAAAACGGTATCCATGGAAAAGGGTTAGTTGCTTGGCAGCACATTTATGTTCCATAGCTTGGGTTCAACCCTTTACTCCATAAATACGCCTTTCTACGCCTTTGCAAACGGAATAGGCCCAGATCAGACGTCTGAACTGATTCATGATGTGATTATTACTTACATGAATATTCATGGAATAAAGTGCTGTTATATTTTCTGGTCCTTCGGGATCATTAGTTTTGAGGTTATTAGTTTTGGAAATTGAATACTGCTTTAGCCGGTGCTAAGGGGCGTGAGTAGTGTTGCACTTTTAATTACTACTCATGAACGGACTCAATAAAACCGAGTATGCATTTTTCTCTTGTTGCATTGCTACTTTTGCTTTCGAAGGATCACCCGTTTTCAGAATTTAAAAAAACCCATCATACTCTATGCTATCGTTTTGTTGCTGGTACGTTGCTCTTTAATGGCCGATATCTAGAAGTTAATTTATTTGTTTTATAAAGAGTTTCACCCGGAAACATTATGTCGATTATGTACAAAACAATATAAATGTATGTATCTTATTTTGCTGTTGATAGTTGAAAATGTATTTTTCTATTAGTCATTATAAAGTGAATGTGGCTTTAACTCTTTTCACTATCTGTGAGTATGGTATAACCTTTGCAAAAACAGTTTAGATCCAGATGAGCTGCTTAATAATCATCGTCTCATCAGGATCCAAACTGTTTGATACTATGCTTGTGTTTCGGAAAACAAACATGGAGAACTTTGATTCACCAGAGCTACAGATAAAGTTGCGTACACAAATACTAAAATCGTAATTTCTCCACTATGCCCTATGTTTTAACCACTCTTTAGAATCGTCTCGAAGAGACGATTCTAAAGAGTGGTCACAACATAGGATTTGGTGGAGAAATAAAGACGCAATTCTTGAAAATGTTTTACTTTAAGCGTCTTATTTGACCTCAGATTGAAGAAAGACTATAGACGACAATATGTGGCATCGAAGGAGTTAAGAATAACTGAATAAACGACAATAAATGATAATTTCTGCATCTGCTAGAGTGAATAACCAATATTTACCAAGAACATTGATTGCTATTTCAAGTCCGTAACGGATAAATCACTTATATGCAGACTGCGTATAAACATTATTTCATGAATATACAGCAAACCCTCTGAAGCGACAAATTCATGGTTTCTTTTGCTTAATGCAGGACGAAAGTATAATGCGAAAAACTCCTACTGGAGCTTTCTCCATAACGTTCACCCTGCAATGAACTACCAGATGCTTTGAAGACACATATTTAGACCTCTTTTTGGTGGTTGCCTTAGAGATATTGTATATGCAGTACAGTAGAACCTATCTTAACCCTTCTCTTGCTGAATTTTAAAATACATTTCTCCTTCTTTACCCATGCCCTGTTGTATAATTACATATATCTTCACTGTGTACAAGTATTTCGCTGTGCAAACACTGCTGTGGAGTGCACTGGTTGCACAATCAACTTGTAAATAGTGCAGACCCTGATGAGACAGCTCCTGCAGGAGCTGTCTCATCTGGGTCTTCACTATTTACAGGTAGGTATATTGACGCGAATAGCAAGCGAAGGGTTAAGCTACCTTATATTGATTGAACACATGGATCTTAAAAAGTAGGTCGTTGCTTAATGCATGGCAAAAGTAATGCAGAAATATTTCTGCATTACTTTTGACCGGCATTAAGCTACAACCTGCCTTACAGACCTCTTTTTAATGGTCGCTTAAGACAGGTTCAAGTGTAAGTTCGGTATGTTCAGTCATAATGCCTTCTGCATTACAGTTGAACTTCGATAACTCGAACTTCAAGGGACCATACAATTTAGTTCGAGATAACAGTAGTTCGAGTCATCCGATTTCTAATCTGAACAATTTCTCAAGTCCACAGCTTAATACAGGTCTAAAGTAATGCTGAAAGCTCCTGTAGGAGCTTTCAGCATTACTTTAGACCTGTATTAAACTGTTCACGGGTGTTTCTAGATATCTGTAGCGATAGATTTTAGAGCAATTCTGTATTGTAAGTTTTTAAGGGACTGATCTTTTTGTTCGAGTTATATCAAAGTCCGAGTTATCCGAGTTCGAGATATCGAAGTTCAATTGTATTTACAAACTTTTATGTGCGGGAACTAGTCCCTAATGTCCTTTGCAAACCTTGTATATCCAGATAAAAACCATGTATATCCAGATAAAAACCATGTATATCCAGATGGGAGGGTTACTAGGGTAGCCTTCACAGAAGACATGCACTGTTTATCAAGCTACACTCATTTTAACCTTTAGTCTGCTGAGCAAATTATTTTTACAGAATTTTTCACCTACTACATTTTCAAAATCCAAGCTATAATCAATTTGTCTACAAAAATGCAATCAGTATGTCAAACAGATTGGATCCTGGTGAGACGCCGAGTTACTCGGCGTCTCATCTGGATCCAAACTGTTTGCATAGGTATTCACTCATCCGCCCATAGCAGGCTAAAGGTTAAAAGATGTCCTTGAATAGTCGCGGAAAGATTGGCCTTTTTGACCGTTCAGCACTGAAGGGGTTAAAAGACTGAGAACAATTCCTATTTGACCGTTCAGATTAGCAAGGTGTTATTGTATTGTTTAATGAAAAAACCCACCTTATTTGGTAAATGACGCGTATTGTTTTTCGTCATTTAAATGGATATATTGATATTAATTGAGTTTTAATTTAATGCTCTATAATTATTGGATGACTGGCAGGCTTCATCTCATCAAATATCTCTACTTGAGACAACATTTGATACAATTACAGAGGAAAGATAATCTGCATATGTAAGTGATTACTGCATAGAACCACATAATTTGTTCTGTAGGTTGGTACCTAAAGCAGGACAAAAGTAATGCAGAAAACTTCTATAGGAACTTCCAGCGTAACTTTTGCCCTGCATAAGGCTACCATCTGTTTTACATAATCGAATGCTATACTTCTATTTGTTGGTTGTATATGTGACACTTTAGTGTATTTCAAATTAGTTTAAAATTAATGTGTAATAAATTTCAATGAAAACAAATAAGAATATTCAATTGTATCTGCCATACATTAGTAGCAACGTCCTGGAGGTGTATGTATAGGACCATGACATTCTCGCCAAATAATTATACACATATCATAATAAATAATTATACATATATACAAATAATTATAGATATGTACAAATAGTTATAATATATAATTATGCGTATATGAAAATAATTATACATATAGCATAATAAACAATTATACATAGTTATATACACATAATTATACATATATCATACTAAATAAATATACATATATACAATTAAGTATACATGTATCATACTAAATAAATATACATATATACAATTAAGTATACATATATCATACTAAATAAATATACATATATACAATTAATTATACGTATATCATACTAAATAAATATACATATATACAATTAATTATACATATATCACCATTAAAATAGTGACAATGTAATAGGTTAACTTGACTGATTTTCCCTTGATATCAACCCTTAGCCTTCGATGAAAATGAGGCCTCCCTAAGCTCAGATCTGTTGCCGTTGTCACTTATTTCTGATTCGTTCAAACTTTTTGAGATGCTATTGACAGAGTGTCAAACAGCTTGGATCTTGATGAGAGGCCGAGTTACTCGGTGTCTCATCAGGATCCACGCTGTTTGCAAATGTCAGTTAGGTCGCGTTTAGCAGGCTAAGGGTTAAATACATCTTAACGTTTTATTCATAGAAACATTCTGTATGATAATAAGGTTAATGTTAAACTTTGAAATGAGGATAATTTGTCATTATACTAGTTGTTTACTCAAACGTTTGATGATGCGAAGAAATACAGAGGGTTTAGTACCCACTTTGTTTTGCTAGATACTCAATTACTCAATAAAAGTGAGGATTAATACTCAATTAACATATGTATCTTATCTGTTCCTCTGCAACAAACATGCACAGATATCTATACTGCTGCCACAATCGTTACACGTGTACATTTGTCTTACATTGCAATGCTAGTTTAAGTCAATGCCACTGATTTACCTCACCTTTGTTCCACCTCGGTCACAGACTACGGACTCTTTACTTTATGACGTGACGTCATTTTGTGCATTTACAGATACAGGAACTACAAAGGGTTACGGTTTCTTTTCTTTTAACCCTTTCACCGCCGCAGTCGCATAAATGCACCGCGACAAATAGTGTAGTCCCAGATCAGACGACGCCTTTTCAAGGCGGCGTCTGATCAAGGACGTCACTATTTGTCTCACTCTCTATATAATATTATTATGTGGTCTATTCCTTTGAAATTTACATTAATTTATCTCATTTCCTTATTTTACTGAATTATTTAACAAACTTGGATTGCAGACAATTAGAAATTTGGCGCCGAAAGGGTTAATAAAACCAACTTAACACTTCCATTTAAAATATTTACCAAATGTCTTGTTAAATCAAGTTCAGCATGTAAAAGACCCAATACATTCTGAGAATAAAGAGTCCTCCTCTTCAGAAATAAGCTATTCAATCTCATTTAGCTTACTGTACTCACTGCTTGTTTCTTCACCAAAGCACCACCCATTTAAGTAATGTTTCCCGACCTAATTTACCCAGTTAAGTAATGTAATGATTCCCGGCACATATTATCTTGATTTCCCTTTAGAGGTAATATAAACTCGTTAGTAATTGATTGTGGTTCCCAAAAGCATTGGTAGTTAGATTGATGTAATGCATGATGTGTACACCACACTGATTGGTTCCTGTACGTATGGGCTAACAAAGATAATTGAAGCATCACTACTTTCAAATAATGACAGCTTTGTTCTCCGTTCAGTCCAAGATCAGTAATTTCCTGATAGTTGTATTCTCAGCGAAAGAAAATTCATAACTTTTCCATAAATATACATTTGCAACATGCGTTCTTTACGTAGTCATTGGGTAAGTTCAGGACAAAATGTATACAACTGTTACCAGAGAGCAGTCCTTCTTACTTTGCCCCTATCAGCGGAGCTTAACCCCCTCCTACATATTGACGCCTTTTGACGCTTCTGTGATCTTTAGGGCATTTGCTCCTGTGGAGCAAATGCTCTTTTTATCAAAATGGTTTCAAAAATACATAATTTAATTTATTTTCTACAAAATTCGCATTTTTGGTGAATTTATTCAATTGAGGATGTGTATAAAATTGCTTATGAGGGAATTAGTCAAAGTGTCCAAGGTGCCCAATGTGTAATACATACAAAATAACTCTTAAAACTGGCATATTTCAGTATATTTCTTAATAACGTTTGATCTCCCACTTTCAGAATATATGTACTTCACAGCAGCAGATGTTAAGTGCTTGTCTGGCGGCCGTAAAAAGTCACTCCGTACATCATTCTCAGTGTTGTCATATTTTCTGGTCCTTCGGGATCATTAGTTTTGATGTTATTAGTTTTGAAAATTGAATACCGCTTAAGCCGGTGCTAGGGGGCGTGAGTAGTGTTGCACTTTTAATTGCTACTCATAAACAGACTCAATAAAACCGAATCTGCAATTTTCTCTTTTCGCATTACTACTTTTGCTTTCGAAGGATCTACCACTTTGAGAATATACATATATACATACTCTTGAAACTTGCATTATATTTCGGTATATTTCTTATTGTGTTCGATTCACAATATCGCTGTTCAAAAATTGCCGACTTTTACTTCAGCATTTGTTTACAAAACAGTCGTGGCTTAACCCTTTCGCTGCCAATGTCGGATCTGTGATTACCTATGCAAACAGTTTGGATCCAGATGAGACGCCGAGTAACTCGGCGTCTCATCAGGATCCAAACTGTTTGTTATTGTTACTATGTTTTTGAAACAAACATTAAGAAAATCAAAAGAATGAAAATTTGTAGCAGACGACAAAGTTAGCAGACGACAGAGTTTGGCAACGAAAGGGTTGAAAATATTCAAGTGCGTAATCCACTGAAATGCAGTTTGAATTGCTTTCAAAATTCATGGTTAGCATTTAATTGTTCGTTTTCACGGAACATAGCAATATATGTGCAATATTTACGGAATCTTGACAGCTCATGTCTCCCAATAGATGCAATTATTCCATACTTTAACAACAAATAAATGTCACTTAGATACAAAATGTACAATATTGTTTTCATTCTATCTGAATTATTCAGTGAATGTCATGCTCATACTTAAATGCATTTTACAAATTTTGTATGTGGTGTTTCCTGCATGACTCATAGATGTACTTTAATACTTGATATAACTGTCACAGCGACAACACAGCTTAACTATATTCGTTTCTGTTATTCCTATTAAAACTGTAAATCACGTGCTAAGCTTTACTATACAACTCTTCTGAAAGTTTCATATCATGTCATATCATATGACAGCTAAGTTAAAAACTATCTTCTATCAAGCAGTATCAGAACAATTTTTTTTATTGGCAATTGAAAGGCTCATCCAAGCAAACCAAAATGTATCAAATGCAATCCAAGTTGCCAAACTCTTGTACCTTTGTGCAAGCTAGTGGCAAATCATTTTGGATCCAGATGACACACCGGGGTCTCCGTGGCCGTGTGGTTATGCTCTTCGACTGACGATTGCTTAGCCCCTCGCCGCTGTGGGTACGAATCCCGGTCATGGCATTTGGGTTGTTCATGTGAAGAAGCCTTCCAGCTGGCTTGCGGTAGGTCGGTGGTTCTACATCGATGTTCTTCTGTGCTTGAAATCGTGCAATTCGGGTTCGAATTCCGATCTGGGCATTTGGAGTTTTCATGTGAGGAAGTCTTCCAGCTGGCTTGCGGTAAGTCCGTGGTTCTACCTGGACGTTCTTCTGTGCACGAAATAGTGCAATTTGTTATGTGCACAGAAGAATATCTGGGGTATTCCTCCACCTGTAATTAGCTGGACGTCGTGATAGGACTAATATACTGTTAAAACGACGTAAAACCCGATAAAAACCAAACCGGATGGGACACCGCATCGTGCAGCGATTCATCAGGATCCATAATGTTTAACACTCTGGCCAAGCTTTTGCAAAGAAATAAGATACCTTTTATTTTAAAAATTGAAGCAGAAGACAATTTGTAGAAGAAAAAATACTTGAAAAGGAAGACAAATCACGTAAACATTATGAAATTATACGGTACTGATACGTTATTATGAGGGTTTTGCCTTTTAAATTGCACAAACATATAACGGGAATCAACAAAATGATTCAGACGATGCACACAATCAGCTTTTACTGGTCTTAAAAGGCTATACAGGTTGGGTGGTAAATTATTCTACAGCAGAACCTGTCTTAAACAGCCATTCATTTATTGAACATAAGAGTTGTAAAAAAGCAGGTGGTTGCTTAATGCATGGCAAGAGTAATACAGAAAGCTTTCCGCATTACTTTTGACCTGCATTAATCAAGTACATGCCTTACAGACCCATACTTCGACCTAATTTGATGTCCGCTTAAGACAGGCTCTCTCTATATATACACATTAAGTGTATGTGGTTCACAGCGTTTTAATACATTGCATGCGCCAAGGTTACCGTTACCATAAAACAGATGTCATAGATATGTGGATTGTCACGAAATGTCATGGGACAATTCAATAGGATATTGTAGACAATAACAGACATTTTGCAATGGTACATTTAACACTTGGTAAAGATTTCTCATTTGTAACTAAAGCATAGAATACATGTACAGTGAAACCCATATAATAAATTCTGAAGGGTGGTGATCCCCCGAGAGCAAAAATTGCGACACAAAAAGAGAAAATTGCAGACTCGGTTTTATTGAGTCTGTTCATGAGCAGTAATTGAAAGTGCAACACTGCTCATGTCCCCTAGCACCGGCTTAAGTGGTATTCAATTTTCAGAAGAAGTACTGAAATTCATGATCTCGAAGGATCAGAAGGTATCACAACACTGAGAATGAAGTACGGGGCGACGTTTTACGGTCGCCACACAAGCACTTAACACCTGCTGTTGTGAAGATTATAAATTCTGAAGGGAGGTGATCCCCCGAGAGCAAATTTTGTTAAGGACGTTAATGTTTGTATAAGTTCCGGTATCTAGACAGGTGATAGCTTAATGCAGGTTGAAAGTCATGCTGAAAGGAGCTTTCTGCATGACTTCCACCCTACATATATACGGTACACGTAATTAATTTTACGACATATTCAAGTCTCAAGCGGACGTGTTTCCGTTGATTTCCGAAGTAACAGAAATTCTCTTTTTTGTCGATACATAAAAACAGTTCCTTACCATGTGCTTTAGCTCTAAGTTTCAAGTCAAATAGCTTTCGGTTCTGAAGTTATAATGTGACGCAAATGTGGCGAAATATGAGCAGATATGTGGAAAATCGAATTTACTGACATTTGCAAACAGTGTAGACACAGATCAGAGTACTGATAGAGGAGCTGTCCGATCAAGGTATGCACTGTTTGTAATTCCAAATCCTCTGATAAACGTAAGCCTTTGTTACCGAATTGACTCTTTGGTTTATAGTCTATAACACCGATGGTTCATTCCACTTTTCATTTTCATTAGTATATGTATATATGAAACAGAAGTCCAGATAAGATGGGTAGATTTCAACATTTTCAATAATAGCTTCCTTATTTGTTCACCAAACCCTATACCGTGGCCACTCTTTAGAATCGCCTCTTCGTCTCTGAGAAACGATTCTAAAGAGTAGTCACATTATAGGGTTTGATGGAGAAATGATAATTTTAGTATTTGGGCACGTACCTTTACCCGTAGCTCTGTTTAAAGTGTTGCTCCTTTGACCATCGATATCAATAACTAACTTGGCGTTACTCTTCGGGCATCAAAAGGTCTTTCGCTTCATATAGCACTTAGAAATAGCTATTAACTCACTACAATGTCCAGTCGAGCGGCACAATGTGTTCCGATAGACCACTCACTGATTGACCAAAACTTAAATGAATCTCCATACCTTCTGATCAAGCCATGAAATTAGATCGAGATGATGTTTGTATTTTTGTCGTCCTATATGGAACACGATTTTATTAGTCTGCCCATATGTACATTGTATGGTGCATTTATTGGTCTGGAAAGAAAGACTTCAATAGCGTCTGATCGTAACAGAAAGTGCACTAATACCGATGAAAGACAGATGTATCCGAAATGCTACAGAAGAATGAAATAACTCGCACTTAGTGCAGAGAAAAGAAGGTTTTGTTCACAATTGACGCTCTAGCAATAGAACAGACATCAGAGTTTTGGATAAGGATGAGCACCCAAATACTGAAGTCGTCATTTCTCCACCAAACCCTATACTGTGACCACTCGTTAGAATCGTCTCTTCGAGACGATTCTAAAGAGTGGTCAAAGTATAGGGTTTGGTGGAGAAACAAAGGAGTTATTCTTGAAAATGTTTTAAATTTCGCATCTTATCTGGAGCTCTGGACTCAGCTGTAGATAAGAGGCTTGCTTATCTATCAAAGTCTTTTATTTTTCAGCCAATCCCTATCTTACAGGTATTTACTGGAGTCCCATCTCAGAGTACACTGTAGTGAGTACCAGCAATATAGGGGTTGGCGGAGAAATACATTTTTTAATCCAGATTTCCTGAATGGTAACCTTTTACTATATGGAAATTCATGTAAGAAATAGTAATTAAATTAATTGTAATAATAGCACATGGATACGGGAAGTTTTGGTCGTGACACAAACAACATAATTATATCTATATCTTATCATAGCAAACAGAGTATACTATAGGAGCCGTCTGATCTGGGTCTACTCTGTTTGCAAAGGCCGAGAAAAGGGGCGTGTTTATGGAGTAAAGGGTTAAGGGTTCTGGTTAACAGTATGTCATCATTTCTAATTGTGTACACGATTAACCCATTTGCTCCCACGATCCCATATATGGGACGTAGACAAACAGTGTAGACTCTGATCAGACGCCGATTAGGTAAAGTGACCTTGTCGACTCCGACTCCATATTTGAGTTTGTTTTCTGTTTTATAAACTGGAGTGAAGATAAATGATTTATGTTTGAATGAAATTTATTGAAGGAAAACATAATAACCCATTTGCTCCCACGATCCCATATATGGGACGTAGGCAAACAGTGTAGACTCTGATCAGACGCCGCATAATGTGGCGTCTGATCAGAGTCTACACTGTTTGCTGATATGAATTTCAATATAAAACTAAACGAAATTGAAAATTTAGGTCAGGCTCCCCTTAGATAAAAATTGGACTAATGCAATACATGTATATAAACATGGAAGAATCCACTGGCAGCAGATGGGTTAATAGTTTATTGACCCTTTACTTCATGAAGGTAAGAAGTAATTTGGACATGGCTATTTATGAGCTTTATACATGTATATAGATAAGCCTATGAACAGAAAGGTATTGGCCCTTATTATTGCTTTCGAAGAATGCAATATAGCGATCGGTCGTTTTTACGGCAAAGAGTTCACTATTTCTTGTGAACATGCGCAAGAGAAAATAGTTCTCTTCAATTCTAAACTAGTTTTGTTGTAAATTGTTCATTAATTTATTTACTTTTCATGCATTTAATAACACTTCGCTTTGTCAGATAACTTCTAGTCTACACAAGATCAACCTTTTAAAAGCTTGAATTATTGAATATACTCCCAAAAAACGCGAACGAATATCGGTATGACTAAACGCCGGATCCGACCAGATATGAAGTTCATATCCGCGGATATGAGTTGCGCAAGCTTGAAAATCAGCATTTATCATATACGCGTATATGAACCTCATTCCTGGTGTTTAGTTAAACATTCGCAACACATTGGCGTTTCTACAGCAGCAATAGCTTGTCTGTAAATTATAAATTTCTTCTCCGCCGATAGCAAAGACTTCCCAACTAGAAAACCTGTTGTGTTTTTCATTGATCAATTACCTCTCCGCCGATAGGGAGGGAGGGGGATTTTTTTTATATCGACACCGTGTACGTGATAAAACGCTAACCGCATTTCTATACATCCGTCTAACCTAGAGATCCGAGTAATCCGTATAGCGTTTATGAATCGCAGTGTCTGTACTTTCGCTTTCAGACCAGCAGTACCACAACAATTTCTTTCTATTAGCGTAATTTTACTGATGAAACACGATAGAAATGCCAACTTCTCTTGCAGTGTTAACAGGCTAGTATGCGTATTACTCTCTACAATGGATTTAATTAGTTTCTCCACAAACCGAGATGGAACTTTCCATTCATGCCATTGTCATCGCAAAAATGCGAGACATACATGTAGGCTTCTTCATTTACAAAAAATGCCGATGATATCTTTATCTACCAAAAGTCCGATCATATTTGTCTTGGTTAATGGAATAGTTGAGATTTACTGTGATTTCTGATTTATAATGTTTTTTTATGAAAACTCATTGATGACGTGTTTACAATTTTAGTAATAGCCAAGAGTTATGCAGTTGCAGACAAAACACACAAGAAAAACACCATTAAATTATCAGAACTGCATGAAATGCTTTTAATTGAATTGTACTGTCACTTGATAGAGAAAATATGAACATGTTAAATGTTATGTTGATATTTTCTGACCTTTTCCCCATAAGCATTCATTTCACGCTTATTTTTCCCCTCCGGTAAGGCCATGCCCTTTCCCTAAAATCAAAGAAAAAACCCTGGGAGATGTCATAGCAAAGAACATTTGACAACAAATTTGATATGAAATAGCCAGAGATGATATCATTCTTGGCCATCAATATCCTGATCTGATGGAAATGAAGTTATATTTTAAAAAGGTGTAAAACAGTGTCTACTCTGATCATGTATATTTACAGGGGTTAGTCTCCGTTTGGCTATTTTGAATAGACCCAGTAATGATAGAACAATTATAGAATTCATTTGAAAATGATTTATCTGTAATCTTGAGTGTTAATAACAAAATGCTGTCAGTCCAAATTTCAAGAATAAATTGGAATATAAAAGTTGGGATTCATATAAGTTTATGATCAGTGGAATTCATGGTGGAGTTTTGATAGGATAAAACATCATATGGATTATTAGGAATTAACTGTACATTTGATATCATTATGAATCAACCAAGATTTTGGATTAATGTGTGTGTGTTTGCATACATGTATATAAACCCGAACAAAATTTAACTAAAATTTCATACTACATTGTCTAAACAGTAGTTAAAATTCTAGGATTCGTAATTAATAAGGAGGGTAGTGCTTTGAAATACACAACAGCATTTGATATTGCTTTGATATGAATTGAAAGATGGACACTGTCACTCAGCATTGCATTTCTGACTTGGTGAGGTCAAGGACTGTCTGAGTGTTACTAATAACCACTTTGCTTATGGTTTGACTGTTGCTACAGTCTGTCATATTTTTAGTATTACATTAAACAATTCCAAGACGTCAAAAATGGTGATTAACATGTACAGCAACTTCTTCCCTTACACTTAACATCCTTATCAAACTCGAAAGCAATTATGGCTGTTCAGGCCTTTGATATAAACTGTACAATCTAGGCCCATATTCATAAAGCTCCTTATGAATATTTTAACCTTAGGACAACTTAAGGAAAATATTTCTGTATGCGTCTGTAGCATAACTAAAGAGTAAAATTTCATTCAATGACTTCTAGAATATTTGGTTAAATTTATATGTGAAATGCAGCTTTATTTTTCTGAAATATATTTTCTTGTATTCATTTTATAAGGCTAAGGAATATTCAAGAAACTAAGAAATTTTCTTAAGTTTCTTCTTATGAGCTTTATGCGTACGGCACCAGATCTTTATAATCAAATAAGTAAATAGAGCAGACCTGGGGCCGTCTGATCTGGGTCTATTCTATTTGCAAAGACGTTAAAATGCGTATGTATGGAGTAAAGGGCTGATATTGAATACTCATTCAAAATTCCTGAATGGCCGCTTAACACATTTGCTCCCAGTGAGTTCTTCCATGCTTATATATTGGATTACTCCATTTTTTATCTAAGGAGTGCATGACCTAAATTTTCAATTTCGTTTTATTTTATATTGATATTCCTATCAGAAAACAGTGTAGACTCTGATCAGACGCCGCATTATGCGGCGTCTGATCAGAGTCTACACTGTTTGCCTATGTCCCATATACCGTATGGGATCGTGGGAACAAATGGGTTAAGACAAGTTCTACCGTGTAAGCTAGCACGTGTGTTATAATACGGTCGTATATTAACCGTTAGATCTGACATGTCGTTTTTATTTATAGATGACCCGTAGATTGGGATAATACCGTTATTGTATTAGGTGAGCTCAGCATTGCGCCGACTATTTCTACTTGTACTATTTATTTTATCACTACAATGAATAGGCAATTGGACTTTGAGTCTGACCAACTGCACGAGCTTCACGAGAAATTCGCTCGTCAATTTAAGCAAAACCCTTTTGTATAGAATGGAATAGTTTGGAAAAACCCCAATCTATTAATAAAAACGACATGCCACTCCTACTTGCTAATATACCAGAACACATTGGCACATGTGTAGATAAAATGAAGCGTTCTTGGAATCTAAATATGGAACAAAACTGTGAGTACAATTGAACTTCGATATCTCGATCTTGGATAACCCGAACATTGGGATAACTCGAACTAAAAGTTCAGTCCTTCCAAAACTGACAATACAGATTTGCTCTAATATATATCATTACACATATCTACGAACACATGTGACAGCTTAATGCAGGTCTAAAGTAATGCTGAAATATTCTACCGGAGCTTTCAGCATTACTTTAGACCTACATTAAGCCGTGAACTTGAGAAATTGATAATGTAAGAAATCGGATAACTCGAGTTCTGTTAACTACAATTAATTGGTATATCCCCATGACGTTCGAGATATCGAAGTTCAACTATTAGTAGTAGGACAGTGAAATACCATACACATATTCCCATAAATTTGATGTCAATGTATCGATGGCACCGATTTTATGTTTTCCAGTTTTTGGCAAACGTCGAGCACGTTCTAGTACCGTATGTGTTTGCGATGTGTTTTGCAATAATGTTTTGTTCTAGAACAAGACAGTGACAATGTAAATACAGTAAAATCTCGATTATTCGAATATTTTTGTTTAGAAGAATTTAGAACCTTTTAGGCAGGTGGCTGCTTAATGCATGGTGAAAGTCATGCAGAAAGCTCCTAGAGGAGCTTTCTGCATGACTTTCACCATGCATTAAGCTGCCGCCTGTCTTATAGATAAAAAATGATACGTATTCTAGTGTTCGAATAATCGAGATGTTACTGTAATTATTATTGATTTACATCATTTACGAAATTAATTGCTCGAGGTTATGTGCTGTTATCAATGACGCATTTTGTATAGAGATATAATACTGAAGAGAAACTTGTATCTTTGAAATATGTATTTAAGCTCCTATTTCGGTATCTATCAGATAGTTTAAGACAAAGTTATGTGACAACGTTTTGAATATGATGGAAACATTTCGTGTAGGTCGGATACAGAACATTTGCTCTTTGACCATCCGAGAATAGCTTAAGTTTGATTAATATTGGCCACTGAGTTTTAATTAGGTTTTCGTGAAATATGTTTTTTTGTGGAAGATAAAGCACCGACACCGGCATATATATCACCTTCTTCTCATTCATTTATAACATTAAGTGCAATCTACACTTCCAAATATATTGCAGGCACATATTTGTCTCCGATACGTAGTAGCCTCACAGCGGTATTATATTCGTTCTTTAACCCTTTACTCCATGAATATTCAGGCAAACATAATGACAACATGAATATTAATCAACTGAATCTTTATAATGGGACAATGAAAATATGGTGAATTTTTGTATTTTTGTCATAACAGAAGATGTAAAATCAGATTAATATGATATCGTAAGCAAACAGAGCATACCCTGATCAGACGGCTCCTATATGAGCCGTCTGATCTGGGTCTACTCTTTTGCAAAGGAACGCATAGAAAGGCGTATTTATGGAGTTAAGGGTTAAATAATACAAATACATGCTGAAAAAATGACGAACATTCCTACAAATCTTGTGGTGGATGTTTTTCCAATTTCACTGGCGTTTACGCCCGTGAAACAATTCTTGAAAGGTTTCAGAAAATTATGGATTTGTCGTAACCTTTCTAGAGTACAGAAAGCGACTATCTAAAGAGGCATACTGCTGTGACTTCAGGTGGTGGCTTAATGCAGAACGAAAATAATGCCAAAAGTTCTTGCGTTTTCTGCGTTTGTTTCACCCTGCATTAACCCTTCGCTTGCTGAAAAGACAGTTCTCCTTCTTTACCCATGCCCTGTTGTATAATAGCATATATCTTCACTGTGTAGAAGTATTTCGCTGTGCAATCACTGCTGTGGAGTGCACTGGTTGCACAATCAACTTGTAAATAGTGCAGACCCTGATGAGACAGCTCCTGCAGGAGCTGTCTCATCTGGGTCTTCACTATTTTCAGGTAGGTATATTGACGTGAATAGCAAGCGAAGGGTTAAGGAAGACACCCATGTTTTTATCAATTATGTGCCCGCTTCAAGGTTGTTCTACGGCAAATCCTTAAAGATGGAGGAGGTTTTCTACAGGCAATAGCTCAGCAGGAAACATGATAACAGGCACGATGTGCATTTTATGTTTTCTTATTCCATCGGAAGCCTATTACGGAAATGTTGAAGAGATGTTTGTCTATTGATGGATGATGTTCAGTATGAATTGATAGCTTGTAGGATGGAAATCGGATTTGGCGTTCGGTTTACGAGATGAAAGTTAATTGATATGTACAGACATTGGCGTGTCTTTTCCCCAGATGCATTTTGCATGATACATGTATGTCTTGAGCAGCATTACCCTCTTTCTATAACGGCATTCGATAATTAAAATATATTACTACATGTATATAAACCAGAATATATAAACAGCAGAGTGTTGTGATGATTTTTTATTATGCAAAGTCATCGAATATGTTGGATTGACCCGTATGTCTTGTCCTGTTGGATAGTAGTGTGTCGTAATGAATTTGTATTGTGTATAGTTATCGAACACTTTGGAATTGAACCGTGTCATGGTCAGGGTAAAAGCGTGAATAGTGTCTCTATATGAAAGTCTTTGATCACATTATTTAAGAATTGACTTATGTTTTCACCTCACAATTTGAAAAAATGACGGGTTCCAATATGAGACATTGATTGGTTTTCCTTCAATAATATAAGGATAAATTGGTTAATGTAAGAATCGATGAAACTTGTAATTGCAGACGCTGGCTCAACCCATTCCCTCATAGGCTATTTTAGACACAGCCTGTTTGTGTATTACTAGAGAAAAGGGATTTTTTTTAGAATTTTGTAGTTTAAAGACCATTGTGATAAATAGAGCATTTGCTCCTATGGAGCAAATGCTCTATTTATCACAATGGTTCCAAAAAGTGACTTTCACAGAAGCGTCAAAAGGCGTCAATATTAGGGAGTGGTTTAAATGTATGTTTTCATCGAGTGTTTTAACCGCCCACGTATTCCCAGTATATTATTTAAGAAAAAAAACCCGTCCTAATCTTATTTTGAAACCCATCTATTTTTCATGTGGATGGGGTACAGCGAACAAAAATATTTTTGGTACAATTCATAGGCATATATGGGTTCAGGAGTCCTCTAATCTGGGCATAGACTGTTCGCCTATGTCGTTGTAAGACACACGGGACACCAATAGGTTAAATTTTGTCAGACTAAGCTGAGTCAGTAGGTGAACAACTGTCACAGAAAAGAATCTATACGACTTTATGCGAAATCTAAGAGGCATTGTCCCTGTAAATATTTTCCAAATCAATTGTACATACTGAGTATGTAATATAATCATCAAACATGACCATCTGAAGGAACTGTGTGGAGTATTTAGTTCAGTCGGAGTTTTAACAGCCCTTGCAGTACAACTGTTAAATGGTGGAGTGCATAGGCATGAACTCATTCTCTCCTATACCAATTTTTAGATCCAACCTCTTTGAATAAATTTACCGAAAAGGATCATTTACTAGAGAAAAGGGAAACTGTTATAATTGTGTAGTTTAGAAAACATTGTGAAAATAGAGCATTTGCTCATAGGGAGCAAATACTCTATTTATTACAATGGTTTCCAAAATGACTTCTATAGAGGCGTCAATATGTGTCAGTAGGAGGGAAGATTGATCCTGTTGTGAACGAGTTATCCCTTTGCCTAATAAATATTCATGAAAAAGATATTAACGTAATATATATCTATATACCACTTTTTGTAATGCATATGAACATCGAATATAGAATAGTTTGGCCACGGCAGAAACTAGGTCAGTACAATTATGAAGCAAACAGAAAAGAACCTTAGCTATGTCTCCTCTGGTGCAAAGGCGTTGAAAGATGATTCTATCTATACTACAAAGGGTTAAACACAATTGGTTCGTTTACATCTTTCAAAAATTGAGATTTATCGAGATTTGGGAGCAAAATGCTTTCTGTAGTTTCCATAAGTTGAGACTTTGTGAAACTCTACATATACAGTAGAACCTCTCTGAAGCGGTACTTGATTTATTGAACAAAGGTGTCTTAAAACGCACGAGGTTGCTTACAGGCTGGGTCCTAGTCATGGTACAGGGCAAAAGTAACACAGAAAGGTCATAAAGAAATTATCTGTGTTACTTTTGACCTGCATTAAGCTGCCTTACAGACCAATAATCATCTTTTTGATGGTCGCTTAAGGCAAACTTCTACTGTATAATCGATTTGAATGAGAGTGTCTGACCAAATATGATACCAGCTTGATTACTGATGCGAGTCACATATCCGTGTTTACCCTAAGTATTCAGACACGCAGGCTCTGCAGACTCGTAATTAGACCTATTTTCGATAGCCGCTTAATCCATTATATCATATGCTATTTCTAGATACAACCTATTGTATAAATCTACCGAATTGGAGCATTAAGTAGAGAAAAGGAAATTTATGTAGTTTGAAACCATTGTGATAAATAGAGAATTTGCTCCTATAGGAGCAAATGCTCTATTTATCACAATGATTTCACAAAGTGACGTTTACAGAGTCGTTAAAAGTCGTCAATATGAGGAAATGGGACAAACGTCGTCAATATGAGGGAATGGGTAAAGGCAGATTCTACTGTACTTGATATTACGTAATATGTGGCACGAGAGAGGACATTTGTTAATGCAAATTGCTAAATGAAACAAATAAAGCATTTCACAGTTTTTATGAACATCATTGTCTCTTCTATCCAGTATCAAATTTGAAATGCGACCTTTTTCATGTTCGGTCTCATTTTCTCTTCAAATAAAGAGCGAAATGCCTTTATCGTTGACAGCATGTATTTGACCTATATTTTGGGAGATTTCGAAATGACACGTTGTGGAAAATGTAACTGTAATTGTCAATACACAAAATACCACTTATGCTGAATTATATTCTCAGACCGGTACTTTTCTCGAAACTGTAACAGTGCAAGATATTATTTAGATCTGTCAGCCGCAATTAGTCGAGTGCGTCTTTGAACGGGTCACAGTTAGCTCCTAAATCAGCGTGCCTTTGTTTGTAACATTAAATTGATTTCCTCAATGATCAAGGGTATCTAATACACAGCAAAACCCCTCTAAAGCGACCGCCAAAAGAGGCCTAATTCTGGGACTTAAAGATAGCTGGTTGCTTAATGTAGGACGGAAGTAATGCAGAAAGCTTCTCCAGGAGCTTAAACCTGTTTTTAAACACACTCATGTGTTTGTTTATAAGTAGTAACTTTAAGTGGAGTTTGGTGTAATTTGTAATACAAGTCAGTCATGATGTGTCTTTTTTTCAATTTGACTGGTTTTCTTGCGATATACTTCTTTTCATGATATAAACAAATAGTTAATGTCATTGTTAGGCATTTTAAAAACACATTGCAAGTAGAGAATATCACTTTAAATAAATGGTTTAAACATCTTCCATATCCGAGTTGTTATTGGTACATTACAAGTGTCTACAACAGTTGATTTGGTTACGAGTAGGCGTTGGGAAATAACTCGAGATTTATCATGTTCCTTTGAAAAAGTAAATTAGCCTTTTATGTATTTCTTCCTTGGTAATCTATTATTCAAAGTCATGTCATAACCTTGCCTATAAATATTATATGCACGATTAGCCCTCAACATATAATAATAACCGAAGTGATACCAGAAAAAATGTTGCTTATATCGTATTTCTGTTTTCTGATAAAAGGATCTGAAGGAATGTAAATGTAAAGTTTTCTCTGCATAGAATCGCAAGTGACTGAAATTATTGCATTGCCGCAAAGCGAACAATGGCGGTTTGATTTACGTGTGGCATCTAACCAGTTATTGCAGGCCATAAAAGGTAATGGGGGTCTTCTCTGTGTGTTATATGGTATGCACCGAACTAAATGTTACAATACAACCTCGGTAATTGGAACACTGAAAAAAAGTATAATGTATCGGTTTTTAACCCGTTCCCTGTTCTATATTTAGGGCAATTTTCAGTACTTACTGCATATTCATTAACAAAATAGTTTTAAAGAATTCTTGAAGGTGGAACATTGTAGACATTTTAGAAAGTAAAGAAACAGATCTATCAAATTCTACTAGCAAACAGAGTAGACCCTGATCAGACGGCTCCTCTAGGAGCTATCTGATCTGAGTCTACTCTGTTTGCAAATGCGCGAAAACACGTTTGTATGAGGAAAAGGGTTAAGACATGCAGCAGCTTCATGCAGGGTGGAGGTCATGCGGAAAGCTCCCAGAGGAGCGTTCCGTATGACTTCCACTCTTCATTAAGCAGCCGCCTGTCCAATAAGTCCCCATGTCTTGTTTACTTATGATTCGAATAAGTGATATTCTACTTTTTTAGCTCCACTTTTTCAAAAAGTGGAGCTATTGTCACGACCCTCTCGTCGGCGTCGGCGTCGGCGTCGGTGTTGGATAACCTTTTTGTTAAGGTCCTTTTTCTCAGAAACCATCAAATATATTTGGTTCATATTTGGTATGTATGTATACTATCACACGGGGAACCCACTTCACAAGATTAAGTAACCCTACAATTAATTTTGCCATAGTTATGCCCCTTTTTCGACTTAGAATTTTCATTGTTGGTTAAGTTTTATGTTCAGGTACATGTGTCAGAAACTGTCCAAGATATTTGGTTCAACTTTGGTATACATGTTAACTATTACAAGGGGGACCCATTTCACAAGGGCAGGTAACCCTAAAATTAATTTTGCTATAGTTATCTCTCCTTTCTGACATAGACTTCCACTACACTATCGAGCACTAAAGAAAGTGGAGCGCACTGTCTGTGGACAGCTCTTGTTATATTTTCCATATACACGGACGCATGTTTTGTATTCACATTATTAACCCTTTACCTGATAGAAGCGGCTTTTAGCGTGTTTGATTTATTCCTCCGCTGAAGAAAATAGTTCAAATTCATACAGTCATGAACATATTGCATAATAAATATTTTCTATATCCTAGTAGGTGGTAGCTTAAAGCAGGCTGAAAGTAAAGCAGAATGCGCCTTAAGGCGCATTCTGCTTTACTTTCAACCTGCTTTAAGTGGTCATATGTCTTCAAAACTAGAAACAGGCTATTGGGTAAAGGGTTAAAGACGACATTATTTAATAGTAGCTGGGACATTCTAATTTGTCTGCATTTAAACTTTAGCCTGCTGAGCTAAATATCTTAACCCATTCACACTTAGGCTATTTTTAGACCCAACCACTTTGAAAATATCTACCGAAAAGGAGCATTTACTAGAGAAAAGGTAAAGTTTAGATTTGAGTAGTCTTGAAACCATTGTGATAAATAGAGCATTTGCGCCTATGGAGCAAATGCTCTATTTATCACAATGGTTTCAAAAAGTGACTTTTACAGAGGCGTCAAAAGGCGTCAATATGCGGGAATGGGTTAACACAAGTTTTCACTTACTGCATTTTCAAATCTCAAGCTATAATCATTTCGTCTACCAAATACAATCAGACTGTCAAATAAGATCCTGGAATCAAACTGTTTGCAAAGGTAAGCATGCAACCCTTGACGATGAGTTTTGTATTCACGTGAATTTATCAAACAATCATACGCCATGAATATCTGATTTGCGTCTGAATATCAAATTGGAATTTTAAGCGTATTTCGATTTATGGTTTGAATATATGGATTAATCCCTATGTGCTTTCAGAAGAAGAGTCGTTTGATCTAGGTCTATTCTGTTTGCAAAGGCATTAAATAGCATTTTAACCCAATTATACCCACGGTCCCATATATGGGATATAGGCAAACAGTGTAGACTCTGATCAGACGCCGCATAATGCGGCGTCTGATCAGAGTCTACATTGTTTGCTGATAGGAAATTCAATATAAAACAACTCGAAAGTTTAGACCAGGTACCCCTTAGATCAAAAATGGACAAATCCAATATATAAACATGGAAGAATCCACTAGGAGCAAATGGGTTAATGAGCTAACGGGTTACTTTAATCAGCAATGTAACTATGGCAACTGCTTATCTCTTTGGTATCTATGTTCTGATACAAACTTATTTTGGAGCCCGAAAACTGAAACATATTCAAAAAGGAGTAAATGCATACTACTGCAAAACCCGCTAATGCGACCACCTAAAAGATGTATAATTCTAGGTGCTAGATGCAGGTGGCAGAAAGCTCAAAAATTACTTTTGTACTGCATTTAGCAATCACCTGCTTATAAAGACACCAAAGTTTATTCATTAAGTGGTCGCATTAGAGGGATTCTACTGTATAGAGTTAATTCAATATGTCATACCTTTGGGCTTAGCATGGAACTTAACGCTTTCGCTGCCAAAATGTGTCGTCTACAAACTTTACCATCTGCTATAATTTTCATTTGTCTAATTTTACTTCATTTCTGTTTCGAAAACATTCAGTTTGGATCATGATGAGACGCCGAATTAGCTGGATATAAATTGCAGTAAAACCTCTCTAAACCGGGCGCGAAACAGGTGCCAGGTTAATGCAAGGTGAAAGTCATACAGAAAGCTTCCTGCATGACTTTCACCCTGCAATAAGCAGCCACCTACCTGAAAGTACCTAATTTCTTCTCTGCTAGGATTCCGGTTTAGAGGGGATTTACTGCATTGCATTTGTGGTATGCGCATTGTCCATTCTCTCTTATTGCCAGACATCTTTTTTAAGCAGTGTATCGAATTAATATACTGGAAGATGTAGCTTCGTTGCACCACTGGACAGGAAATTGACAGATATCAAGATGTTATTCTTTGTTCGTTTTTTCTGTACAAACGTGGAATTAATTGATCAATGAAGACATTTGCGTGTCTTTTCAAATTTTGCATTTGTATATTATTGCCTTATTTGCATGATATGTCGCAGTGTTTCAGTAGAACAAAATATGTGGTTTATATTTGCATTGTATTCATCTTAGATTTCTTCATGTATATATGGAAATTCTAGTAATAGTAAGCTGTGTTATGCATTTGCTTGTATATCTGAGAATAACTTGAAAGTTATTTATTTTACGATCAATTGTCTTTGTTTATATTTACATCTTTAACCGATTACCTCATAGGCTATATTTAGATACAACTTCTTTGTATAAATTTACCGAAAAGGAGAATTAACTAGAGAAAAGGATTTTTTTAAGAATTTTGTAGTTTGAAACCATTGTGATAAATAGAGCATTTGCTCCTATAGGAGCAAATGTTCTATTTATCACAATAATTTCACAAAGTGACTTTTACAGAGTCGTCAAAAGTCGTCAAACGTATGAGGGAATGGGTTAACAAGTGATCGTGGATACCGGAGTATAATAAGCTTTGGCGTGGTAGTACATAATAGTTGGACGGCAACTGTATAGACAAACTAATAGTAGGGCGGCAACTTTAACGACAATCTAATACATGTAGTAGGATATATAAAGTATTTCCCTCAATTGTTATTTTTAGACACAACCTCTTTGAATAAATCTACTGAAAAGGAGCATTTACTAGAAATAAGGACAATTCTAGAATGGTGCAGTTTTAAACCATTGTGATAAATATAGCAACTGCTCTATAGGAACACATTTTCCATTGTTCACAATGGTTTCCAAAAGTGATTTTTACAGAGGAGTCAAAGGGTGTCAAAATGAGGGAACGGGTTATGCAGGAGAGCGTTAAACCACTTTTCTCCACCAGCTATTGCATAATGATTACTGGAGTAATTGATCACTGGCGCCTCCTGAGAAATTAAAAGAGTGTTTAGGCCGGATTTAAACAGGCAGATGACAAAAGTAGAATAAAATCAATGTTTACCCGGCGGTATTTTCAATCTGAATGGAGGCTGAAACGTTTGTAAATATATTTCACGCCAGTAATTTCTGGTCATAAAATACATTAAACATACCTTCAGTACTATTAAGTATTCGGACAGACAAACAGATATACGTACTAGGTAAATAGTATAGACTCAGATCAAACGGAATCTGAGAGAGTCATGTGATCATAGTCTACACTATTTGCTAATATGAACTTTTTTGCTGAAGTTATGAGAACGGTGCGAAATTGTAATCATTCAGATTTACAAACCGACGAAGAGGGGAGATAGGATGTACGAATATCTAGGATACTTAGCTTAATTAATGGCCTGGCAGGTGGTAGCTTAATGCAGGTCAAAATTATTACAGAAAGCTCATATAGGGACGTTCTGTATTACGTTTGCCCTGCATTAAGCAATCATCTGCTTTTAAGACTCCTATATCACTGGGGGCCAACAATGTATTATCACCAAAAGATTTGCTACGACAATTTATATGGATATTTTAGACCAATTGTTTTCCTACGAAGCCGGTGTATATATTAGGAAATGCTTTCCTACGAAAACAAAGTTGCCTTCGTAGAAAAACAAATCTATATATAAATTATCGTAGCAAAACATTTGATAATAATACGTAGTTGGCCCCCAGTGTATATCCAATATGCGACTCCTATGTTCTATAAATGAATGGCCGCTAAAGACAGTATCTACAACAATCTCAACAAGTAGTAATGATAATTAGGATATTATTAGTTTAACCCATTACCTCATAGGCTATTTCTAGATCCAGCCACTTTGAATGAATCTACCAAAAAGGAACATTAACTAGAGAAAAGGAATTGTTTAGAATATTGTAGTTCTGAAACCATTGTGATAAATAGAACATTTGCTCCTTAGGAGCAAATGTTCTATTTATCACAATGGTTTCAAAAAGTGACTTTTACAGAAGTCGTATTTATGGGGTTAAACATGTTTATTTCTGAAAGGTACATATATCAACTTACCACTAGATTTAGAGTAAGGATTGGATAGAAAGCAATAAATATTAGGGATTTGCTAGGCAGATGACAAAGGTAGAATAAAACCAATGTTTGTCCTGTGATACCTTAATTCTGAAACATCCATAATAATTCACACCTGAGTGATCGAATATTAAATCTAAACTTTGTTCATTTTAGGAAGTCTGGTAAAAAGTAAAAGCTATCACATGTCGGACTGATTCTGTCATATAAACAAATGTTATATATATATTGTCAAGATGAATAACAGCAGATATTTTCTGTACTGTTTAATGTTCAAATATGTTATTCGAATTAACAAATCTACGATGATATAATGAAATAACAAATTAACCCATTCCCTCATATTGACGACTTTTGACGACTCTGTAAAAGTCACTTTGTGAAACCATTGTGATAAATAGAGCATTTGTTCCTATAGGAGCAAATACTCTATTTATCACAATGGGTTCAAACTACAAAATTAAAAAAAATCTTTTTCTCTAGTTAATAATTATTTTCGGTGGATTTATTCAAAAAGGTTGTATCTAAAATAGCCTATGAGGTAATGGGTTAAGTAATTATGTTAAGCCCTGTGGTGGTTATTACCACCAGTCAAGCATGTTAGCAGAGGTTCAGACAAGATGCGGAAATTTAAACATTTTCAAGAATAGCTCCTTTCTTCTCCACCAAACCCTACACCGTGATCACGCTTTAGAATACTCTCGAAGAGACGATTCTAAAGAGCGGTCACAGTATAGGGTTTGATGGAGAAATGACGATTTTAGTATGTGGGTACGCATCTTTATCTGGTGCTCTAATAATAAGATATTTTAGGAAGTCTGAAACCTTTTTAACCCATTCCCTCATAGGCTAAATTAAAGCCCAACATTTTTTAATAAATCTACCGAAAAGGAGGATTTAGTAGCAAAACGATTTTAGCTTTAAAATTGTGTAGTATTGAAAACATTGTAATAAATAGAGCATTTGCTCCATAACGGCAAATGCTGTATTTATCACAATGGTTTCCAAAAATGACTTTTACAGAGGCGTAAAAAGGCGTCAATATGAGGGAATGGGTTAAGTCCTTATAATGTTCGAAATATCAATTTACGAAATGATGACCCCCGGTAGTTCGGCAACATAAACACGCACCAAAAGCTAACGAGTGCGTGTTATGTTACCGCACCACCAGACCATAATTTCGTAAAATAAGTTTTCGAACATTATAAAGACTTACAAGTTATTAATCACACAGACTTTAGACTTCCTATTATCTGTTATTATTACATGTCACTGATTTCTTCTTAACTCTTTACTCGAACAAATACGCTATCATGTGCCTTTACCAACAGAGTAGACCAAGATCAGGATCTGCTCTTTTTGCTTATGATATCAAATATAAATGATTCTAAAGTTTCTGCAAGGGCCAAAATTCATGTGCTAATTAATATTCATGATGTGATTGTTTCTTACATGAATACTTATAATGAGGAAAATATTCCAAAATAGGGAATTAATATAATACATAAATACTTGAACTGCTCTGATCTAATATTTCGACCACTAAGGGCCTTTTTCAAAGATTATCATGTCAAAATACACGTCACATTTTTGTTACATGCATTCAGCCATAAAATCAAATGGCTGAATGCATGTTACAAAAATGTGACGTGTATTTTGACATGATAATCTTTGAAAAAGGCCCTTAGTGGTCGAAATATTAGATCAGAGCAGTTCAAGTATTTATGAATACTTATAGGCAAACGGGTTATATTGACCCTTGCATTTCGAAACTTTAACGATATGCTTGTAAACAAGTTCGGTTTCTTGGTTTCCTTGAAAAATAAGTTTAACCCTTTCCCTGTTCTATCTTTATTCCAAATTTCAATAACTACTGAATATTCATGGACAAACTAGTTATAATGAAATATGGAAGGTGGAACATTGTAGCCAGTTTTGAAAGTAAGGAAACAGATCTTTCAAATTATATAAGAAAACAGAGCAGACCCTGATCAGACGGCTCCAGTAGGAGCCGTCTGATCTGGGTCTTCTCTGTTTGTAAATGCGAGAAAATACATTTATATGAAGGAAAGGGTTAAATAACATATAACCTATTTACCCAATTACTTGTTTTGGCCCTTTATCTGATAGAGACACTTTTTGTCATTTAGGGGCTGTCTGGTTTGATCAGCATCAGCTCTGTTTGCTTATGGAATGATATAGATATCAATCTACAATTGGCCAAAATACTTATATTCTTATGACAATAAAAAAATAAAAACAAATATTGTACAAGATTTCATTATTTCTTACATGAAAATTCATGGAGTATAAGGTTATAGATGGTTGGCCTAAATGGACATTTAGAACTCATTCGAATTACATGTCAATAGTTCCTGGCAGAAAACTATGTTTTTGATTAATCAGTAAAACAAATAGAGCAGGTCACGAACATATGTTATTCCAGTAAACCTCTAATCATGGTATTCACTGTTTGCCTTTGTCCCCTTTAAGGGATCGCGGGAGTAAATGAGTTAATACTACTTACGCTTGAAAACTCTGAATTGAGATACTATCTAAATTGCAACCCATGATCAAATTTACGTTGTCGTGCATTTGAGACCCAACCTTTATGATTAAATCTACTGAAAAAGGAGCATTTACTAAAACAAGAAGTATTTAGAATGGTATAGTTTTTAAACCAATGTGATGAATAGAGAATTTGCTCATATGGAGCAAGTGCTCTTTTTATTACAATGGTTTAAAAAAGATGGCTTCTACAAAGGAGTTAAAAGGGCGTTAGTAGGAGGGAATGGGTTAACCATATAATGGGAAATGATTTTTCACTTAAACTGTATTAAATTAAAGTTGTATGGGGCACTGATAAATTTAATTAGATTCAGCCGTTTGATAAGAGAAAACCATCACACAATAGATAAGACAATATAGGTAATTATCTTGACAGTTAACTTAACTGCATATAACAATGCAGATAATAATTTGAATAATCATGTATCTAATTAAATTACACTAATTCATGATTATTCGAACACTCACATACGCATCGTTATCGATCTTTAAGACAAATGGCAGTTTAATGCAGGGCAAACGTCTTGCAGAAAGCTCCTCTAGAAGCTTTCTGCATGACTTTCACCCTGCATTAAACATCCAACTGCATAAAAAGGTATCAATTCTTCTTTGCACAGGATGGGGTGAATTCTATATTGAACGCAAATGTATCTATGAAGGAATATGAAACAAAACACATATTAGTTGGTGAGGTTGAAAACACAATGTGTTTGCAGCTTCATGTTATTCGCTTCCAGTTCTTCCAATGTCCTCATAGATCCAGTATGTATATATAAAACGTTTGTTAAAATAATTATACAACTGTCTTCATTACTCAGTTGGCGGGTTCGATCCTAGACTTGGTTGTACACAATACTTTAATCCCTTGTATGCTAGCGGCGGAAACCCCTGGCATTTATTGCCTGTGCAAACAGTTTTGATCCAGATCATGCCCCACAAAACGTGAGACCAGATCTGAGATCACAATTGTTTGTCACTCAGACTAAACTTCTGCTAAAAAGTCAGAAAAAGAATTTATAGTAGTTTGATAGTAACCAGAACAACAGATTTATAAACGTGCGTATTCAATTACTAAAATCGTCATTTCTACACCGAGACGATTCTTAAGAGTGGACACAACATATGGCTTGGGTAAGGAAATAAAGAAGTTACTCTTGAAATTGTTCTTATTCATGCATCTTATAAGGGCCTCTGAGTATTGCTGATGACACAATTACCAAGCATGTCAATAGTTAAAATGACGTTTGTTGTCCCCTTGCTTAGTTCTCAGCATATGGGTGAATAGACCAATATCAATACCAATAATTGTGTTGACCGAATATATACGTTTAACCTATTTCCTCATATTGACCCTGTTTGACGCATCTGTAGAAGTCACTTTATGAAACCATTTTGATAAATAGAACGATTGCTCCATAGGAGTAAATGCTCTATTTATCACAGTGGTTTCAAGATTACAATATTCTAAAAGTTACATTTCCTCTATTAAATGCTCTTTTTGGTAGATATTTTCAAAGAAGTTGGATAAAAAAAATAGCCTATGAGGTAATAGGTTAAGAACCAGTACACGTATGATTTAAACACCGCATACTAGCTCCTGATAGTAAAATAAGGACGTGAAGCATGCCGACGAAACAAGGGTTGTACTTAACCTTGGAAATATTATATTAACAGTTCATCTCATGAATATTCATACAATAATTCATGATAGTTATTAACTGTTTTTGCAATGGCCAATAGACAGAGGAATGTTGAGTCATGGTAGAATTTGTAGGAACATATCTATATCATTTCATAAGCAAATATGTCACACTGTGATCAAAAGGTTCCTACAGGATCCATCTGATCTGGGTGCAAAATATGTGCCAATGCGTCTAAATGCGTCTAAAGGCCTCTTACAGCGTGTAAAATGCGTGTAAGGGAGAGTAAAGGCGCGTAACGGAGACTAAAGGCGTGTAACGGAGACTATAAGTGTATAACGGAGCATAATGTTAAATAATGGGTTAAATACATAGTACATAATTGTAAAAGTAGACTTCAAAGGATTTCATTTGGTAAATGCAGACATCGATATCCAAACAAAAGCACGCGAATGATTTTAACTACTGCCACATGCTCGTAAATAAACACAGCTCTTTTATTGCTGTAGATGTGGTCATACCAAATGATGCTTATGATTGCTTTTGATAAACCACTATTAACGCTAGATTAGGTACGCTTGTGTTTTCTCTTTTGACGTAATCCACTTTTACGGTCAATATCCCCCTCGTTTTACTCTTTTTGCTTGGCTTTAGCACTCAGCAATAATTATCGGTTTCTACCCATAACAATGTCCAACTGAGTGATGTAATGGTTTCCGACACACTATACCTTGATTCCCTCTCGAGGTAATTAGTTCCCGAACTCAGTTAGTAATTGATCGTGTCTCGCAGAAGCAGAGGCAGCTTGATTGATGTCATTTTTTGCTGTTTGTATCATAGTACAGTAGAAACCTTTTAAAGCCACCACTTAATAAATAGACGCTCGTGTCTTTTAAAGCAGGTGGTTACTTAATGCAGGATGAAAGTAATACAGAAAGCTTCTATAGGACATATGTCCTGCATTAGGCTACCACCCACCTACCATGATTTAGATGTATGTTTGATGGTCACATTAGAAAGGTTTTTTTTAATGTTTAAGGTTCATGTAAATATTGGTTCCCAAACAAGTCATGTTTCATATCGCAACTTATTTCTGATTCATTGCCGGTACTTGCAAAGGCAGTTATCTTTTTTATAATTAAATATTGGAAATATTTATATCGGAAATGAGCTTAAATTTTGCACTGTGTTACCGAAATGGGGATTATACCAAATATGGAGAAATTGCTGTCATCATAACTCCATCAGATACTCTTCCTTAGGTTTCCCTTAGGTATTTTGGAAGTAATACTCTCTATAATAAGGGCCACTAAATTGTGTTAATTAGTTGACATTTAGGGCAGGTGACCGCTTAAAGCAAGGTGAAAGTAAAACAGAACGCTCCTATAGGAGCGTTCTGTTTTAATTTCACCTTGCTTTAAGCAGTCACCTGCCTTGAAACACAAAATACTTGATGCAAGTTAGTGGCCGTTAAAGAGGGGTTTTACTGTATATAAATGGCACATGTCTACGAAGAAGCCAAGGAGTAATGTCAATTCAATAAACATAATACAGTTTATCACATACTTTACCATGTTGAAGTGCCGAAAAAGAGTGCCGTAAATCGCGGAAATGCACTTAGTCTAGTGCACATTTCATGCAAATAAGCTTGTACTACGCTGTAAACAATGGCCGAAACAGACGTCAGATATAGTCTGTGTCACTTTCCATGGCACTTTTTAAGAATTATGTGATAAAAAGAACGTTACATTCGAGTTCATTACAAATTGTTTTCATGAAACTCGTTTACTATAATGAATATTACATTCGCCAATTATAGTAAACTCGTTTCATCAAAACAATTTGTAATGAACACTCGTGTAAGATCCTCTATAAATCCCCTCTTAACTGAACGTTAAATTTGGTATGAATATACAGGTGGCAGTTTAATGCAGGGTGAAAATAATGCAGAAAGTTCCCCAGGAGCTTTCTGCATAACTTTCACCCTGCATTAAACACCCACCTGTCTAAATGTATCTAAATTCTTCTCTACTAGAATTCCGGTTAAGAGAGGTTTTATTGAAAAACGATATGTATTATGTGTCGATGATTGACACTATTCTCTAGCATCTCGAGCAGACATGTATAATTCATATTGTTATCATAAGAAAATGCTAAACATTACCGATTGTTTTAAATAATATATTTAATTGTTGTTACTTTGACTACAAATGACCGACAAAATAGCATGTTTGTTTCTTTCTGGTTCTTTTTTGTCATTTACTTAATTCTTTACCTGTTACGGACGCCTTGTCACGCATTTGTAAAGACAATATATCTTGATTAGAAGGACCCGTTTGATTCATGGTCTGCTATGTTTGCTTACAAAATAATATATACATTAAAGCCCATTCCCTCCTACTGGCGCCTTTTGACGACTCTGTAAAAGTCATTTTTTAAACCAGTGTGATTGACCAAAATGGTTTCAAAACTGCATAATTCTAAAACTCTCCCCTTTTTTCTAGTAAATGCTCCTTTTCAGTAGATTTATTAAAACAATGTAGGGTATAAAAGTAGTCTAGGAGTGAATGGGTTAAACATCAGTGCAAAGATGGAGCACTGTATTGTTACCTCTTGGCAATGCTCCGTTGCAACATATCATATTACGCTTTACCCCTATGTAAAATATGGTATATTCAATTACGGATCTGGCGTAATTTTCAGATGCTTCTGAGAATTGGTTGACTGAGGAGTCGGCATCCTAATCTAACACCCAGCTGTTTGCAAATGCGAGTCAAGTCTTAAATAACGGGTATTGCACGTTGTTATACAGTAAAACCTCTCTATAACGAACACTAAATTACATCAAGTATTTTTGTTAAAGGCAGGTGGCTGCTTAAAGCAAAGTGACAGTAAAACAGAACGCTCCTGTAGGAGCGTTCTGTTTTACTGTCACATTGCTTTTTTAAAAGCAGCCACCTGCCCTAAATACCAGCTAATTAACACAATTTAGTGGCCGTTATATAGAGGTTTTACTGTATATTAAGTGATAGTACATGATAAAAGTAAAGCAAGTCCGTTATTCCCACAAGAAAAAGATCCATTAGGAATATTGCTGGGATGTTTTCTTCAATTTTTTTTCTTATATCTGACTCCATACGTAACCCTTTTCATTAAAATTCAAGCTAGTTGGCACTCGGTCAATAGTTTCTCATACATATGATCGAATCGGAAATAGTAAAAAATGAGCAATTATCAAACTTCTGAGAAGCCATTATTTTTTTTCAAGGTAAAGTAAGTGTTGATAAGCAGGGTGTATTGTTGTTTGTCTTTGATAGAATCTTAATGTGAGTCATATACACGGTAATTAAATAACACAGGAGTCTGTGAAAGCAGGCGGTTAAATAATACACGGCAAAATTAATGCAGAAAACACTTGTACGAGCTTTCTGCATAACTGTTGTCTTGTATTAAGCTACCATCTTTTTAAAAATTCAGAATTGTACTTTTTGAATGGTCGTACAGAGTGACAGATAAGACACGTAAATTAAAACTTTTTTTTAAAAAAAGTAACTCGTTTATTTCTTCATCAAACCCAATGTTGTGACCACTCTTTAGAATCGTCTCTTCTAGACGATTCTAAAGAGTGGTCACAACATAGGGTTTGGTAAAGAAATGACGATTTTAGTATTTGAGTACGCACATTTATCTGTTGCTTTGGTCGTATTAGCGAAACGTTACTGTACGACCAAGATATCATGGGACATACACATATAAAGTGAGTCTAACGTCATTATTTCCTACCCAATATTCCCACTACTTATCATCGTTTGTCCAAGCGATATGTTCTCAAACAGAAGAATGCATAGCTCTCGATGAATTTGATAATTTTGAGGACCACAGAAAATGCACATTTAACCTGAATGCTTTTCCTGTTGAATATGCACGTCAGAAAAAATGACATCATGAATATTTTGAATATGCTGATTTTTTTTTATAATAATGACATATGTACAGATGAAGTTTTGGTATTGGTAGAAAGTTCATAACAATCCCTAACCAAACATAGCAGACCATGCTTAGAGTTCCTACTGGAGCTGTCTGATCTTGGTTCAATGTTTGTAAAAGCGTGAACATGCGTTTATATGAGGAGAAAGGGTTATACACATATCTAAATTGAGAAGGCATTATGTAAATATTCTAGTCGTATCAACAATTCGATTATCATAGTTTTGTGAGTGTTTTAGTGGGTCTTTGAAGCGAGATGACATTATATATAGATACAAATATATAAAAGATCATATATCATGTATATTTGCCAATGGTAATTTATCTTTTACTACATACATATACTGTTAAATCTCTCTAAACCGGGTGTTACATTTAGTATAAATATCGGTCTTGTAGACAGCTGGCAACTTAATGCAGGGTGAAAGTCATGCAAAAAGCTCCTTTAGGAGCTTTCTGTATGACTTTCACCCTGTATTAAGCAGGCACCTGCCTAAAAAGTATATAAATGCTTCTCGACTAGAATTCCGGTTTAGAGTGTTTTTTACTGTACTCATATGTACCTGCATATGGTTTAAACATATCAAAATAAGCGATTATGTATCTGTCTGAATAATTTATATAGTATGACCACCTACATACTATTTATATATCAAAACGGTATCAAAACGGAACTTTTGATAAAAAATTAAACGCATTTTTATTCGCGCACCAATCATTTGCTATATGATGTTTGACTTTTCTTTAAAACAAAAATATGTATTTGTCATACTAATTTGTTTGTTTGCATGTTTTTAAAGTCACATCAATATACATGTTTTGATCTAGTTCCATCTGTGTTGCTATATATATATTCTATCTTAATGAGTTATAACTCTGTGGAATGCCTGCAAAACATATACCATAGGGTGGTTACTTGTAGAACAGTTTACAACTACATAAATATATTCATGGAAAAAGGCAATAACGTTTGGCTAAATAACTTCAAAACTACATGTATCTATGATAGAACTCTGTTTGAATGTTTTTTATATTTTTACATCTTATTTTTCTTTCCTGTATCCGCAATGAACAATGTAAAGAAAATGAACCATACAATAAGTTAGCCCTTTCCTCCATAGGCTATTCTTAGATCCAACCTCTTTCAATGAATCTATCTAAAAGGAGAATTAACTAGAGAAAAGGACATTTTTGGAATTTTGTAATTTGAAACCATTGTGATAAATAGAGCATTGGCTCCTATAGGAGCAAATGCTCTATTTATCACAATGGTTTCAATAGGTGACTTTTACAGAGGCGTAGAAAGGCGTATTCATGGAGGAAAGGGTTAATATTTATTCTGCTTATCGCGACCTAACTCATATTTGCAAACACTCTCACCAGTAACCAAGCTATTTGGCACTCAGTCAATAAGTTCTCAAAAGCTTGATCCAATCGGAAGTAGTCAAAATTGCGCCAAATCCAAATTTGAGAAAATTGTATTTCTTTTGTATTATACCAATGTAAGCATTAACCCTTTCAGTCAGAGACACGATTCACTCATGTCCTTTTCAAACGGTGTAGACCCTGATGAGAGGGCTCCTCTAGGAGCCCTCTCATCAGGGTCTGCACTGTTTGTTATATTACACTTTTCTTTAAAAACAATACTCCCCCAAATATTCACCATAAGCTCGATCCATTTGAATTTTGGAATAGTTCATTTGAAATTTCAGTGTTGTAAAGATTAAACGTATAGGTATTACTCCGGAACACGTTGCTTTGCATCCAGGTTATTGACGATGACTTTATTGAACAGTGGATGTTGGCATTGCTAGTTTGCGTGTGTTGATACTTCTAACATTGTAGCTGAATCATACAGGAATTTCCGTTACTGTTCACATCTGAACGTATGACTGTATACTTTTAAACCTTCACCCTGCTGTGAGAAAAATAAAGTCTGCTTAAGGTTGGATTTGAATCAATTGTGATAATGCCCGATTCGGTCCTGCTTGTGAGATATGATTGACCGAGTTTCGAACAATTTGGATCGTGATGAGACGCCGAGCAACTCGGCTGTTTGACACTCGGTCAATACTTTGTTGTAAAACGAGATAAAGAATAGCATATGCGAACATATCGGATTTAAAGCAAATTGTTGTATTAAATCGAGACTTGCAAAACGTGAGTTATAGTTGTCAATTAAAGATTTTAGAGACAAACGGAACAACAAACATGAAAATCTCTACGCGGATCTGGAAGCGGAACAAGTTGCCCATATTAGTGTCAGTGTTTGGAATGTTTTGGTGTGGGGTGGCTTCTATAATGATCTTAGTCTACACAAGGCTGATGCAGAATCAAGGTGAGTATTTCTATGTGCTTAACAGTAGAACCTGTCTTAACCCTTCTCTGCTGACTTTTAAAATACACTTCTCCTTCTTTACCCGTTCCCTGTTGTATAAATACATCTATCTTCACTGTCTACAAATATTTTCCTGTGCAATCATTCCTGTGGAATGCACTGGTTCCACAACCAACTTGTAAATAGTGCAGACCCTGATGAGACAGCTCCAGCAGGAGTTGTCTCATCAGGGTCTTCACTTTTTACAGGTAGGTGTATTGACGTGAACAGCAAGATAATGATTAAGCTGCCATCAAACGAATGTCTAATGATGGGTCTCTAAGACAGGTTGGAAGCTTAATGCATGTCAAATAATGCAGAATGCTTCAATAAAACCGAGTCTGCAATTTGCTCTTTTTGTGTTGCAAATTTTGCTTTCGGGGGATCACCACCCTTCAGCAGGTGTTAAGTGCTTGTGTGGCGGCCGTAAAACGTCGCCCCGTACTTCATTCTCAGTGTTGTTATACCTTCTGATCCTTCGAAATCATGAATTTCAGTACTTCTTGTTCTGAAAATTGAATACCACTTAAGCCGGTGCTAGGGGGCGTGAGCAGTGTTGCACTTTCAGTTACTGCTCATGAACAGACTCAATAAAACCGAGTCTGCAATTTTCTCTTTTTGTGTTGCAAGTTTTGCTTTCGGGGATCACCACCCTTCAGAATTTCAATAGGAGCTTCCTGTATTTCTTTCGTAATGCATTAAACAATCACATGTTTTAAGACTCCGATGATCAATGAATGAATGCCCTGTTAGGACAGATTCTACTGTATATAGACAGTTGTTTATTCGATGAATTAATCTATGTTTTATGTTAGTTTCAGTTTGAATGGGCTAAAACAATTGTTCAATCATTTATTTATCTCAGTAAAAAGTTGATACTGTTTTCCTTTCTGAACCCACATCTTAGGTGTCTTTAACAGAAGGTGGTTACTTAATAAAGGGCAAAAGTGATGCAGAAAGCTCCTATAGGAGCTTTTTGCATTACTTTTAACCTGCATTAAGCTACCACGTGCCTTATAGGTTTATAATAATACAATTTTTGACTGGTGCTACTGTAAACTTTATACATACATTTCTGTTTTTCGTTCGGTCATATAATCTATGTTTGTATGATGTTAATTTGAATTTGAATGGACTGAAATCAATTAGTCATGCATTTATGTATCCAAATAAAAATAGTTAGATCGTCTGTCTTTCTGGACAAGCACCAGCAGACCCACATGTGTATACCCAGAGCGTGAATATTGACGTACAGTTACAAACGCATTAAGTGGTCGGTAAATGTTAATTATTCACAGACAGTAGATAAAAATATATCGATGTAACAACGTTGTTTACTCAACCAATGTTTTAACCCTTTCCCTGTTCTATAGTTATTCCGAATTTCAATATTCATAGACAAAAAAATGAAATAGGAAAGGTGGAAGGTTTTAGCCATTCTAAAAGAAATGTGACAGATATATCAACTTCCATTGGCAAACAGAGCAGATCCGGATCAGACGGCTCCTATAGGAGCCGTCTGATCTGGGTCTACTCTGTTTGCAAATGTGTGAAAAGGCGTTTATATTAGGGAAAGGGTTAAGAAATTAACGTGTGTTTTTCGTAGATGAAAATGATTATGTAGAAGGCATAAACACTTTGTCCAGGCGTATAAAACAACCAAATATGTAATGCATTCTGCTTCAACGTTTTCCCTGCAACATAATTCCGTCTGCAAAATGTGTCGTCCGCCACAATTATCATTTATGTTTTGTATTTCTCTTTCAATTTCTTTTATGAAACATAAGCACAGTGTCAAACAGTTTGAGTTATGATGAGAAACCGAGTTACTCAGCGCCTCATCTGGATCCAAACTGTTTGAATAAGTAATCATAGATTTGTCCATTCCCTTATGTTGACGCCTTTTTACCCATTCCCTCATATTGACGCCTTTTGGCGCCTCTGTTAAAGTCGCTTTTTGAAACTATTGTGATAAAAAGAGCATTTACTCCTATGGAACAAATGTTCTATTTATCACAATGGTTTTAAAACTACAAAATTCTTACACTTTTCTTTTTCTCTTGTAAATGCTATTTTTCAGTAGATGTATTCAAAGAAAATGTGTCTGAAAAGATTGGGTTAGTTTAAACATATTTTATTTCCATATTAGAGGAAATTGGGTCGGGTCACAAGTTCTTACAACATTAGAATTGACCCTCCCCATACAAAGCATTTATATATACATGTAATGGCAAACAAAATATGTAAATTATGAAAAACGAAGTGTTTATGAAGGAGAGAAAGAGATAGAGAGAGGGAGAGAGAGAGAGAGAGAGAGAGAGAGAGAGAGAGAGAGAGAGAGAGAATAACATGACTAAAGTAGCACTATCAGAGGACACTTAATTAAGAAATCTTAGTATATGAAACTACCGCTATAAGTAAGACATCTTAGCAAAAGTTTAGAAAAAAAATATACTACATGTATTATACTAAGGGTCGGAAAAAATATAGCTAGTTACACTATACGCGAAATTAAAACCTCCGCGACTGCTTTATAAAACAATGTACAGCAGCAAATATAATTTTATTGTCTTCCTCATTTAGATTTTGTTTGCCGCACAGAAGCGTTTCGGTATTTAGAGGATGGTACATCTGTGTTGCACGAAATAGGTTAAGTCTTTGGTTTTGAAAAAATCTACATTGAAAAAAATAATGTTCAGCATTTTCTACTTCGTGTGAACAGTCGCATAAAGGATTTTGATTAAGATGGTTATTAAAAAGATCATCATTCAGATTGCTACAGTTGTTTCTAATTCTGGCGTGAATGACTGACAAATACCTATCTCCGAAATAGTAATAAGATGGAACGTTATTCTTACTAAGATTGTTTCGTAACGACCTTTTAAATGAACTAAAGGTATCTAAATTTCTGGTATCTGGACTGATGGCATTCCACAGTACTATTGAAGAAGGGATGCATGACCTTTTGGAGACTGACGTACGTGAGAAAGGAACTTCTATATCATCGGCATTTCTTAATGGATAGCGGGTTAGTTCCCTAACGTTCGGTGGTAATAAATCACTGATATATGATGGAACCATGTTATGAGATGCTTTATAAACGAAACAGAGTTTTTGTAATTTTCTTCGACTGGCGAGTGATTCCCATCCACATTCCCGATATAGATTTTCTAGAGATACCGATCTGGTTAAGCCAGTTACGATACGGGCTGCTTCGTTCTGTAGTTTTTCTAAAGTATCTGCAGAGCTTTCGGAACAACCATCCCAAACAACAGAAGCATACTCTAGAATTGGCCGTACGTACGAAAGGTAAATTTGATTTAGGGCCTTTCTATTCAAAGTGAATTTAATGTTTTTCATAATTCCAATTGTTTTGGAAGCAGATTGAAGTATATTATCAATGTGATCATTCCACTGGCCATTCGAATTCAGGGTGACACCCAAGTGTTTATGAGAGTTAACAAATTGTATAGCAGTACCTTCAAAAATTAGATTAGGCCTCGTGTCGTGATTTCTAAATGAAAACATCATTGCCTCAGTTTTGGCAGGGTTGAAATTAACAAGCCAAGTCTTAGCCCAAGCTGAAACTAATTTAAGATCGTAGTTTAAAATACCTTCAATGTCATTTAAGGAAGTAGCAGATATGTATAGAGAGCTATCGTCCGCAAACAATCTTGTTAAGCTTAGTAGTGAATCAGATATGTCATTAACGTAAATTAAAAATGAAAGAGGTCCTAACACAGATCCCTGTGGAACCCCAGCCGATATTGTTCTTACAGCAGAGACAGAAGAACGAAGAGCAACTTTTTGGCACCTATTGCTTAGGTAATTAGTCAGCCATATTAATAGACGCCCGTTAATGCCATTTTCCTTTAGTTTAAAAGTAAGACCGTTATGCCATACTCGATCAAAGGCTTTTGAAATATCACAAAACACCATGCAAGAATGTTGTTTGTTATCAAATGATTGGCAGATATGATGAACAATATCAATTAACTGGTAGACAGTAGAGTGATTTGGAAGAAACCCTGATTGATACTTGTATATCAAGCTATTATCTAAGAAAAAGTTGTACATATGTTTAAAAACAATTCGTTCGAACAATTTGCCACAGCAGCTGAGCAGAGAAACCGGTCTATAGTTGGATGGTATGGATTTATCCCCTTTTTTAAAAAGTGGTATTACATTTGCAGTTTTCCAAGCATTAGGAAAAACTCCTTCATTCAATGATCTGTTGTAAAGAGTAGTACATTTTTTGTAAGAGGTTTAGATATCGATTTGACTGACCCTTTAAGCATTCTATGAGATATACAGTCAGGGCCAGATGCTTTATTCAAGGCGAGTGAAATTATTGTTTCTTCTACCTCAGTATCATTAATATTAATGGTGGTCAGACTACTCATTGTTTTCGGAGAGAACGAAGGGAGGGTAGCATTTGTGTCGTCTACTGTAGATATCGATGCAAAGAAATTATTTAAACAATTTGATTTCTCTTCGTCGGTATAAAAACAAGAAATATGTCCATTCAAAGAGGTTTCACACAAAGGTGGTATGTTAGCTGTACAGTCATTATTGACGAATAGTATTCCAGAAGCCTTTTTTGTCATTTGTTCTTAGTTCCTCTAAATTATGTTCTAAAGAACTAAAGAATGTTTGTTTTGCATATTTTTTCATGTTATTAACTTTGTTCCGCATGTGTTTATATTTATCAAAATCATGTTGCTTCGATGACTTTAAAGCTATACGTTTAAGTCTATCTCTTACTCTGCAAAATTTACGTAGCTCAGAGTCAAACCAAGGTTTATCATCATAACGCACAGTAATGTTTCGAGACGGGATACACAAATTAACAAAACGAAGAAACGTTTCTGTAAATAGTTTACAAGCGTCGTCTACCGAACCTTCGTTTAAACATTGCCAATCAAAAGCCGTTATTTTTGCATTTAAAAGCTCAAAGTCCGCTCTTTTGTATAAATAAACATTTCGTTCAAAAGTTCCCCTTAGTTCATAAGGAAATGGCAACATAATAAAAGTAGCGCAATGGTCGCTTATCTCAGGTGGGACTGATAAAATGCCAGCATCATGGTATTTCATGTCAGTGGGTATCAAGATGGGGTCTAGTAAAGCATTTATTCTTGTAGGAGTTGTGATGGTATTAATCATATAATTTGTAATAAGAATATCTTTAAGCATTCTGTTATTTGGATTCAGTAAGTCGTCATTAAAATCTCCAACTAGAATAATGTTCGAAGATACTTCGTAAGCTTTTTCAATATTTCGGTTAAGGTTAACAAAAAAATCAGCATCTGACGTTTTAGGGCTATAAAATGTTCCAATCAAAAATAGTTTTCTCTTAACTTTAACGCTGATCCAAAGAGATTCGGCACAAAATTGTTCTAACTCAACCATTCTTTCACAAATTAGATTAGAAGATGCATAAACAAGTAAACCCCCACCATGATTAGTTCTATCTTTTCTATATGGCGTATCATATAATTCGGTCAAAAACAATGATTCATCAGAGACAGACATATCTAAGTGAGTTTCAGTAAAACACAAAATATCAAAATCAGCAAGCGTGTCCCTAATGAAATCCAATTTATGTCTGATGCTCCTAATGTTACTATGCAAAATAGATAGGCAACTTGATGCAGTGGCATGAAGAGTCTCGGGTCCGGGATTAGACTCAACATCACCGGCTTGTAATAACAAAAGTAATACAATAAATAAAAAGTTAACGTCAACATAAGTTTCTCTAATACCAAGCAACAGCTTCCATAACAAGCTAAACGCATTCCCTAAGATACTAAACAGGTCAATTGAAATATTGAACTTTACCCTTGTCTTACTAAAGAAGCTATATCTCCCGCTGTGGAACAAACCAATGGAGCATCTCCAAGTCTGTAGATCGTTACCCATTGGGTAATAAACTAAATGTATAATTCCACATCTCCATAAAGTCTGGTCCACAGCTAGGTGAAGTCCTCTGATCATGTACCAAGAAAGAAGTGTGACAGACGAAAAAGGGACTAAGAAAGCGAAGAAACAAGAGAAAAGGGAAAAAAAGAAAACACAATGAAACATGATGAAATGACAGATGGAATTTTCCTGGGAAAAACGATATGGAATCTAACAAGTTACTTAATTAAACTATCGGGAAGAAATAAAAAATAAATGTAAGCACAAAATCAATACCTGTGAACTTTGTTTATAGAATCATAAGAAATATTCAGCATTTTAAATCAATTGCATGTCTATAGTTTTTGTATCATCCGATCTTTCTACCGGTTACCTCCTTTCTTTAAAAAAAACCCGAATAAGTTTACACTAGTAGATTATCTCCCTTGTACTGGTACATCGATCACAGGTATTTCATTCACAATAAGTTGAAACGAACTTAATTTCGTTAACATTTTACTTAACTATGACCAAAATATTACCAAAATAGCATTCCCATATATTAGAAGGTGGATCTGATTGCACAGGAAAGATTGGGTTAATACAGTACACGGTTACGATCTAAGTCATAAATGTATTACGTCATAGATCTTACCCCGCTCTGATCCACAGGGGCATAGATCTTACCCCGCTCTGATCCACAGGGGCAAGACACGTTTGAGTCAGTATATTTATATATAGAAAGAAGGGATCCGACTTCAAAATGTCCAATTACACACTCCTCTATTTTTACCCTTCGCACTGCAAGAAATGCACCGATTTCGATCAGATAAAAAGCTATTCCGTAAGCAAACACATGTTTGTATTCGAATATGCAAAGATGTTCCCGGTTAAATTAGGGATAAATTTAACACGGCATCAGAAACATGAGCAAAATGGCCAAATTCCGTTGAGTGCGAACCGCTGACAGCCTTGAAACGATTACTTATACGTCAAACACAATAAAAGTTGGCATTCATATCAGCATTATATTCAATGAAAAGAACTTTCTTACTGCGATCTTTCAAGTGGTTTTATTGTCTTTCTGTGTTTTTCATTTCCCTCGCACTTTCATTTTCAAGTCGCCGAATCCATATCACGTGACTTCTTGTTACGCATGTTTTGATTGGCCGTTGACGAAAGCGAACTATCCAACCTTGTTCGTGATACACCGGAAAACCATCACCATTTTCCGCCCGTCCAATGAAATAACGCGTACCAAACGGTGTTGCTGTATAGTCACGTGCCCAAATTTTGAATTCATGAAAACGATATCGGCTGCAATCGTTGAAAATTGCAGGAAGGACGGTAAAACATTACTTTTGTCCTGCATTAAGCAACCATCTGTTTTTTAGATTTCTGTATCCAAATAATTCACAGTCGCTTAAGATAGGTTCTACTGTAATTACTAAATATTATAACACGGATTGTTGAGGTGAAACACAGGAGTTTGAGTCCACATACCGACATGTGACACAGTATTTATTGAAAACAATTTATCATGTACCTCCGTTCGAAGATAATATATTATCTGTTTACATTCATCGCCAGTGTTTAACCGTTCGACCGTCCGTCCGTCCGTCTATCCACTTTGAAGTTGTCCTTACTGCTGTCGAAAGCAATAGCTGGAGTTTGATGAATTGTTGACTATTCAGAGTAGCGGTACCAATCCAGTTGGTATATTGCGAAGGAATAATTATTAAATAAAGTCCGGGTCCAACTAAAGTCAATTGTACTCATATGCCATGGTTACTGTAAGGTCAATGTTACTCTACTTTTAGAAAAGGTATTGCCTATCCGCAGTTGGTTTCTTAATTAGATAATTTTATCTTTTATTGATACCCAAATACCCCATATATTACAAACAGACAAAAATATGCCAATAGTGTAGACCCAGATCAAACGGCTCGTGATGGGTCCACTAGATCCGAGTTGTCACTCTTTGCTACTATTTCAGTCTAATTTAAACTTGTAAAATGTTCCCAAACTTAGTCAGCTGCACATACTGCTAGAAAGGGGAAAATGTGTGTCTGAATACTTAAGATAATTAGGGATAAGTGTCAATCATCAGTAATTAATCTGGTATCATATTGGGGCAGACGTTCTCACTCGCGTCGATTATACAGTAAAAACTGTCTAAAGCGACCATCAAAAAGAGATCTTATTATTGGTCTGTAAGACAGGTGGTAGCTTAATACAGGGTAAAAGTGATGCAGAAAGCTCCCATACATGTAATATCTTATATTTGAACAATTTATGTACCATTTTAGCTTATTACAATACCTGTATATCGTTACGTGTGTCTTTGGCCAGGCCCCACTCCCTTAAAACAAGATGAAAAACTAAAAATAAATAATAAAATAAAAATGACTTGAATTTGAAATAGAACACGTATTTGTCCTTTCTTACTAATATCACTCGCAACCATAGACTTTATTTCAATAGTAGTATCATATTGCATGTATTCTGTTATGAATATTACATTTTAGAATTGTCTGTCAGGTTTTGTTTAAGGTAGCCAAAATATAATACGAAATCCGAACATCGACATATTTCGGCATTCTCTGTAAAGTATCCGACGTATCATGTACATTACTGGTTTTGCCGAAATAAATCGTCGTTGGAATTTTGTATATTATATCGCATACCAAAATTAATAAGTCACCCAGGTCTTAAGTAATTGCTGTAATCGTTTTGAAAGGTATTTAATTGTACGAAGTTGATAATATAAGTGACTACAAATACCGGTTAAAGTTCAATGCGTTTCTCATACTTTCGGCAATCACATTTGTAAAAAAAATGAAAAAATAATTTATACAGGTTACTAAGTTACAAATGTACAGGTATGTATCATTTAGATAACAATAACACGCCATTATATAGACAGTGTTGGTACTTGAAAGTGTGTTTTTTTTCAAATTTAAACATAATTTATGTCCATTTCCGGCATGCGTCCGCGTTCATTTCTCAGATTATAATTTAGAAATAGTAGTGACAATGTAATCCTTTACTCACTCACTCACTCTACACATACGAATTTGTAATACATTTCAACTTCTGTTCTGTTTGCTATATGAAACAGGGTAGACCCAGATCAGACGGTTCCTATAGGAGCCTGATCTGTTTGCAGCTGATATAATATAGATATGATTTCTAGTTTCTACCACGGCAAAATAAATACTGTATCCATGGCTATTATAACAATTAATCCAATCGATATTAATTATGTCATCATTGCTTATATAAATATTCATGGAGTAAAGGGTTAAACTCGACCTACAAAAAAACAATCATTTAATCCAAGCTACGCCGCTGTTATGGAATTATATAGATCTGATTCTACAATATCTGTCACTGCCAAAGTTTTCTATGTTCATATGCCAGTATGAAATCATCTAATAGGTATAATGACACCATTGTTTACAAGGACATTTGACATTAATGACGTAAGTTATTAAACATTTATTGCAAGCAAGTGTATTTCAGTTTTGTTTCTGTTTTATAATGGTTTTCTTATAAATAAATCGCCTGTTTCTCATGATAAAGACGAGACAGCTGATACAGATAGTTCGAATATAAAACAACCAACACGGCATTTCTGATTTCAACTGTCACTCCTACACCACTCTATGATTTCTGTCTGGTTCTTTGAAACATTTTCTTGTCAGGTCTGGAAATATTCCATTATTGTGATGAGAAAACAATATTTGCACAACATTTTCGTAAACCTAGGGAAAGGGCCCCCAGTACACATGTATATACGAGCCCCCAGTACACATGTATATACGAGCCCCCAGTACACATGTATATACGAGCCCCCAGTACACATGTATATACGAGCCCCCAGTACACATGTATATACGAGCCCCGCCATACGATACAATACCATTGAAACCTTTAAGTCTTCTTATGCTTTTATTATACATTTCTTCAATTGACAATTTAACCCTCAGTCCTTTACCGGCGATAAGACAACGACTAGCTCTGTTTGGCCCTCTGACACTGTCTTTTGGAAAAGGGAAGCTTTAGAATTGAAATTAAAGAAACTATCTGAAGCGCGTAAGGTTGAAACGAATTCAAAGTGAAATGCTACATGTAGAGTAGGCTAGGGGAAATGCCGCTAGATCATGATGATGGTTTTGATACTAATATTTCCTGCCAACAATTATCTACGAGTTTATTTCTGTGTGATTTGTATTATACCAGTAATGTTAGTTGAAGATATACAAACAAATATGTTTGCATTGTATTTCTTAGTAGTTCAATATCTGTCGATAGGCGAGGGCTTTTAATTCTTAATTACCAAGCGTCTCATCTTAACCTATTTGCTCCCAGTCGATTCTTCCATACATATATATTGGATTAGTCCATTTTTTATCTAAGGGATGCCTGGTATTAATTTTCATTTTGGTTTTGTTTTATATTGAATTTCCTATCTGCAAACAGTGTAGACTCTGATCAGACGCCGCATTATGCGTCGTCTGATTAGAGTCTATACTGTTTGCCTATATCTCATATATGGGATCGTGGGCGTAAATGGGTTAATTTCAAATTGTTTGCAAAACATTGTCACAAACTTGCCCATTGAATGCTAAAGGTGCAGATGGCAAGGGTCCCGATCTTTTGCACTTTCAAGAGTTGTTTTTATAAGAAATTGTCATGCAACATTGATAGCCTTATAAAGAACATTATAAATATTTCTTGATCTTATTACAGTACAAATCCCTAAAAAACGACCACTTTATAAATACAAAAATGTGCTTTCATAAGCAGATGGTTGCTTGCTGTAGGACGAAAATAATACAGAAAAGTCCTGCAGGAGCTTTCGGCATAACTTCCATCCTACATTAAGCTACCATCTGCCTTTGACTCCCAGAATTAGACTTCTGCCTGGTTGTCGCTGTAGGGAGGCCGTACCATTGTATTGCATATATCCGCATAACCCTGTGAAAGGTAATATATGCTTAACTCATTCTCTTCTACATGTATTGCGCCTATGTAAAAGTCACTTCTTGAAATCATTGTGATAAATAGAGCATTTGCTCCATTTATCACAATGGTTTCAATACTACACAATTCTAAATATTTTCTCCTTTTCGGTAGTTTTATTGAAGGAGGTTTGGTCTAAAAATAGTCCTGGAGAAAATGAGTTAACTCATTCGGCACCAGTGTTACCTGTTGGCACCATTGAAAACAGTGCAGTCCCAGGTCAGATGCCGCCTTTTCAAGGCGGCATCTGACCTGGGACTTCACTGTTTTCTGTATTATTTTAGCCCAAGCATACAGGGTATTAAAAACAAATGTTTTACTAATGTACCTTTATTATTTTGTTTAGAATTATATTTAATATGAATTTATTATTGCAGACGACACTTTTAAATTTGGCGCCAAAAAAGTTAAATTTAGATCTGGTGCAAATTGAGTGCTTCCAATTTGATCAAGTTTTTAAGGAACTATTGCTCGAACGTCAACCAGTCTTGATCCTGGTGAGACGCCGAGTCGCTGTGAGTCTCATCAGGATCCAGTCTGTTTGAAAACGCTAACCAGGTTACAAAAACGGTATAAAGGTTATTTGATTTTTCTCTGCAGTGTCTGTAATCCCTGTCAGCCAATTACTGTACAACTATTGCTTGAATGAAGTACCACAGGTGTCATCCAGTAAACATCAAATGATTTTTTTAATTTGAAAAGAAATAAATCGTGTCGCTTGGATAATCAAAATGAAAGCAAAACATGATATGGAAATAGCATCGATGTTTGTTTATTCCGACTGTACAAGGTTGACGATTTCGATGCCTATTGATCAAAAGTGCACGCCATTATGCCATTCTTCAGACATGTCTTAATTGAACCTTTGTTCAGAACGTCATGCTGACTGATGCAATACAACTGCTGTGGAACGAGCAGATAGAGAAGGAAATTGATATGATCATTGTCTCCCCAACCCTCTTGTACCCTGTGATAACGCACGATATTGCTGACCATAAACGAGCAACGTCAGTTATATCATGGGCAAATAATGCAGATGCACTCTAGCTGTTTCGGTCGTGTGACCAGGATATATACACCGTACGCAGCCACTGTTGCTGCTGTTGGTATGCAATGTGTGAAGATCCTGACCAGCTAGTATTGGTCAACACTGCCCGCTAATCATCCTGGAGTGTGACCGTTCCATAACGCCACATCATCGACCATATACTGCCCAATCTTCGCCACTTTGGGTATCAATGTTATCGCCAATACAATAGGGTAAATAAAAACTAAATATCTATCTTGGAGACAGATGGCAGCTTAATGTAGGGTAAAAGTCATGCAGAAAGCTCCTTTAGGAGCTTTCTGCATGACTTTCACCCTGCATTAAGCAGTCATCTGCCTAATTGTATCTGAAATCTTATCTATTAGAACTCCGGTTTAGAGAGGTTTCACTGTATACATATTACGCAGCGAAACATCATTGGAAGGCAGCACCAATTATGACAAGGCTGCATGTATGATTGCTACTAGTCAGCAAAAAAACCTGTTGTGGCTGTCATAGCACGTATTGCTTTTATACCAGTTGGAATTGGGCAATATTACACAGCAGGCATCTGCTTACATTGCTATTATATTACATAAATAAACCAATAGTGAAACTGTTGTTCCCATCGTTTCTCAATTAACCCTTTCAACGCTGATTTTCTAAATTGATTATTCCAAAATTCAAACAAGTCAACCTTGAACATTTAGGAATTGTTTTAGTTAAATGTGTAATATGACAAACAGTACATACCCTGGTGATAGGGCCACCTTATGTCGTTTATAATGTCTGCCAATGACTTTAGTGAATCGTTTACCACACTGAAAGGGTTGATAGTTGAAATGCGTAATTTGATTGATGGTATCGTAATAAATACACTCCCAACTGACATTATTCATCGATAATATCACTAATAGATAGATAATCTATAGGATAATATTAAACTGGTAACTACTTGCGAGATATATATACAAATATGTACTTATGCACATACATGTGCCAAGACACGTGGCAAGGTCACATATGCATTAGTTCTTATGTAGCATACACTGGCCCAATGTTTTAACCTCTGAGTGTAAGTCTCAGTTCATTCTCAAGCATATAATTGGCCATTGTGCTTGCTCGGAATCTCACCAGTCAAATGTTTGAGAATGAACTCAAACTCCGGCAAAACTTGTTTTCTTATAAACCCACGACCCGGTCAAAGTTTCATTCATTCGAACCTCAGGTAAACTTTAAATATATATAAAACCTGTAGCTATTCACTTCATGAATGAACGGGAGATTTCTTATCTCAATTATTAAATAAACAGAAATGCACTATTCCGTCAGATATATCCATGTCCTGAACGTCAAAGAGTAGTCTGTCCCTGATAGCCTTGGCAGCCACCATTCCACAGCATTGCCATGAGCGCTTTTAGAGCTGTAGTTACGCCGAGCAAGCAAGTTTTTCGGTACAGTAAAAAACCTCTAATGCGACCACCTAAACGAGGTATAATTATGGGTGGTAGAGGCAGGTGGTAGTTTAATGCTGGACAAAAGTAATGCAGCTTTCTGTACTACTTTTGCCATGCCTTAAGCAACCACCATATTATAAAGACACCTATGTTTAATCATTAAGTGGTCGTATTAGAGGGGTTTTCAGTACAGTAGAACCCCTCTAATGCGACCACTTAATGATTAAACATGGGTGTCTTTATAAGCAGGTGGTTGCTTAATGCAGGACAAAAGTAATACAGAAAGCTCCTCTAGGAGCTTTCTGTATTACTTTTGTCCTGCATTAAGCTACCACCTGCATCTAGCATCCAGAATTATACCTCTTTTAGGTGGTCGTATTAGAAAGGTTTTTCAGTATCTGGATACAGAGCTACAGATAACGGTGCGTACACAAATACCCAAATCGTCATTTCTACATCGAACTCGTCTCGTGGAGAAATAAAGAAATTATTCTTGAGAAAATATTTGAATTTATGCATCTTATCTGGACCTCTGTGAATAGGTAGAAGTCATGGGTATGGCAAGTATGGCTGGTGATATAGTTGTTCGACTTTTCGAGTCCCGTAGAAACGACAGCTAAACTCTACTTTTGTATCCCTCATGCCGGTTCGTGACAAAGTTTGACTTTAAGTTCTTTCTCTGATTTCTATAACTTATTCTGTAAAATGTGTCTAGTGCACGGGGAATTTGTACTAAATACATTTGGCATTGATGACATTCGTGTATAGAACATATTTAGAACTTCAAATATGTATTGCTGTACTCTGTGTTGTATTCCCTTTGCCTCTGTTCTTATTGCGTACCCGCCTCTCATGGCTGAAAGTGATATATCCCTGCCCCAAGGTAGAATTTGTTTTGCTTGAGTCTGAGATCATTCTGAAGCATCTTGATTGGTCAGATTCTGAGCTTCCTCTGAGTCTGACTAGTCGGATACTTGAAAATGATATCAGATTCAGACTCAGAATGTTAATAATACTGGACCCATGCTTTATCGTCTAAGAGGAACTTGTTTAATCTGTGTTTTTCGTGCGTGTTTTATTTATACATTAAAAACGTGATACTTTGAAATTTTAGTGAAGAAGAATGGGTGCCTTTTGATGTAGCTTTCTGCTCAAATAAGGGCGAATGTCATGCAAAAAGGTGTCTTTATAAGCAGGTGGTTGCTTAATGCAGGACAAAAGTAATACAGAAAGCTCCTCTAGGAGCTTTCTGTATTACTTTTGTCCTGCATTAAGCTACCACCTGCATCTAGCATCCTAGATTATCTTTATGTACGACTTTTACCCTGCATTAAGCTGCAACCTGTCTTAAAGACCGATAATGATACTTGGTTTTTTGGTTCGAACGATCGGGGTTTTACTGTATCAAAATATGTTTGCAATATTTTCCCCGTTGGACTTTTTGCTCTCTGGCCAGCAGGTGAGGTGGCCATTTAACACACTCTTTGTATGCTAACTGTAAATGTTTTTGTCAGAGTTTCGTGAACACTTCCTGATGTAGCTACAGTAAAACCTCTCTATAACGGCCACTTAATTACATCAAATAATTTGTATTAAAGGCAGGTGGCTGCTTAAAGCAAGATATAGGAGCGTTCTGTTTCACTTTCATCTTGCTTTAAGCAGCCACTTGCCCTAAATACCAACTAATTAACACAATTTAGTGGCCGTTATAGAGAGGTTTTACTGTATTTGAGAAACGAGTATTGTGCTGTTGTTGTTGTTGTTTTGATTGACGTCTGTTTCTGCCAACTATGGACTAATTGGACGCCCCAGAGAGAGGGGCGCGGATAAAGAAAAACCCGGGCGCGATGCCCTACTCTTATTATCGATAGAGTTTCTCTCGTTCTTTTAGATGTCCGATGTAAAGCACTGGTACATTGTATTGTGCGAGTTGTCTGCTATGGATTCTAACGCAGCAGTGTTAGTAGAATACGCTGGTGTATTTGGTTGCCTTACAAGAGATAGGTATTTCGACCTTCTCCGATTTTAGATATCGTACACGCTCTTTTAACCCTTTCGGTGCCAAATTTCTAATTGTCGTCTGCAATCCAAATTTTGTTAAATCATTCGGTACAATAGGGAAATGAGAAACAAATGCAAATTTCAAAAGATTAAAGCATATATATAGAAATTAAGAATGAGACAAAAAGTGAAGTCCCTGATCAGAGGCCGCCTTGAAAAGGCGGCGTCTGATCTGGGACTGCACTATTTGTCGTGGTGGATGTATGCGACTTCGACGGTGAAAGGGTTAAAGCGACCATCAAAAAGGACTAATTCCAGTATTCTTTCGCTGCCAAACGTTGTCCTCTGCTATCTTTGTCGTCTACTGCAATTTTCAATTTCTACATTTCTTCTTTTTTGTTTCAAAAACATAGTCACGGTAACAAACAGTTTGGATCCTGATGAGGTACTCGGCTTCTCATCTGGATCCAAACTGTTTGCACAGGTAATCACAGATGCGACATTGGCAGCGAAAGAGTTAATGATGATGCAGTTGTACAGAAAGCTTTTACAGTTGCGAAATTGGATACCAAAGACTCTCAAAGTTCATTAAACTCCCATTGAGTAAATGCTCTGTTTATCACAATGATTTCAACAAGTAACGTTTACAGAGGCGTCAAAAGGTGTCAATACGAGGAAATGGTTTATCCCTTCTCTTGCTGAATTTTAAAATGCATTTCTCCTTCTTTACCCATGCCCTGTTGTAAAATTACATATATCTTCACTGTCTACAAGTATTTCGCTGTGCAATTACTGCTGTGGGATGCACTGGTTGCACAATCAACTTGTAAATAGTGCAGACCCTGATGAGACAGCTCCTGCAGGAGCTGTCTCATCTGGGTCTTCACTATTTACAAGTAGGTATATTGACGTGAATAGCACGCGAAGGGTTTAGAAGGACGGCACTGCATGTGTGGACGAGAACTAGTTGGCATTGTTATACATTCACTTAGCTTTAAATACAGCACACCATCCGAATGTTTCAATAAGTACCTTTATATATACTATAGACATCTGCGATATTGCGGAATAGCATAATAATAATTTATGTTGAATTATTATCCCTTTTAGCATGTTTAATATTTATTCTAGATAATATCACCTCATTGACATTTATGGATATAATCAATACAATGGAACTTAGAAAGGGGATTTTTCCCCAAAAGGCAATTGTAAAATCAGAGTTTTAAGGTTCCATAAGCAAACGAAACAGATCCTGATCAGACGGCTAGTTCATGTGCTGTCTGATCTGGGTATACTCTGTTTGCAAATGCGTGAAAAGACTTTTTATGAAAGAAAGGGGTAAAATCCACCGTTAACATATGGTTTGCTGTTTGACTTTCGACTTTTTAATGCTATGATAAACAACAGCGTTCGACATAGTACATGTGTCACTTCTGCAAGAAATGTCCCATAAATACGTGTCACGCTACAACAAACGTAACTGACAGACTGACACACGGACAGACGGCGGGGGAATGATGGTCAATAAGTGTTACATGTATCCTGCAAAAGCAAACTCTATCAACCAGGTAAATATAACTGTATTGATATTTCGTAAAAAAACAATCGCATATCTAAGAACAACTATCTTCATAAATTGCTATGTTAGACATCTTATCTTTGGTGAAATGTTCCAAATCATATATCTTCCCAGATATTTTAATGGCAACATAATGACTGTATTTATACGTCAATGCGTGACAAGGGGCAGTTCGAGTATAATTACTACGAATTCGGTCGTTTTATTTGAGGGGAAAAGTGGGTTAGTAGATAGGGTGATATGTCGCTCTACGGAATTACTTAACAGCAGTTGATTCAGTCATAAATAGTTCCGACCCCAGATCTGCATAAAAAACCATCATGTGTCCTCAATTGCAACTGCAAAAAGATTTAGAAGTTTTCTCCCTTTTCAAACCTTTCTCCGTTGAATATTCATGTCAGAAATAATGATATTATGAATATTTTGTGGCTGAATGTTACAATTTGGTATTTGACTATTTGTTATTGGCAGAAACTGTCAGACTTATTATCATTTCATAAGCAAACAGAGCAGACCCTGATCAGACGGCTCTAACAGGAGCCGTCTGATTTGGGTCTACTCTGTTTGCAAATGTGTGAAAAGGGTTAAGTAAATATCACAGTTTCTATAATTACAATGATTTGATCCTGATTGCAGACTTTTTATTTACACCATACATTTCTTAATGACAGATGGTACATGTTTTACTAAATACACTAAACTCGCATTCTGTGTACCACATACGGTCACTGACAAAGGTCGGTAAACACAGTGTCGAATGTATAACTCACTTTAAAATGTTGGAAAATATAAACATGTTTAGTAAATGTGAACGCAAAAGATTGCTGATTATGATTTAGTCATATTTATATCTAGCTTCCTCCAAAGACTCACACGGTGTATACCAATATCTGTTGGTTCCCTTTTCCTTCATGAACTCCCTTCCGCTGTTTGTGATTGTTTAATCAACCCATTCCCTCATATTGACGACTTTTGACGACTCTGTAAAAGCCACTTTGTGAAACCATTGTGATAAATAGAACATTTGCTCCTATAGGAGCAAATGCTCTATTTATCACAATGGTTTCAAACTACAAAAATCAAAATTTTCCTTTTCTCTAGTTAATGTTCCTTTTCGGTAGATTTATTTAAAGAGAGTGTATCTAAAATTAGCCTATGAGGGAATGGGTTAAAACATACATATCAGTCATGTCGGTGAATAATATTTGACCCCACATAATTAGTTGAATCATTCCGTATAAATGTCATAGAGTACAATTTATTATATATGGATCAAAGAATAAATAATTTGAAAATATACTTGTTTCTTGTATTCTTTTCAGTTCCCTAACTACATTTCTGTAGCTACCTTTAATTAACATTGTGTTTTGGTAAAGGGAAATAACAACTAACTTATAACCTAACTTTAATCACGGGAATCACGGGTCATTCGCATTTTCGACATATTCAGTTGACAGCCATTTTTGAATTCTGGCATGATTTTGGTATATTTCTGGAGGAATTCTATGTTTTACCAGAGGTAACTATTTCTTCATTTCATCTATAATGATTCTTGTTAACAGTTCATTTTCTTGAACGTTAATTATTTGGTTAAACTTTAGAATGACATGTAAAGGTTTGGTAACTGTGCTATGCATTCACCGTTACGTTGTTTTATACATGTAAGTTTGTTTACATATCGTCTCCGGCGATCGGACAATTTGTATCTTTTATTTATTTGATGTATGCCTTTTGCTTATAATATTTCGCATTATTTCATATCGTATACAATAAACCTAAAATCGCATAGACCTGGAATTAATACAACAACGAACCATATGAAATAAATACACGTCTACCCTTTCCCTCATATAACCGCCTTTTGTGCCTTTGCAAAGAGAGTAGATCTTGATGAAACGGCTGATTAGGATCTTCTCTGTTTGCTAATGGAAAGCTGTAAATCGCGTTGTACTGTTTCTGTCACAGCCAAAACTTCCTTTGTCTTTTTAACCCTTTCCACGATAGGCCAATTTTAGATCCAACCAATTTGCATAAATCTACCGAAAAGGAGCATTAACTAGAGAAAAAGAACATTTTAGAATTTTGTAGTTTGAAACCATTGTGATAAATAGAGCATTTACTCCTATAGAACCAAATGCTCTACTTATCACAATGGTTTCAACAGGTAATTTTTACAGAGGCATAGAAAGGCGTATCTATGGAGGAAAGGGTTAAATACCAGTCTAAATATATATCTAATTAATATTCATGATACATTATCATTATTTTACCAACATGGATATTCATAAAGTGAAGGAGAATTACAATAAAAGAGAATATTTAGTCTCACAGATAAGTTTACCTTTTATTCAATATTCCTAAAAATTGTCAAGTCTTTGATCAAGTCAGACTCACCAGAGAAATGTCTTAATCCGATATGATAAGAAACACTGTTTCTGGACGAAGGTCTAAATTATTTGATTTAGTCGTAATTTCTTACATACATCAACCAATTAACTTTACATAGCTATTTATTATTTGATCTGTAGACGGATATAAAATGTTGGAATAAACTTAGTGCAAAATTAATTGTTTCTTCAAGCACCTGGAATGCCCAATTTATACTCTCCCAATCCCATAAGTGTACAAAATAGTATTTACAAATTGTGCAACTTCTTGCGTAAACCTTATCCTGCACTTGTTAACCGATTTAATCTTATATTATTGACAGTATTCTCTTCTAAATTTTGGAATCCATCCATTTTTCATAAGAGGGTTGTTTGAAAAATAAATTCCGGTGAAACCTTACTTGAGTCGTCTTATCTTTTTCTACATACAAATTTCACACGTAACCAGATTGTTAAATATCATGTGATTTAATTATTAGTTAATCAAGGTCTGCTCTGTTTGCTTATGGGCAATGCAGGATGAAAATAGTGAAAACAAAACTCCTATAAGAGCTTTTTGCATGGCTTTCATCCTGCATTTAGCTACCACCTGTTGCCTCTGTTACTCCTTATTGGACTTATAAATAATGGTCGCATATGAGAGGTTTTACTGTACTAAAATTGTACAAATGTAACATTCATTACAGCAGTGTAACTTTGAACGGAACAGTGGCTAGTCAAAATAATTTAACAACCCAGATATGTAATACACTGTGCTTCTCTAGATGTAATTAGTTTTGCCTGTCCGCAGTGAATCTTATTAGTAATTGATCGTGTCTCTCCAGAGCAGGAAATCAAGATTGACGAGACAATAACTACTTATATGACACGAGGTCAAGCTTGATTTGCAGCCGTATGTCAAACAAGAAACATCCACATTTGATATTCATCATGAAATTGAAGCGCATGTAGTTACAATAAAATAAAACATCTCCTCTTGGTGGTAACCATGGAGATACGTTGGTTATAAGATGTAATTAATATAATTTTGTTTTATGTTATTTACATTCTTATTTCTTATGTTAATACAGTAAAACCTCTTTATAATGGCCACTAATTTACATCAAGTATTTTGTGTGAAAGGCATGTGGCTGCTTAAAGCAATGTGAAAGTTAAACAGAACGCTCCGTTCTGTTTTATTTTCACCTTGCTTTAAGCAGCCACCTGTCCTAAATACCAACTAATTACCCCAGTATTTTAGTATCAATATCGGTTGTTAAGTCGGGTGACAGCTTCTCTAGGAGCTTTCTGCATGATTTTTACCCTGCAATAACACCCAAGTGACGCATTTTTGCGTCTGTATAAAATTCACATTTTGAAATCATTGTAATAATTAGAGCATTAAAAATTTTGCTCCATGGGAGCAAATGCTTTATTTATTACAAAGGTTTCAAAACTGAACAATGGTTTCAAAACTAAACAATTCTAAAATTCTCCTTTTCTATAGTTAATGCTCCTTTTCCGTAGATTTATTCAAAGAGGTTGGGTCCAAAATAAGCCTAGGAGAGAATTAGTTAATTAAGCAAGGGCCTGTCTGGCAGTATATATATTGGAATCTTGATTTAGAGGTGCTTTACTGTATATCCATATTAGGAATGAGGGTCTCCTTATTTATATATTTATGTCATTCTGTTTTTGACAATACTTTGTAGAGTCATGTAATAGTACAGATAGACCAACTTATTTTGGAACAAAACATGACCTACTCTAATGTAAACAAAATGAAACGACTATGGCGCTTCCTAATTTTTAAAGGACTTCGCAAGCCACAACCCTTCAAAATAGTTGTCGTGGTGCAATGGATATGTATCTGGGCTTGCATGCGGCGGGTTCCGAGTTCGATTCTGACCAATGGCCAATATTTATTATTAATTAATTGTCCATACAAAACAACAATAAATATAACATATAATAATGAATAACAAAATATTAACATATAATTGAAAACGACTTAAAATAAAAAAGATGATTACAAATAGCAAATCATTTTTGTTTAAAAAAAAGAAAACTGCATAGCCTGGGATTCGAACCCATGAACCCCTGTTTGCAAGACCAGATACATATCCATTAGATCAAAGCCCAGAACATTATTGGTGGCAACTTACTATGTTATGTTGTCTGGTCCTATATTCGTATTCTGTTATGTAAACAAAAAATAACAACAAGTATCAATATAGCGTGGTTTACCTGTACAATATTTGAAACATGTTCTCGATTATTGATCCTATAGGTACGCAATTTGACGCCAAACAGAGTAGTTTTGTCAGGTGTATATGCATACGATAGTGACATATACTGGAATTACATATTGTTATTTCACCTCACGCTATTTCTAGCCTGCATATACAGAGGTCAAGATAAGATGCGTTAATTAAAACATTTTTAAGAATAACCTCTTTATTTCCCCACCAAACCCTATGTTGTGACCACTCTTTAGAATTGTCGTGAAGAGACGCTTCTAAAGAGTGGTATCTGAGTACGCCTACGTATCTGTTGCTCTGGATCAGAATTAACGAGTAGTCACAACATAGGGTTTGATGGAGCAATGAGTGGCCACAACATAGGGTTTGGTGGAGAAATGACCATTTTAGTACTTGAGTACGCACGTAAATCTGTTGCTCACAGTTTGGGACCAAAGGAAACATCGATTTACTCAGCGTCTCCTTTGGATCCAAAATGTTTGACACTCGGTCAATAATTTCACAAAACCTTGATGGAATCGGTAGCAGAGCTGCAGATACATATGTGTACTCAAATACCAAAGTCGTCATTTCTTTACCAAACCCTATCTTGTGACCAATCTTTAGAATCGTCTCCTCGAGACGATTCTAAAGAGTGGTCACAACATAGGGTTTAGTGGAGAAATGAAGAAGTTATTCTTGAAAATGTTTTAATTTACACATCTTATCTTGACATCTGGCAGTACTCAAAGTGGCACCTGATCCTTACTTGAGCAGACATTTTTGTTCACAGCGGGGTACGGTTTGCGCTGTTTCGATCATTCCATTCCCAGAAGAGCATTGTTGCACTACGATATGTAAATTTTTGCTTGATATGGTGTAGCCTTTAAACGAATAGATATTGAAGAACAAGAAAATTGCCTAGTAATGCGTTTATTATACAAAACACTTTTGCTTGATGCATCAGAATTGAAAACATAATGTTGCGATAAATTGAATTAATATAAAAATCCATATCCTTCCTTAGAAGTACATCTATTACACGCACTTTCATCCATTATAAATATAAATTATGTAATTATATTACATTCTTATTTAAAACACGTGAAAAAGAATTGCTCTAAACGCACAGGGTAGATTCTGATCAAATGGCTTCTTCAGTAGTTTTCTGATCTCAGTCTACTCTTTCTACGAATGCGCCAAAATGTACCTCTATCAGGAAAGATGTTTATTTAAACAATTTAAAAACAAATTACAGGATTGTAGCTGTGTAAATACTGGAATGAATTCTTGCCTAGCAATGAAACAAATTGGTATGCTTAGACTAGAGTGGAAAGTGAACGTGGTAGAACGTTGCCTAAGAATATCAACTTACTTAATGAATAAACAAGATGTTGTTATCGTCTTTTATCCAGTCACCAGGCTTTTCTAGTGACATAATAAAGGGGGTGCAAATAAACATAGGTTTATTAGGTTACTTCCGGTAGTGGAAGGTTTATTAGGTTAGTAGATAGGCGTAATGATTCTATAACCATGGAACTATTTTAGTTTTCTGTAAATATTTATAAACATGTTGATGGAATAGATCTAACAGATCTATTTGGTCACCAGAAGAATTATTCAAATGAGAAAAAATAAAAATAATTGGCTACAGCTGGATTCGAACCCGCGCCTGATCCTACTGAGGCCACATACAAAATGACGTTGATTTATCACTTTTATTAATTTAATCCACCGCTGGCAAAACCCGTTTTTGATAAAATCAAAACTGGAAGCAAAGATTGACAGATAAATAGTAAATGTTTTCTTTCCACTCTCATGATTATTTGATTGATAAACTCTTACAGGGGCGGTGATAGTCATAAACCTAAATATAGCCTGTTCATTTCCATCGATTTCTGAGTGACGTTAGGTAGAATCTAAAAATAGAAACAGAGACTACGTAACTCGAATTTGACCAAAGACTATAGATCATGTCTGTTTGAAATAACTTATCGACCCTCGATTCAAATCTTCTTATTTTTCAAATTCAACCACGTTTCCCTTCTAGTAATACAAGTATCGAAACTATATTCCTCTGCGGTAGCTCATTAGATCTATTTACGTCTAAATGGAAGTGAAAAGGGAGGGATCCGTTGATCGAAAAACTGCATTTTCAATGTAAATTATTTCAAGAGTGTTATGAGTCTATAAAAAAGACATTTAACTATATTGACTGGATAAATCGAATAATAGGTTAGTGCCGTAGATGGGACGTCTTTATCCGACTCGGAGAGAAAACAGTTGAGGCTCGGCAAGCCTCGCCTCAACTTTTTCTCCCCTCGTCGGATAAAGCGTCCCATCTACGGCACTAACCTATTATTCTCTATATGTTATAACTTATTATAAGTTATTCCATCGTATATATGTTATAATTTACTATAAGTTATGCCATACAAAAACCGTATTTGCTGCACACAAGAATGTGTGATGATTTCAACTATCCGAATAGTATCGGGAGTTGTAAATCAGGACAAACAATAATTTAGTTCGTACACCCTTTAGCCAGACAGACCACAGACAGACCGCGGGTCATTGAACCAATTCTAGCGTTGCCAACTAATTGCAAATTCCGTTTATGCAATCAATAGAGTCTGCTTAATCCATTTCCTCTACCCTATTTTAGATCAAACCTCTTTGAATAATCTACCGAAAAGGAACATTTACTAGAGGAAATGAAAATGTCAGACTTTTGTAGTAATAAGAGTAGGGCATCGCGCCCGGGTTTCTCTGTATCCTCTCCCTCTCTCTGGGGCGTCCAATTAGCCCATAGTGAGCAGAAACGGACGTTAATCAACACAAACAAACAAATAAATTTTTGTAGTTTTGAAACCATTGTGATAAATAGAGCATTTTGGTACTATGGAGCAATGCTCTTTTTTATCACAATACTTTAAACAACAACTTTATCGAGTTAAGCCAGTCCTTTTATATTTTTTCATATATTGATAAAGCAATTATAGCTATTTACTAATCATATACATGTTCCAAACTATTTTCAAAAAGTACAAAGGAGTAGTAGAAACGATCGGGCGTTGTGGCAATGAGTATATTTCTTTACTACCAACATTTCGACCACTCACCCGATTTTCACCAGGGTTTGAAACTAGAGTGAATAAACGTTTACTGCTCCACCGAGTTATATTGTTGTCTTTACAATTCTCTTACAGAGAAGTTACAGAAAAAATGTATCATATAGTTATAACGATGCTTCTTAACCCATTATCTCATAGTTTTTGTTTTTTAGATACAATCTCTTTGAATGAATCCACCGAAAAGGAGTATAAAATAGAGAAAAGGAAAATATTAAAACTTTGTAGTTTGAAACCATTGTGATAAATAGAGCATTTGCTCCTATAGGAGCAAATGCTCTATTCATCACAATGGTTTTCACAAAGTGACTTTTACAGAGTCGTCAAAAGTGGTCAATATGAGGGAAAGGGTTAAGTACCATATTATATAGAATATCTAACTGGACTGTGTCTTTTAAAATCATTTTTAAAGATGGTAATATAATAAAGACACTCGTCTTGACGGAATATATATTAGACCGATTTACTTTATTTCTTATAGCACATTTCCACTTGCAATCGCTAAATCGCGGTTAAAGGTCATGTTTGCGTCATCAGTTACGTCATTATAAATGTCGTTGCTTATCCAATTACGAGTATATGGCGGAATGGGTAAAGTTACTACGTGGATTTAAGGCCCAGAATCATGCCTATTTAACCATTTCCTTCATATAAGCGTGTTTTCACGCAGTTGCAAACAGAGTAGACCCTGATCAGACGGCTCCTATAGGAGCCGTCTGATCAGGGTCTGCTGTGTTTGCTTATGGAATAATTACAGGCATGGCTCTACATTTTTAACCAATGCCATAATAGTTTAATATCTACATAAGCCATTACAAAAAAATAGGCAATACGTATTCATGATGTACAGTTAAACTTCGATATCTCAAACTCCATGGGACAATACAAAATTGTTCGAGATAACAGAAGATCGAGTTATCGGACTTCTAATTGGACAATTTCTCGAGTTGACAGCTTAATGCAGGTGTAAAGTAATGCTGAAAGCTCCTGTGGGAGCTTTCAACATTACTTTACACCTGCACTAAGCTGTCACATGTGTTTCTATGATGCATTTAACAGGAATTCTGTATTGTAAGTTTTGGAAGGACCGAACTTTTAGTTCGAGTTATCCCGGAGTTCGAGTTATCCGAGTTCGAGATATCGAAGTTGTTCAATTGCAATTATTTCTTAGATGAATATTGAAGAGGGAAAGGGTTAAGACCGTCGTTCTGGAGAGGTTTTACTGTATTTTAATATGCACATACCGGCGGTTTCTCTATACGTCATAACCTCATTCACTATAGGGCTAATGGAATATTTTCCTGTACGTATAATTTCAAATTATCGCCGATAAGGAATATCTAAGACCTAAATGTAGAGCGAATTTCACATAAGCATTTGATCAGATAATTAGAATCTGATAAATGTGTGACGCATTTCAAACTTAATTTTAGTGTACACGAATCACTCGTAATAAGTTTTACATCATCATCACATGTTATGTCGTACGTAACATAAATTATTCATCTTAATGTGTTTATTGTCAACCCATTGTGGATATAGCCACTGATCGACCGTCCCTTGGGGTTTTCTCGTGGTTCGATAATTCCTTTATGTGCTCGGTGTTTAAAGTGGACGGGTACACTGTTCAGTGGTAGAGTACATTCGGAATTGGCGGGAATAACTTCGTTAGAATACTTAGCATGGCAAATCGTGCAGACCCTGGTGCATTATTCTGATCCGTGTATATTCTGTTTACAAATGTTATATTTGTTAACCCATTCCCTTATATTGACGCCTTCCGATATCCCTGTTAAAGTCACTTTTTTGAAACCATTGTGATAAGTAGATCATTTGCTCCATAGGAGCAAATGCTCCATTTATCACTAGTGATATAAAACTGCAAAATAATTCTTTTCTCTAATAGATGCTCATTTTCGGTAGAGGTATCAAAGAGGTTGGGTCTAAAAATAGCCTATGTGGGAAATGGATTAATTCAGTTCCAGATTGTCAATAATTCGCCATAATTTACTTTCTCGAATTGCTCTAGCCTTTTTACATCCGTAACAGCTATTGTATACATATGAATGTAATTAGAATATCGTTTGCATGCCGGTCATTGACAGAAATAGAACAGAAGTCTATGGCGTGACAAACGTTGCAATATTAATTTTTATTTGATTTTTTTGTCTTCATTTGATTTTTTTTTCATTTGATATTTTTTTTAATCCAATATTTTCTTTTTCTCATTCGATGTTTGAAATGTTTTCGTTTAATAAAACATTTCTCATTTGATGTTGCCAAACAAATTTCTCATTCGATGTTTGAACATTTTTCATTTGATAAAAAATTTCTCATTTAATGATCGAATAAAAAAAATCAATTGGTCTTGCGAAATTGTTTTTCATTCGATAATTTGCCTCAAGGGATAGGCTACTAGATAGGCTTCAAATGAGATTTTTTTTTATCAAATGAAAAATGTTCAAACATCAAATGAGAATTTTTTTATCAAATGAAAAATTTTGAAACATCGAATGAGAAAAAGAAAATATTGGATTGAAAAAATATTATCAAATGAAAAAGAAAATCAAATGAAGAAAGAAAAATCAAAAGAAAAATTAATATTGCAACGTTTGTCACGCCATAGAAGTCAGGCAGGAAATTAGGAAACGACACACTAACGTCCACCACGGCACCACCAAAAGCACGATTGAAGCCCACAGTCACATCTACATACACAACCTTCACAGACATGAACCTTTCCTGTTCAACACTAGAAGCATATTCTCTATATTTAAACCATTGCATCATAAGCTATTTTTAGATACAACCTCTTTGAATAATTCTACCGAAAAGGAGCATTAAGTAGAGAAAAGAAAAATGTTAGACTTTTGTAGTTTGAAATCATTGTGATAAATAGAGCATTTGCTCCTATAGGAGCAAATGCTCTATTTATCACAATGGTTTCACAAAGTGATTTTTACAGAGGCGTCAAAAGGCGTCAATATGAGGGAATGGGTTAACAGTTCCGTCAAACCAAAACTCAGATAAACTCGTCGAAACCAAAGGACAAGATGAGACGCAATGACTTAAACAAGATTTAACGTCACAAAACACTTTACTGAAAATATTTATCGGTTTGGCTTGTTCTATGACACTGGAACACTAATTGGATAGTTTGGAGTTCTGGGTACTGCGACACGTAATGACCACAATGGAAATAAGGAAGGATTTCCCTTTCTTGTTTTGTCCTTAATTCTTTGGTACATGTATTTGAAATGATTTGTCATGCATGTTATACCATGTATTGTATTTTAGTTTGTCATGTGCACTATACATTTTCATTGAATAAATCTATCTATTAACCGTCTTGTTGAGAATGTGCGATACATGTACGTGGTGTTGGTGTCAATCAAATATTCATTAATATTTCACAGGGAACGTCCGAAACACTAAGAATATACTAAATTATGACGTACGATAATATTCTAAAATAAATAAATAACAGTAATACTAATGATGATTGTGGCAAACTTTGTCTTTTCATTTACTAGGTTAAGACTGAAAATATTGCCCGATCGCCACAATGGTATAAAAAACCACTCTAACAATAAATCCAATCACTGTGTTTTATTTTACTAGGTTTTAATTCTGGTCATTCAATTAACAATCCTAAATTACTCTACAGCGTATCTAAATATTTTAACGTTTAGTCCTGAAAGGAAATCTAAAAGGCCAAGAGAAGCACAAAGCTCCAGTATTTATACCCAGACAGGAACTCGAGAAGCACGTGGAGCATAAGCGGCACGTAGCTCCGTCGCTCCGATACTCAGAGCTCCGCTGCTCCTCCTAAATGGAGCTCCGCTCAGCTTAGTTAAACGGAGGCCCGCAAAAATTAAACATAATAAAGAATGGAGAGTTATATCCAACTGGTAAACTGCAAGAAAACAAACAAAAATACTATCGTTCACGTCAATAATAATGATAGTAATAATAAATAGATAAATAAATAAATAACATTTTGGTGAGGTCGATGTGAGGATTTAAATTTGGTCTGGTATTAAATGTAACTTGTATCTTTTTGTTTCATTTTTTACAATAAAACATCAATTCATGTTTTATGTAACACATAACAATAGAAATCTAAGACAAATTCAAATTGCCTCTATCTGACGCATTTAAAATGCAACGACCGGTTAATATTAAAAATAGTAGAGTTATAATTAGGTTTGAAACGATTTTGTACACTTGCAGACAAACAAATCTTAATTTCCTATTATACACACACGTATAGTTTCTAAAAAAGAAAGATAATCACTTTTAATGTTTTTAAAATCAATTGAAATATGTTGCCAAAAATCATGACAAAAATAAATTGAGTCTGGGTCAGGTTTTACATTGGTGGCCAAGTTAATCACTTTGCATATGTTTATAAATTCTGAAGGGAGGTGATCCCCCGAGAGCAAAAATTGCAACACAAAAAGAGAAAATTGCAGACTCGGTTTTACTGAGTCTCAAACAGGATATAGTTTGCTTAGATTCGCATTAGTCTACGATGTGTGCAACCGTTTAGTTTAAGATAGTTATGTACATATGCAGTAAAACCCCTCTAAAGAGACTACTTAATAAGAAGACATTGCTGTCTTTAAAAGCAGGAGACTGCTTAATGCAGGGCGAAAGTAATGCAGAAAGCTCCTCTAGGAGCTTTCTGCATTACTTTCGCCCCGCTTTAAGCTACCACCTGCCTCTAAGACCCAGAATTATACCTTATTTTGGTGATCGCATTAGAGGGCAGGGCGTTTACTGTACTATACCATCTATTATAGAGATTTGCTTCTCTACCAAACTCTGTGAGAGTGGTCACAACATAGGGGTTGGTTGAGAAAGGACGATTTGAATATTTAGGTACGCACCTTTAGCTGTGCCTCTGTATTACCAGTCTCAATTTCCTTTGTGATGTACATGTACTCAGTAAATGTTAATGTTACAGAATTATATTCTAAGTCAAATTTCAAAGGTTTCTAACCTTTAGCCTGCTACGGGCGGATAAGTGAATACCTATGCAAACAGTTCGGATCCAGATGAGACGCCGAGTAACTCGGCGTCTCATCAGGATCCAAACTGTTTGACACCCTGATTGCATTTTGGTAGACAAATTGAATTTAGCTTGAATTTTGAAAATGTAGTAGGTGAAAAAATCTGTAAACATAATTTGCTCAGCATGCTAAAGGTTAAATCAAAACAGTTTACAGGATAGGATGCCTATTTATTATTGACAATAATTAAAGATCGGCTGTCCCGAGCAAGAAATAATAGGCAATTAGCATTCATAATAGTAACGGAACATGCCACTGTTCTGGTTTTTAGCAAAACCATGACCAACAACAGAAGAGTCTGTTTTAACTCATTCTCTCCTAAACTGTTTTAGACCCAACGTCTTTGAAAAAATCTACCGAAAAGAAGCATTTACCAGAGAAAGGCAAAATTATAGAACTGTGTAGTTTTGAAACCATTTTCATTACAATGGTTTCAAAAATGACTTTTACAGGGCGTCAAAAGGCATCAATAGTGGGCATGGGTAGGTTAAGCGACCATTCCTTTATTGCACAAAGGAGTCTTAAAATGCAGATGGTTGCTTTATGCAAGGCTAAAGTAAAGCAAAAAAAGCTCCAATAGAAGCTAATAACATAAAAAACAATCCACTAAGAAACACATTGCGTTGAACCAGTATTAAAGTGTTGGGACAGCTTGAAGTATAGGAGTGGTGAAATCGGTCCCTAGAGAATATCCAACGACATTAATTGGTTTGATCAGGCAACGCATGCGATGTTTTGGGTTCAATGTACTTCGTAACAACTGTTTAGGACAGGTGGAGACAAATAGGTTTGCCACGGACATACTGAAATGTGTACCTGGAATTTTTATTTTAATTTATTTAAATTATAATTAAAACCTATCCCTCTATCCGATACGTTATCCAATAGCTGACTCGCATTTGTAAAACAAAAGCAAAATTCGGCGTCTCACCAGGATCCAAGCTGTTTGTCACTCAGTCAAAAGTTTATCAAATGCTTGATCGAGTCGGAAGTAGTCCAAATTGCACCAGATTCCAATTTAACCCTTTTCTCCATAGACTATTTGAGACCCGATCTCTTTGAATGGATCTACCGAAAAGGAGCTTTAACTAGAGAAAAGGATTTTTTTTAAGAATTTTGTAGTTTGAAACCATTGTGATAAATAAAGCATTTGCTCCTATAGGAGCAAATGCTCTATTTATCACAATGGTTTCAACTGGTGATTTTTACAGAGGCGTAGAAAGGCGTATTTATGGAGGAAAGGGTTAAAGGCATTTTCACAGTTAAGTAAAAGGTGAAACCAAACTTGGTAGTATTACATTGTTTCTGTGAAACAAAATTAGTGCAGTAGAACCTTTCTTAAGCGGCCATCAAAAAGAGGTATAATATTGGGTCTGTAAGGTAGGTGTAGCTTAATGAAGGGCGAAAGTAGTGCAAAAAACTCCTGTAGGGGCTTTCTGCATTACAATTGCCATGCATTAAGTAACCACCTATTAAGGACTCTTTTGTTCAACAAATTAATGGCCGCTTAGGAAAGGGTTTACTGTAGTAGTAAGTTGTTTCTGTGATAGGAACCAATGGCCAGTTAGGATGGTACCCAGAAGTTGTTGCGAGGCTTTATTGTAGTAGTAAGTTGTTTCTCTGATAGGAATCAATGGCCAGTTAGGATGGTACCCAGAGCTTGTTGCGAGGCTTTACTGTAGTAGTAACTTGTTTCTATGATAGGAACCAATGGCCAGTTAGGATGGTACCCAGAGTTTTTGCGAGGCTTTATTGTAGTAGTAAGTTGTTTCTGTGATAGGAACCAATGGCCAGTTAGGATGGTACCCAGAGGTTGTTGCGAGGCTTTACTGTAGTAGTAAGTTGTTTCTATGACAGGAACAATTGGCCAGTTAGGATGGTACCCAGAGTTTGTTGCGAGGCTTTACTGTAGTAGTAAGTTGTTTCTATGACAGGAACAATTGGCCAGTTAGGATGGTACCCAGAGTTTGTTGCGAGGCTTTACTGTAGTAGTAAGTTGTTTCTATGATAGGAACCAATGGCCAGTTAGGATGGTACCCAGAGCTTGTTGCGATGCTTAACCATGATCCCGTTTTGACTACTTTGATTACTCCTAATTCTATAATGCTTTTGAGAAACTATTGGCCGAGTGTCAAACAGTTTGGATCTTGATGAGACGCCATGTTTGAAAGTGTTTGCAAATACGAGATGACGTTTAAAGGCAGAACAAGTTACGAAATAGTCTGAGGTTGAAATGTTATAGTCCATGCCCTGGTAATACTTACCAGTAGACTTTTGATCTGGCTTAATGTATTGCAATTCAAACCATACTGAAATTCTATTGATGTACCGTACCAATGTCTGGCAAGAATGGTTCCCTTTAGATTCATTTACCGGATAACGAAACAAATCATCCAATCATGGATGCGTTTTAAAATGTCCAGAGGGAGGTTTGTCCCGGACGGTTTATTCATGGAACTATTCAAATGTCAGCTAATTTAGGCGTAAACAACAGTGTTAGCCAACAAAACCAGGCTGTGTCGATTAACATATTACAGACTTTTTTGTGATCCTCATTTAGATTAGTCCTTGTGCTAGTTAATGCAAATTCGACATACCTATAAAGAAGAAAGTAGAATGATTACAAAGTACATGTAATGGTATAAGTAAGCAAAGATGTTAAGCAATGCCAGTCGAAAACGGACAACTATTTCCTTACAAGAGATAATTTATTTCAAATGTGATAAATGTGCCCGTGTGCAGAACATTACCTATCGGAGTGGTACAGAATAAGTACTATTTGCTGGTTAAATGTCAGTGTTTTAGATGTCTATTTACATGACGTAGCATGTGATAGCCAATGACTACATTGACATGTCTCGTGTTAGCCACTTTAAATACTTGGTACAGTAAAAACCCTCTGATGCGACCACCCAAAAGAGGTATAATTGTGGGTGCTAGATACAGGTGGTAGCTTAATGCAAGACATAATTAATGCAGAAAGCTCCTAGAGGAGCTGTCTGCATTACTTTTGTCCTGCATTAAGCAACCGCCTGCTTATAAAGACATCCATGTTTATTCATTAAGTGGTCGCATTAGACGGGTTCTACTGTATTTAAATGCATGTCCTAGATATGTATTTCGAACGAATTTAGTTTTCGTCTAGAGAGATGGTTTTGCAAGACTTCTTTTACCGATGTGACTAGCCTAGCCGCTGGGCTAACAAATTGCTTGTTAATAGTACATTAATAAACAGAGTAGACCCTGATCCTGTAGGAGCCGTCTGATCAGGGTCCGTTCTGTTTGCTTTATCAAATAAAATGTATCTGATTCTACATTGCCAGACCGGCTGCATGGCTCAGTGGTAGAGCGTCCGCCTGCGGTACGGAAGGTCGTGAGTTCGATCCCCGACCGCGATAGACCAAACGTCGTTAAAAGTCGGTACTAGTAGCTCCCTTGTCTACGCTCGACATTAAAAGGTGTAGTTCTAGGACTGGTCGGCCCGGTGTCAGAATAATGTGACTGGGTGGGTGACCTTGCCATGTGCCCGCGGCAGGGGTATTTCAGTGAGGCAGCACTATAACTTGTCTCAAGCGGGTGCCGTCTGCAAATAACTGGAATACTGTTGGTCGGACGTTAAACCCAACTCACTCACTCACTACAGTGCCAGGATGAAACATTCCTATGTGCATGTGATCATTTTCATCGAGCTATTTTATATACATTCATTCATTATTTCTTACATGTTTATTCATGAAGTGATTGGATAATGAACGCTAACTTATGCGTTTGGCTATTCTAAAACTCAGGGCCAAAGTCTCGATAATTAAAGCATCCAGTGAGACACAAATAAACTAGTCGGGTATTTTTGTGGAAATGCAAAGTACCTACAAAAAGAATACAAGAGAATAATCAGACTAGTGGCTATTCTAAGGTATGACCATTAGAAAATCTAGCAAACATAACAGACCCTGTTCAAAGGTCTCCTTCAGCAGCCCTCTGGGTATACACTATGTTCCTTTTTAGGACACCACTGGATACGTGGATCACGTTCATTTATTTCTGTATCGATCAGTGTGTGTCATTGGAGTTAGTGAAGTAATTTAAATTAAAAGCCTGATTGTAATTACGGATTGATTATAATTCTCGTTGACAGCTTTCTCGTTAGCTTTAAGCATTTGAGAGGACAATGAAGTGTCTTGTTAAACACTTTCAGCCCTTAATTATCATAGTGTAATATCCCATCGGGGCTTAACCCTTTACTCCATAAATACGCCTTTTTACGCCTTTGCAAACTGAGTAGACCCAGTTCAGACGGCTCCTGTAGGAGCCGTTTGATCAGGGTATGCTCTGTTTGCTTATGCTTTTATATACATATAGGTATGATTTCTTTAGTTTCTACTATGTTAAAACTTCCTGTGTCCATTTGCCATTATAACAATTAATGTGATTAATTTTCATGACGTCATTATTTTTGCATGAATATTCATGGAGACAAAGTGTTTAACCATATAGTACACTCAGTATGAAAGGGTTAAAATTGTTAGACGAATTAGAAACCACCACCACCAATACAGACCTCGATCAGAGGGCTACTTTAAGAGCTCTCTGACCTGCGTCTATACTGTTTGCAAATGAAAGATCATGCATGTCCAGGGTTGAAAGGGTTAATTATGCACAAGTATATTGACTCTTGACCTGCACCTTTTAAAGCCTTTGAAAAAAAATTAGAACCTGATCAGTCAGCTCTCGTATGAGCCGTCTGATCAGATCAGGTTTGCTCTGTTTTCTAATGGAATAATATATAACCCTTTCCCTGCTCTATGTTTATTACAAATTTCAATACCTACAGAATATTCACGGACAAAATAGTTATAAATAAATATGGAAGGTGGAACATTGTAGCCATTTTAGAAAGTAGAGAAACAGAGCTATCAAAGTCAATTTGCATAAACGCAGGTGTATTTGTTTTATAGTAGTTCGTCCTGGTGTAGTTCGTTTGCTTGTGTTTATTTTGGGTTTCATGGCCCTCCAAAATTAGTTCAGTTATATGGACAAGGTGTGTTTACTTGGGGCAGATATACTGCTGCTATAGTGTCATACTATTAGTATGCTGTACTACCATACTCTATCACATTATACACTGACAACAGGCAGACAGGTCATGGATCAGCAAGTAGTTGTTCATTCTATTGCTACATACATTCTTGAATAGCTCTGATCTACTTATATATCATATTAATTCCCTTTTTGGAATATTTTCTTCATTGTGCATTCTATTGCTGACAACTTGTGACATTGGATTGCAACCGCGACCTCTCGTCCTCGAAGCCGACGCTCTACTTGAATCAGCACCGGTTTTGTATTGCATAATCACAGAGAAATGCGTACTACACTTCATCCATTAAGAATATTCTAATTTTTGTATTAGCCCATTGAGTCCCTTATTATTCAAGGTATACCCGTCCTGACCTTACTTTGGAACCCGTACATTTTTAGGTGGAGGGGACACAGCAAACCAAATATTTCATGGAACAAGCCATTGCCATTGATGGGATCAGCAAACAGTACAGACCCTGACCAGAAGTGTCCAGAAGGAGCCCTCTGAACTGAGTCTACAACACTGGCATATGTCCCTTTTAAGGGACACTAGACACTAGCGGGTTAAACCAACATGATAAAGATACAGATTAAGGCACTCAATAGAACAAATACAGAAACAGACCTGTAATATGTAAACAAACGGAGCAAATCCTGGTCCGATCTTTATCTACTCTGTTTGCAAAGATGTTAACACATTCTCTCCAAGTGACGTATTTTGGCTCCTTTGTAAAAGTCACATTTAGAAACCATTGTGATAAATAGAGCATTTGCTCCATAGGAGCAAATGTTCTATTTATCACAATGGTTTCAAAACTACACATTTCGATTTTTCCTATTCTCTAGTTAATGCTCCTTTTGGGTAGATTGATTCAAAGAGGTTGGGTCTAACAATAGTCTAGGAGGGAATGAGTTAAATGGATCCTGCTAGTGTTAGCGTTACATGTCCATCTCATATGATAGTCTGATTGACGACTTGAAAAGTTCCATTTGGGAAATAACCATTACAGCTGTAAAGGAAATAGTTCAATTTGCTTGTGATGATAACGAACACAATGGACACAGCCTTGGAAAATGAGATAATGAAACATGAGAATGTATTTATCTAATCAATCTTATTATGACCATCGATGAACTGTTCTATTGTCATTCCATCGCCAGACTGGAACATGCATTGGTTGCTTAGGTTATTTAATTTTTTAGCCTGCTGATCGATTTATGATGGGTATTTATCCATCAGTAAAAATATGGTCTTAACCATTCGCTTGCTGAATTTTAAAATACATTTCTCCTTCTTTACCCATGCCCTGTTGTATAATTACATATACCTTCACTGTGTACAAGTAGTTCACTGTGCAATCACTGCTGTAGAGTGCACTCGTTGCACAATCAACTTGTAAATAGTGCAGATCCTGATGAGACAGCTCCTGCAGGAGCTGTCTCATCTGGGTCTACACTATTTACAGGTAGATATATTGACGTGAATAGCAAGCGAAGGGTTAATTCAGATTTTTAAGTAGAATTGTTTCCATTCCTTTGAAGAGATGTTATCAAACAAAATAGAAACTGTTTGCAAAAGTAATGGGCCCGCCTGCTAAAGGTGAAAACGTCAACAAATGCACATTCTGTATACATGTTATGGTTTTGCAGCAAGTTCCGGGATATTGCAAATTCATAAGCGACACATAATTCTGTATGCATAATTTATTCGAATTGTTCATTGATGCAATGTCTATGAACATTAATATTTATCAAGGATACTGTCATTTTAGTGTAAATAATTCAAACGCTGTCATTCGAAAGTGCCCGTATGTTTCACTTAATGCTATTGACCTGAACTTTATTTGAATATAAATTTGAATTATCATTTCGAACTCCGATTCATACAGTAGCAACACAGACAGATTACATGCTTTTTGCTCGATTCCCTCTTTTTGGAACACATCAGGACCACGTGATTTATTGACATTAGACATTAGTACAAAGCAAGGGGTTGCTTAATACAGGAAAAATGTGATACAGAAAGCTCCTATAATGGGAGCTTACTGTATCACATTTGTCCTGTATTAAGCTACCTCCTGTTCTAAAAATAATAAGAAATAGACTTCTTTTGGATGGTCGTCGTATTAGCGACACATACATGTAATATAGTTCCCATTTACAATGATCTTGTTCATCTCCTGTAACAATACTATCTTACCAAAAGGCAAGTGAGCATTTGATGAAGGACGAAAGTTGCGCAGGAAGTTCCTGTAAGAGATTTTGGTACTACTTTAAACCCTGTATTAACCCTTTCGCTGCCAAACTCTGCCGTCTGCTAACTTTGTCGTCTGCTACAAATTTTCTTTCTTTTGATTTTCTTCATTTTTGTTTCAAAAACATAGTAAAAGTAACAAGCAGTTTGGATCCTGATGAGACGCCGAGTTACTCGGCGTGTCATCTGGATCCAAACTGTGTGCGTAGGTAATCACAGATCCCGCATTGGCAGCGAAAGGGTTAAGCAGTCACGTGCTTTTAAAGACACACATGTTCATTTAGTCGATTGAGAGGGTTCTGTTGTATTTTTGTCTTGACCCAAGCCGTTTGCAAATACCACGTTTAGCAGGCGAATGTTTTAGATATAATAAAGAAATAAAAAAAGCAGTTGCCCTTGTGGTGTTAGTTGGTTTAGGAGATTGTATGGACTTGTCGTCTTGTCTATTCATAACAAGAACTAACAGCACTATATAGGTGAGTTGTTGAGGATTTCGTTATCAGCTATAATCGTTTGAATGCTGGAATTTCGCTCAATCAGTATTTCACTGTATAGTTTACTCAGTATTAAATGTTTTAAAAACGTCCTTGAGGATGTTGAATGACAAGCAATGTAGACCCTGATCAGAGGGATCCACTAGGATCCCGCTGATCTGGGTATATAGTGTTTGTATATAACAGTGAATCAGTATTTGTGTATGCATTTTCGCAGTTTTGTATACTCCCATATCAAAGTATTACTATGAACTCTCTATTTGTTATCTATTATAGTTGCCCTTTTTAGTCAACATCAATACCTTTCTTGTTAAGTATGTTCGAATCCGATAGTTGAAATACGGTGTACCCAGACATAATGATAATATATTAGATATGTGACGTACTTCAGCGCCTACTTTCAGATTACACGAATCGTTAATCTAAGAATAAAATTCAATGTGCGAAAGGTATTCTACATTTAGAATGTGATTCCATTACTTAAATGCCCACTTTAGCTCCTGTTGATTTGGGTTTCGTTATAACAATCGAAAGTCAGGCTATGAAAATGGAATGACTGGGCATTGTAAACACATTCCCTGTTCTACGTTTATTCAAAATTTCAATACCAACTGAATACTCATGGACAAAATAGATGTATGGGTGGTGGATTATATTGTACCCTTTTTAGAAACTAAAGAAACATATTGTTCAAATTCAATTAGCAACCAGATTAGACCCTGATCAGACGACTCCTACAGGAGCCGTCTGATCTGGGTCTACTCTGTTTGCAAATGCGTGAAACCACGTTTATATGAAGGAAAAGGTTAAACAAAAGAGTCCTAACCGTAACCCGAGTCCCATTGAAAACAGCTTGGATCCAGATCAGACGCAAAATAATCCGGCCTCTCATCGGGATCCAAGCTATTTGACACACAAACTATATTCAGATTCAGATTTGGTCGTGATAAAGGCCTCACGCACTAACACAGATGCAATATTTCAACAATTCTAAAACAAAAACATGTACAGTTTCTTATTTGTGTCAATATATTATACCAGTCCGTAAACCCTGTTTGCAGTTTAAACAGCGGTGCTTGATTTCAAATAACCTATTGTGAAAGTGTATGTTTTAATCCTTTCCTTCATAAAAACGTTTTTTTCACACATTTGAAAACAGAGAAGCCCCAGATCAGACGGCTCCTATAGGAGCCGTCTGATCAGGGTCTGTCCTGTTGGCTAGTTGAATTTGAAAAACCTGTTTCTTTACTTTCTAAATTCATTACACTGTTCCACCTTCCATTTCGCATTATAAATATGTTATCCATGACTATTCAGTAGGTATTAATATTTCGAATAGATAAAGAACAGGGAAAGGGTTAATTGGGCAGACATAAGTTTTTACTGATATCGTTACTGACTGGAATTGAGAAGTAACCCTTTAGATCTATCTTATTTTTTTAAAAATCAAACTTAATACGTTTGCCTGTATTGTTTTGAAACTATAAGCAACCCATATTTGGGTGTACAGTGAACCCTCGTTAGAACGGAGGTGTTTGTTTCCAGACATTTTGCTGGTATAACGAGGTTGCCGTTATAACGAGTTTAAATGTGAAATGAACCATTTGGCAAGTTTTAAACTAGTACCAACAGGTGAACGCTTAATGCAAAATACATGAAGTGCAAAAAGTTCCCTTTTGCATTGCACCTATTCATTCAGTGGTTGTCTCAAAGACGTAACACTAATTTTGTTTCAATGCATACTGTCGGTATAACGAGGGTTCCATTGTAACGAATGCCGGTATAATGAGGGTTCACTGTATATGTTTCATTTACAGTGAAACGTTTGTAAACAATGATCGATACATCATATCTTTATCTCTTCCAGACTTCATGCCAATCACTCTATTGACAGCATCGACTCGAGTTCAGGAACTGCCAGTGTAGTGGCCACGTTTCACCGTGTCTGTTCGGATAAATGAACTTACAATACAGTAAAACTTCTCTATAACGGCCACTAAATTACATCAAGTATGTTGTGTTAAAGGCAGGTGGTTGCTTAAAGCAAGGTGAAAGTAAAACAGAACGCTCCTATAGGAGCGTTCTGTTTTACTTTCACCTTGCTTTAAGCAGCCACCTGCCCTAAATACCAACTAATTAACACAATTTAGTGGCCATTATAGAGAGGGTTTACTGTAGGCGATACTTCAGTAGCGCTGGCACAAAAACCTGCATACAGCGACTACCAAACATAATTCTTATTTATAGTACAATCCCTCCACTGCGTTCATCACATACAGTAGAACCTGTCTTAAGCGGCCATTCATTTGAAGATAGGGGTCTAGAAAAGCAGGTGGTTGCTTAACCCTTTCCATGTTCTATGTTTATTACAAATTTCATTACCTACTGAATATTCACGGACAAAATAGGTACGGTAGAACATTGTAGTCATTTTAGAACTTATAGATACAGATCTGAGACTATCAAATACCACTAGCAAACATGGTAGACCCTGATCAGATGGCTCCTATAGCAGCCGTCTGGTCTGGGTCTACTCTGTTTTCAAATGTGTGAAAAGGCGTTTATTTATATGAAGGAAAGGGTTAAAGGACAAACGTAATTAAGAAAGCTCCTATAGGAGCTTTTGGTATTACTTTTGACATGCATTAAGCTACCACCTGCCTTACAGACCCATAATTAGATATCTTTTTGGTGGCCGCTGAAGAGAGGTTATTGTATATGTATAATTGTAGGTCGTGGTCTAGGTGTACAAATGTGGCGGCTATATGTAGGACGACAGTGGTATAGAGAGCTCCTCTAGTAAAACTCTGTATTACTTTCGTCCTACATTCAACACCCATTTGCTCTTATAGTTCCTCACAGTAAGTCGCACTTGGTCAGTGTATTGTAGTAATTGTCAGATTCCATTGAACGTCAATAGCGCTAGCACGTGAATGCCACATACTATTTGCAATTTTCTGGAATATGTTATGTCTGCAATAATTGAAGTAATCAGTGATGATTGGACTTTAAACACTGTTCAGCAATGTTTGTTTCTTTGTTTGTCACAAGCTATATTTAACCCTTTGCGTGGAGCATATTCATTAACAAATAACGAATAAATGAATACCAGTTAGCTGAACGGTTACCATGACGTCTTTGAACCATGACAGATACTTTAGAATCAGATCTGTATTATTTATTGACAAACGGAGCAGACCCTGCTCGGACGGATCCTGTCTGATCTGGGACTTCTCTGTTTGCAAAGGCGTTAAAATGCGTATCTTTGAGGAACAGTGTTAACAGTAGAACCTGTATTAACCCATTTGCGCCCAGTGGATTCTTCCATGTTTATATATTGGATTAGTGCATTTTTTATCTAAGGGGTGCCTGGCCTAAATGTTCAATTTCGTTTTGTTTTATATTGAAATTCCTATCAGCAAACAGTGTAGACTCTGATCAGACGCCGCATAATGCGGCGTCTGATCAGAGTCTACATTGTTCGCCTACGTCTCATATATGGGATAGTGGGAGCAAATGGGTTGAGCAACTATCAAAAAGAGATCTAGCTATGGGTCTGTAATGCAGGTGGTAGTTTAGTACAGGTCAAACTTAATGCAGAAAGTTCCTATATGAGCCTTTTTGCATTAGTTTTGACCTGTATTAAGCAGCCACCTGCTTTCTATAGGAGCTTTCTGCATTATATTAGCGCTGTATTAACCCATTTGCTCCCACAATCCCAAATATGGGACGTAGGCAACTCTGATCAGACGCCGCATAATGCGGCGTCTGATCAGAGTCTACACTGTTTGCTGATAGGAAATTCAATGTAAAACAAAATAGAAATGAAAAGTTAGACCAGACACCCCTTAGATAAAAGATAGACTAATCCAATATTTAAGCATGGAAGAATCCACTGGGAGCAAATGGGTTAAGCAACCACCTGTTTTTAAGATTTATATTCCGAACAAATACACGTCGCTTGTCACATGTTCTACTGTATCTTTGTCTATATGGTAAATCATAAGGTCATTTTTTTTAAGAAAGGTCCCCATGCTTGCTAACGGAGCTAAACTTTCAAATTGCACACGCAGTAATTGGCAAGAAGCTTTTCCTGTACTGTAGATTGACACAATGCGAACTACGTGACAAGCATCAGCCAGGAAGCGCGTATTTTCAAACATGCTTCCAGTCTGTCGTCAACAGAAAATTGATGTTTGTTTGTAAACAACGAAAAGTAAACCTTATAAATGAGGTTTTTGATCAAATGAGCATGTTCGTATTTCTGATGGGCGGTTTTATACGTGATGGCATGACGTTGCATTATATAACCTAATTCAAATCAATGTTTCCATTAGACTGCAATTTCGTGTGGGAAACGTGCCAATATTTCCTATTTGCGCTTCTCATGAAATCTTTCAAATCACATTAAAAGAGTCAGTCAATATATTTTGTACGAGTTATACATTAACTAGAAAAGGGAACATTTTTAGATTATAGTAGTTTAAAACCATTGTGATAAATAGAGCATTTGCTCCTATTGGAGCAAATGCTCTATTTATCACAATGGTTTCAACAGGCGACTTTTGCAGAGGTGTCAAAAGGCGTCAATAGGAGAAAATGGGTAACTCGAGAAGACATTTTTGGTTAAACAACGTATTAATGGTTAATTGTAATCATGATAAGCGTGACTTGAGTGGCTTCAAACAGCTTGTCTCCAGATCAATTTCCGACGACATCTGTAAAAAAGTTATGAAAATTTATTAGCGTGCATAGGTAAGTAACTTTTTTACAGATGTCGTCGGAAATTGATCTGGAGACAAGCTGTTTGAAGCCACTCAAGTCACGCTTATCATGATTTTCACCCTGCATTTAGCAGTCATCTGTCTAAAGTATCTAAATTTCTTCTTAAATAGGATTCCGGTTTAAAGAGGTTTCGCTGTATATGGATCGGTAATCCCGAGCTTGAAATAACAAGTCCATTACTCTCTGATTATTGTTCATAACAGTTCCGGAAACATGCAATTGTTATAGAAATCTATCAAAACCATTACCGACTAATGGAGTACACAGCTATTGCATCTGTAGTTCGTATAGTTTATTGAAGAGCATCACGAGATGCACGTGAAAGAACTGAATAGAATCACACAGGATGTATTTATCTATCATCATCTCAACGATTAATAATTTCTCTTGATGCCGGTTTTTTGTACCGCTGCAAACAGAACAGGAACAGATCAGGCATCTATGTATGAGCTGTTTGATCGAGATATCCCCTGTTTGCTGACGCGTTATATCGAGGGCTTGGTGCAAAACTGTTGTAACTCCTTCACAAAGTGAAGGAGTTACAATAGTTTTGCACCAAGCCCTCGATATATGCTCTACTGTTTGCTATGAGCAAACAGATAAGACCCTGATCAGACCGCTCCTACAGGGGTCGTCTAATCAGGGTCTACTCTGTTTGTTACGGCGTCAAATGAGATCTTTATCAAGTAATAATTCTCTTATCCACAGTACTTTAGTGTACAAAGAATACTTGGTCAAGCTTCTGACAGAGCAATAAATTAAAGTCACCACCAATCCTGCTTCTGTTCCCCAAAATTAGACTCCATTTGTAACTTATACATACTCAACTGGATGCGTGACTAAATACTTGACAGACTGCATGCTTAACATTTAGACTGCTGAGAAAATCATTTTTTACATATTTTTTCACCTACTTCATTTTCAAAATTCAAGTTATAATCAATGTGTCTACTAAAATGTAATCAGGGTGTCAAACAGTTTGGATACTGATGAGACGCCGAGTTACTCGGCGTCTCATCTGGATCCAAACTGTTTGCATAGGTATTCACTCATCCGCCCATAGCAGGCTAAATGTTAAATATCACGGCATGCTTTCTTACTCTGTGAGACTACTAGGCTTCTCTTTTACGAGTATTGAGTTCTTTCAATAATAATCCAAACTACAGATAAAGGTGCGTACTCAAATACTAAAATCGTCATTTCTCCACCAATCCCTATGTTGTGACCACTCTTCAGAATAATCTCATAGAGACGATTCTAAGGAATGATCACGACCTAGGGTTGGGTGGAGATTCACAGAATTATTCTTGAGGATTATTTAATTTACGCATCTCATCTGTAGCTCTGAATATAACAACACACCCGTTCATATCTTAGATTTCCCGCAGTATACCTAAACATTGGAAATACCGCACCCGCTTTTCCTCGAAGACAGGCATTCTAACGCATTAGTAAACAGAGTAAAGATATATGAAACAGCTCCTGTTGGAACCATCAGATCAGGGTCTACTCTGTTTGCTTAAGGAATTATTTAGATATTATTATCTATTATCTATACACCTTCTGCATGTCTAAGTATACGTCCATATGTCATTACAGTAAAACCCCGATAGTTAGAACACTAAAATAAGTATAATTATCGGAGTTTAAGACAGATGGCAGCTTACATATATGAGCTTTCTGCATGACTTTCACCTTGCATTAAGCAACCACTTGTCATAAAAGTCATCAGTTCATCAAGACTAAAATTTTGATTTATTGAGTTTATACCTTATTAAAATTCAGCTTATACATATTCATGATGTCAGTATTTCTGACATATATGTTCCATGAGGCAAAGAGTGGAAATCCTCAAACTAACGTCAATGAAACACTTAGTCTGCTAAGCGCGACCTTACTGATATTCGCAAACAACTTGGGTCCAGATAAGACGCCAAGTAACTCGGCGTCTCATCAGGATCCAAGCTGTTTGACACTCTGTCAATATTATCTAAAAAGCTTGGACGAATCAGAAGTATTTGACGACGGCAACAGATCGGAGCTTAAACAGACCTCATTTCCATAGCAGGTTAAGGGTTCAGAAAGTGATGAACTACTGTCCCTAGAGAACATCCCGCAATGTTAATTAAATTTAATCAAGGAAATGTATAGGAGTCGAGGTTCCGTAATGATGGAATTAAGAAAAAAAAATACTATTAGCCTTTTTAACCCTTTTAGCGCTGTGGATTAACCCATTACCTCGTAGGCTATTTTTAGATACACCCTCTTTGAATAAATCTACCGAAAAGGAGGATGAGCTACAGAAAAGAAAAAAAACTTTAGAATTTTGTAGTTTGAAATTATTTTGGTAAATAGAGCATTTTGCTCCTATAGGAGCAAATGCTCTATCTATCACAATGGTTTGACAAAGTGACTGTTACAGAGTCGTCAAAAGTTGTCAATATGAGGGAATGGATTAAGCCCGTAAGTGTTTAACTGTAGTGTCCACTTAGAATAAAAGGCTTACAATTGGCAGATAATTAATGGTTTAACTATGCGGTAGTAATTAAAAGTATAGAATAAGATCCAATGTAATCAGACTAAACAAGAACACAATTCGCGGTAAATCCCGCGCATGCGATCACCAAAACAAGGTCGAATTCTGAGACTTAATCATTTCCTTCATGAATAAGTTTTCTTAAACGACCATTAGAGAGATCTAATTTATGGTATGTAAGGCAGGTAGAAGCTTATTGCAGGTCAAAGGTAATGCAAAAAGCTCCTATGTAGGAGCTTTCTGTATTACTTTTGTCCTGCATTAAGCTACCACCTGCTTTTTAAGATTCCTGTGTCTAATCTATGTATGGTTGCTTAAGACAGGCTTTACATGTATATCACTGGATGAAAGTTCATTGACTGTATTGATGACCGCTTAACCCATTACCTCATAGGCTATTTTTAGATACAACCTTTTTGATTAAATCTACCGAAAAGGATCATTTAATAGAGAAAAGGAAAAAAATCGAATTTTGTAGGATGAAACCATTGTGATAAAAAGAGCATTTGTTCCTATAGGACCAGATGCTCTATTTATCACAATGGTTTCACAGTGACATTTACAGAGTCGTCAAAAGTCGTCAATATCAGGGAATGGGTTAAGACATGTTCTGATGTATTCAAGTGATATTTGGTTTATTTACCTGTGCACGGACCTTTTTTTCTTACTTGATTGAAACAAGTATTATCCATTAGTTAAACATCACAAAGACGATGCTCCCCTACAAATGAGAGCATTTAGATGTAAAATGATATATTGTTAAAACAATGCTTAATGTAATCGACAATAACACAAACATCTTAGATTTCACTCTGTGTATGTGAATTGGTCTTTGTTGTCAGTGACGTAATAAAAGTACAGTAAACCTCTCTATAAATACATCAAGTAATTTGTGTTAAAGCAGGTAGCTGCTTAAAGCAATTTGAAAGTAAAACAGAACTCCCCCATAGGAGCGTTCTGTTTTGCTTTCACCTTGCTTTAAGCAACCACCTGCCCTAAATACCAATTAATTAACATAATTTAGTGGCCGCCATAGAGCAGTTTTACTGTATTTTCATGTAAAGAGAATTGTGTTATTGCTGTGTTGACAGTTCTCTCGTTAGTTTTATGTCTTTTCTGAAGATAATGAATGCTGAGTGATTGCGCGTTTGTTGCCGGCCAAATTAATGTCAATGATTTATACTAATATATTTTTGAAAATTGCAAATTCGGTTTTATTGAGTCTGTTCATGAGTAGTAATTAAATGTGCAACACTACTCACGCCGCCTAGCATCGACTTAAGTAGTATTCAATTTTCAAAACTAATAACATCAAAACTCATGATCCCGAAATACCAGAAAATATAACAACACTGGGAATGAAGTATGGGCGACTTTTTACGGCCGCCACACAAGCACTTAACACTTGCTGTTGTGAAGTAAATATAGTCTGACAGTAGGAGATTCTTCGAAAGCAAAGGTGGCAATGCTAAAAGAGACAATTGCAGACTCGGTTTTATTTAGTCTGTTCATGAGTAGTAAATAAAAGTGCAACACTACTCATTTCCCCTGGGACCAGCTTAAGCAGTATTCAATTTTCAAAACTAATAACATCAAAACTTAAGATCCCGAAGGACCAGAAAATATAACAACTGTGCAAGTTTAATATAATGTTCTGCCACAGTTTATCTCCGTCCATGTTATAGGCTAAAATGCACGGCTGGGTGAAACACCTCTTCAAAAACAAACCAAACGTCAAAAATGGAAATTGTAGAAAAAAACTTAGATTTTCACCTATAGTCTACTTCAAATCCGATCCGCTACGATCTTCACGATTGATTTATTTATTCAGTTGTTTTTGCGTCATGTAATACATGTTGTTTTTCTCGAGTAACGATTAAATATTGTATAATGTGAAGTGGATGTTTCCTCTTTCCTCCTTAACGAGTGGCATTGTCTAGGCCATTTTGAATTTGAAATTATATAATATAACGAATAGCTATGCATTAAACATCGAGGAATTAGATCATAGCTTTTGTAACTACAGTGAACCTTCGTTACAACGGAGGTGATTGTTTCCAGACATTTTGCTGTTATGACGAGATTGCAGTTTTAACGAGTTTAAATATGAAAGGATCAATATGGCCAGTTTTAAACTAGTACCAACAGGTGAACGCTTAATGCAGAACACAAGAAGTGCAAAAGCTCCCTTTCTTGTGTTCTGTTTTAAGCGATCACCTATCTACTTGGCAATGTACCTATTTATTCAGTGGTTGTTTAAAAGACTTAATAACATTTTTTTTCAATGCACACTGCCGGTATAACGAGGGTGCCATTGCAACAAATGCCGGTATAACGAAGGTGCCATTGTAACGAATGCCGGTATAATGAGGGTTCACTGTATAATCAATGGGACAAAATAGTGATCACATCCGCAGACATGTTTGCTCCAGATAATACGTCGAGTAACTCGGCGTCACATCAGTATCAAATTTGTTTGACACAATTTGGACAAAAACATTGATTTCAAATTCCAAGAAGGAGACATTTTTGCTATTTCTTATAGATGTTAAAAACGATAGTTTTGCGCTGTGTCCCTGATATGTTCTTATGAATATACAAAACCTTAGACATTTAAAACAATCTTGGAATATACAAAACCTTAAGAATATAAAAATCCTCAAGCCTTAGGAATCAAACCAATACCAGTGTATTACTTTATTGCGTTAGTATTTATCACAGTAAAACCTATCGAAACCGAACGTTCAATTTAGTATATATATATATCGGTCTTGGAGACATGTGGCAGCTTAATTCAGGGTGAAAGTCATGCAGAAAGCTCCTTTATGCATTAAGCAGCCACCTGCCTGAAAGTATTTAAATTCTTCTCTACTAGAATTCCGATTTAGAGGGGTTTTATTATATACAAAGCGCAACCAGAAAGGCAATGACGAACATATTTAACCTAGATGAAACGCCGAGTAACTCGAACTCTCCTGAAGGAGTCAGGGTCTGCTTTGTTTACTTATAAAATAATATAGTTTATTATATACTGTAACATTTTTACACATGGCTAAACAATCAGAGTGTTCATATGTCATTTTAAAAATCAAATTACTGTAGGTAACATCCATGAAGGCATTATTTCTTTTATGCATATTCGTGGCGTATAGGGTTAAACCATTACCTCATAAGCTATTTTAAGTTACAACCTATTTGAATAAATCTACCCAAAAGGAGCATTAATAGGAGAAAAGGAAAAAAATGAAATTTTGTAGTTTGAAACCATTGTGATAAATAGAGCATTTACTCATAGGAGCAAATTCTCTATTTATCACAATGGTTTCACAAAGTGACTTTTACAGAGTCATCAAAAGTCGTCAATATGAGGGAATGGTTTAACCTTGAATCGGCTAAATGATGGAAATGGGCTCTTCCTTTTCTGAATATTGATTAAACCGAAATTTTATCAAAATTAATCAATGACAGAAATGATCAGTTATGGCAAACAGTGCAGATCCGGATTTAGAGACTTTTTCAGAAGCCATTTGATCTTAGTCTACACTGTTTGCACATGTTTTATATAATCGACTACCCTACATTTAGGGTTAACTTTATTGTTGAAATACTCGAAAAAATAATAGTAAACCCAATAAATACTATCTGATTATCAGTGTATTGCTATTGTAACCATGTTACTTGCACAATATTGAAATAAATCTATCTATCTATCACCCGTCTCTTAAGTCAAACCTTTTGCTCGAGTCTGAGATCATTGTCAAGAATCTAATAGTCAGATTCTGAGCTTGCTCAGAATCTGACCAATCAGATACTTGACAATGGTCTCAGACTCAGATTCGGAATGTTTTATAACCTTGGACTATGGTTACTAGAGTTGGTGAATCAATAAGCACACACTCAACATGGTATACTTGCTTTGTAGATATTATACAATAAGTGTATGACATTTCCGAGGATAGTGAAGCAGAATTATGCATTGGTGACCTATATCACAAGGAAATGAATGCAATTTGTATGAGAATTATTTTTCATCTAGTGTTTCCTTTGAGATTTCGATATCTCAGATTAAGTTTGGACGTGCTTGATCTAGTTTTCATCTCATATGTAAATACGTTGACACGATACAAGGCTATAATATTGTTACCTGTATGTGCAAAGCATCGACTCAAGTGTTGTACTTGAGTCGATGCTTTGCACATACATGTAACAATATTATAGCCTTGTATTGTCCACTTTTCGGCTTATAAAGCAGATATTATCAGCAAGTACTTGTGTTTGACATTTTTTTTAATTATCCAAACCTTTGTTTACTTATTCAGAGGTTCAATAAGATGTGTTAATTAAAACATTATTATATTAACCCATTTGCTCCCACAATCCCATATATGGGACGTTAGCAAACAGTGTAGACTCTGATCAGACGCCGCATAATGCGGCGTCTTATCAGAGTTTACACTGTTTGCTGATAGGAATTTCAATATAAAACAAAACGGAATTGAAAATTTAGGCCATGCACCCCTTAGATAAAAAATGGAGTAATCCAATGTGTAAACATGGAATAATCCACTTGGAGTAAATGGGTTAAGAATAACGTCTTTTTATCTCCACCAAACAACCTATGTTGTTACCACTCTTTAGAATCATCTCTAAAGAGTGGTCATAACATAGGGTTCGGTTGTGAAATGACGATTTTAGTATTTGAGTACGCTCCTTATTTGTTCCTCTGTTGATATTTTGCTCCTGAAAACCTAAATTCTTTTTTTTTATTAATTTTCCGATTCATAGGGGTTTCACTGTACAACATATCGAGGGCTTGGTGCAAAACTATTCTAACTCCTTCACAAAGTGAAGGAGTTAGAATAGTTTTGCACCAAGCCCTCGATATGTTGTAAAATGATTCGCTAGGACAATATAAATGTTCCGAAACCAATACTCGATGATACAACGAAGCGGCAAAAGCGGTTGTCCGTGGGGAAAAAATGACCTTATATGCATTGTGTAGGCATGAAGACTGAATGAGATTCATTGTTGTAGACAGTTTTGAAATATGATGAAGAAAGCCGAAAAGTGGACAATTTGAAATAAATCAGTGACTTTTGCAATCGGCATATAGCTAGTGTAGTCAATTCATTTATTACCATGTTATAAGAAAAATCCGCCCAGACCTTATTTTGAAACCCATCCACCTGTTATGTTGAGGGGACACAGCAAACAAGGTATTTATCTATATAAGCCATTCAGCAAGCAGTGCAGAGACTGATTAGAATCAGAGGGCTCCCTTAGAAGCTCTCTGATCTGGGTCTACACAGTTTGCACATGTCCGTTTTAAAGGACACTGTACACAAGTGGGTTAAATGGAGACAAGAAGCCAGCATATATGTAGAGTAAAACCCATCTAATGTGACCATCTAACACATGTCTAATAACGGAGGTCGAGTGTAGCTTAATACAGGACGAAAGTTAGTTATACAGAAAGGCTCCGGTATTTCTGCATTGCTTTCACTGTGCATTACCTCATAGCCTATTTTAGATACAACCTCTTTTAATAAATGTACCGAAAAGGAGAATAAACGAGAGAAAAGGAACAAAATAGATTTTTGTAGTTTGAAAAAATTGTGATAAATAGAGCATTTGCTCCTATAGGAGCAAATGCTCTATTTATCACAATGGTTTCACAAAATGACTTTTACAGAGTCGTAAAAAGTCGTCAATATTAGCGAATGGGTTAAGCAAAGTACCTGCTTTAAAAGGGCACTGATGTAAATGTTTAGTGGTCGCTTTACAGAGGTTCTGTTATAATGTTTACGTTTTCGTTTCGTAAAGCATCCTTCAATCGACTAGTATATCACAATGGGTTCTTCTTAAGACATGTCACACATAAAAATTTGGTCAAAAACATTAAATAATGAAGATAGAACTTTTAGATAACACATTTCTATAAAATTGTGTTTGATCTTGCGGAACTAAATGTTCGAAAAGGGTTTAGTAAACGAACATTGTTTACAATAAACACCGAGCTCCACAGTCACTGACGAAACAGTTAAATATTGGTGCAAGTGGTGTAAGAAATATGCCACCATAGTGTCGCCCTGTATTGACCCAAATACACAGCAATAATTGAATATTAATGGTGCGTCGTATTTCTGAAACTGTCAAAGCTAACACCGCGCCTCAGAAGATTATCGGAAATTCAAAAAAATTAAGAAAAAAACGACCGTTATAATTTTATGTTTAGTCTTATCTCCTCAGTTTGACCTACGTGTACTTGTTCTTGCGGTTATGGATGAGTAAATAATCGAACGAGTAACTGGAGTTGGGGATTAAACTTTACGACACTGTCGTACTGAATACGTTATTGCGCGGGAGCCTGAAGGCTCCGCGCTAAATATGGAACGCTGGCATTGGAATTTCGCTGGTAGGAGCGGTGATTTATCAAGAATTGCGAGTGAATTTTAATTTGTCTTTATGATTATAATAAAACATCATGTATGAAATAATACAATTTTATATATAATGTACTTGGGAACAGGTCGACATACTTTTTTCAGTGTAGAATGGTTTGTATTTTGGAATTGAAAATATTAGAAAAATTATTTCTCCTAGGACAAGGCTAATAAAAAAAATTAATACCGCAACGGAAGGATCATCAACGATAACAGCCGACGAAATGACTAAGATGTTGCGAAACCAACAATTTTGACAACCGTTGGAATCAGGGGCGGGGCTTAATTATTAAAGCTATTTCGATGGAACATCAACTAAAATGATATTTTCTAAAGGACCAGGAGCATGGAACTGAAGAGCGTTTGTTGGCAACCCGACTGAAATGTTCATGATGTCTTTATTTCTTACATGAATAGTTAACAAGATGGCGGATAAGGTGTCCAGTGTGAGACTGGAAGGGTTATTGTATAGCAACTAGGACTATATCTGACTGAAATGGCTGCAGTTTCAAGGATTGTGGTGAAACGGAAGGATTGTGTTGTGTTACTACGGTCATAGGTGTAATACAGACATTTTGTTGACAATATATTATATAAAACACAATTGATTATTATTCACTATTCAGTAATCCGCGCCTTTGATGTTTTGCATCAATGGTTTTCTTGTAAAACATCCTGATGCTTGACAAGATGAGGCAAAGAATGAGTTGATACAGAGGAGGAGTTCGATTAATGCAACGAGGGATCAAAAACACTCTAGTATCTACTAGATTCTTACCAGAGAGCATGTGTATGCTAAATAAAACCCACCAACATCCCAAATGTCAATGACGTCATATTTGATCGATGGTTCACATGTCGCAATTAGCCGATATACAAATCTTTAATAAATACAACACTGGTGTCCTCTAATCTATTGTGACTATATAATATACAAACAACTGACATTCATTTGATCTTATCCCACTGTGAACAAAGTACTGTCAGCTCAATTTTGGATCTGGTGCCATTTTGACTACTTCCGATTCGTACAAGCTTTTGTGAAATTATTAACTCATTCTCGCCTACTGACGCATATTGACGCCTCTGTAGATGTCATGTTTTGAAACCATTGTGATAAATAGAGCATTTGCTCCGTAGGAGCAAATGCTCTATTTATCACCATGGTTTCAAAATTACATCTTTCTAGAATTTTCCTTTCCTCTAGTAAATGCTCCTTTTCGGTAGAGTTATTTAAAGAGGTTGGGTCTAAAACTAGTCTATGAGAGAATGAGGTAAACATATAGGGTGCTGATGAGACAGCTGGTTATGCCACGTATTATCTGGTTATGCCACGTATTATCTGGTTATGCCACGTATTATTTGCAAATGACGTCACGGATGGCTGGATAAGGGTCAAGCTGTTTGTCAAAAAGACCCATTTCGACATTTTAAAAAATAGATCATATGTTTTGAATTTTGTGATAACCCTTTCCCTGTTCAATATTCATGTACGAAATAATGACATCATGCATATTTATTAGATGAATTTTTATAATGTAACTTTTCTAGGGATTGTTTTTGTTGATAAAAACTATAGAATCATATCTATATCATGTCACCAGCAAACAGAGCAGAACCAGATCTGACGGCTCCTACAGGAGCCGTTTGATCTAGATCTGCTCTGATCCAAAGGTGCGAACAAGCGTTTAGATGATAAGGGATAGAGAGTCTATATCTACAATGAACGGAACTATTTTCTAATTATTGCACACTTTCATTTTATTCACGAAGATGGTCTCTGTGGAGTTTCCTTGTAACAACGTAATATTTAACTGGTCATTAAAAGGCAATAAAATTGATGGTTTTCGTTATAAACTAATATACAAAATGTGGAATGTCAAGTTTCATTAACGTTAATAGATTTATATCGAAATATGTTGATACAAAATGACAAATCTTCTTCTCGTACCCACCAATTTAGAACCAATCTGTCGAAATCTTGTCATTTTTTGAAGACAGTACGTCACGAAATGACACTTCTAGTGAGTGGTCACAACATAAAGTTTGGTGGAGATGTTGGTTCAGACCAATAGACAAACGTGCGTACTCAAGTACTAAAATCGTCATTTCTCCACCAATTCGTATGCTGTGACACTCATTAGAATCGTCTCAAAGAGACGATTTTAAAGAGTGGTAACATAGGGTTTGGTGGACAAATAAAGAAGGTACAGTAAAACCCCTCTATAACGGCCACTGAATTATGTGTAATTAGTTAAAGTAAGGTGAATGTAAAACAGAACTCTCCTATAGGAGCGTTCTGTTTTACGTTCACCTTGCTTTCAGCAACCACTTGCCTTTAACACAAAGTACTTGATGTAATTTAGTGGCCGTCATAAAGAGGTTTTACTGTATTCTTGAAACTGTTTGAATTTACACATCTTACCTAGGCCTCTGATGGTTTTAGTACTTGAAACACGCTCATTTTCTATAGTTCAGAAGCTGTTTAAAAATTAGAAAGAAGTATGATCTAAACGAAGGCCTAATATACCTTGATAGTAAAGCATATCATTCAAATTGCAGATTGTATGGGTGTTTGGCAAAATGCATTTGGCGCCACCCATTCATTGTCGAATGGCTATCTTACTTGTAGAATGTGCTGATAATGTGTATTGTGTTTGGTTTGAAAGAAAACATTTGTCTATCTAAAATAAATGGGATATATGTTTCAAACTGTAATACAAATACAGAACAGAAAACAGTTTGTCGTATAATGTATGCTTTACCAAGCTTTGTTTTTATACGTTGCTATGTTTTAGCTAAGTGGAAATATTCTCTAATTGCCGAAGATTTATTCCCGGTATTGTCAATACACATAGAAGGAAATTAGGGAAAACTCATTTCTCTTTGTACCCTACTTTGATTGGTCTAGTCCTGGCAACGTATGGTGGTACATGTATTTTGAAAGGGCGTTCGAATTTTCTGACGTCATTGAAGATCATTGTCAATGACACCGTCCGTTGTCCAAATGCTTGCTAAGGGCAGCGCCAAATATATAATTATATATATATATTAATTGACGCTTATATTCGCCTATAAGTCGACGCCCATATTAATTAATATAAAGTACAACCCTTCTAAAGCCACCACCTACAAGATACAGTAGAACCTGTCCTAAGATTCTTATAAAGCAGGTGGTAGCTTAATGAAGGACAAATATAATACAAAAGCTCCTAAAGGACCTGCATTAAGCAATCACCTGCCTTACAGGCCCATAATTAGATCTCTTTTTGATGAACGCTTAAAGACAGGTTCTACTATATATACGCATGGGCCTTTAAGTAATTTAATAACTTAATTCAGGACTCAAGTTATGCCAAAAGCTCCTATAGGAGTTTCTGAATTACTTTTGTCCTACATTAAGCAACTATCTGCTTTTAAGGATATAAAATGTCTATTCATTAAGTGGTGGATTTAAGTAGTTCTGTTGCAAATGCGCGCGCATGCGTGTCCCGGATTGAAAGGGTTTAGTTAACCCATTACCTCAAATGCTATTTTAGATACAACCTCTTTGAATAAATCTTCCGAAAAGGAGCATTAACTAGAGAAAGGGAAATTTTATAATTTTGAAGTTTGAAACCATTGTGATAAATAGAGGATTTGCTCCTAGAGGAGCAAATGCTCTATTTATCACAATGGTTTCACAAAGTGACTTTTACAGAGTCGCCGAAAGGCGTCAATGTGAGGAATGGTTTAAGCTTAATACCGAAATATACTAATCGCTGTCAATCTTTATAATGATTTATATCAACAGCCGGTATTATGTGCATGTGTGGCGGCCGTAAAAAGTCGCCCCGTACTTAATTCTCAGTGTTGTTATATTTTCTAGTCCTTCGGGGGTAAATAGTTTCGATGTTATTAGTTAGGAAAATTGAATACCGCTTAAACCGGTGCTAAGGAATGTGAGTAGTATTGCATTTTCATAACTACTCATTAAAATACTCAATAAAATTGTGTCTGCAATTTTCTCTTTTGCATTGCTGGTTTTAATTTTGAAGTATAGCCAATTTTCAGATCTTTTATATTGTTTTCGTTGTATGAGTTCCTAAATATTTAAAACAATTATTCCTTCAATCTTATTAAGCGAAAACTTATGAATAATCATATGTGTATTTAAACATGTGGTTGCTGAATGCAGATAGAAAGCAATGCAGAATTCTCCTATGGGAGCTTCTGTATGACTTTCGTCATGTATTCATCTATCATCTGCCTTTATGAGCCAGGATTAAACCTCGTTTGGTTGCCACTTTAGAAGGGGGCTGTACAGTGTAAAGTTGAACTTCGGTATCTCGAACTTCAAGGAACCATTTACATTACTTCGCGATAACAGAAGTTCGAGTTATCCGCTTTCTAATCTGAACAAATTCTCGAGTTCACAGCTTAATACAGGTCTAAAGTAATGCTAAAAGCTCATGCAGGAGCTTTTAGCATTACTTTAGACCTGTATTAACCCATTCCCTGATATTTACAACTTTTGACGACTCTGTAAAAGTCACTTTGTGAAACCATTGTGATAAATAGAGCATTTGCTCCTATAGGAGCAAATGCTCTATTTATCACAATGGTTTCAAACTACATAATTCTAAAATTTTCCTTTTCTCTAGTTAATGCTCCTTTTCGGTAGATTTATTCAAAGAGGTTTTATCTGAAAATAGCCTATGGGGGAATGGGTATTTCTAGATATCTGTAGCGATACATTTTAGAGCAATTCGAGTTATCTGAGTTCGAGATATCGAAGTTCAACTGTATTTGCTTATGAAGCGTCAGCTGCTGAGATTCTCTAGTATACCCAAGGGATGCTCCAAGGCATCAGCTTTGTCTTGCTTCAACAAGATCAAATCCGATAGTTGTAATATTCACAACTAGCCTATCGTTTCTCCGCTAGCATTCGTTTGTCAGAGTAAGCATCGTGAACAAATTCCACTTTGCTTGGAAAATTTGAATAGAAATGATTTCTCATTTTGTTTCTATCAGAAAAGTCGCTTTTTGAAGGTAATTGTGTGTTTGTAAATTAAACAAAGCAGTTTTCTTTGATATCAATCAATGATTTGGTTCTACTTGGCTTCACCGGTTTGTTATCTGTTATTGTTATTACAATAATTTTCGATCGGCATTTTTATCATTTAGCCTGCTGTCTATTTACTCGGCATCTCATCAGATCCCAAACTGTTTGACACCCTGATTGTATTTAGGTAGACACGCTGATTACAGCTTGCATTTTGAAAATTGAGCAGGTGAAACATTGTGTAAACAAATTTTCCTCAGCAGGCAAAATGTTCATATCATGTCTGATATGTATACTGTGTCCCTTGTTATAGTATTATACCGTAATTAACTCTTTCTCTGTTCTGTGCTTATTCCACATTGCATTACCTACAGAATAGTCATGGACAAATAGTTATAAAGAAATACGGAAGGCGGAACATTGTTGCCATTTCAAAAAGTAAGAAGCAGACTATTTTTCAGTAAATCCTCCTTTTCAGTAGAGTTATTCAAAGGGGTTTGATTTAAAATAGCATATGGGGGAATGGGTGAAATCCTATATTCCCTTAAATGAGACATAAGCACACACTGTAGACCAAAGTCAGAAAGTTCCCGAAAGATTCCTCTGATAAGGGACTGCACTGTTTTCTATGCCATTTGATCGATCAAAGGTTTTGCCCCATTTATTATTTTCGCTTGGGTCTCTCGCTTAAAAATGAACATGTTCCAAAATTCAATTTGAGAGAATTAACAGTAAATAATATGAGAGGAATGGATTAAAAAATATACAATCCCAGTCAGAGGGAGAGCGTCAGCATGTTGCAGACATACTAGTTGCTCGTATACGCTACATCAGTAGTATTTGCCAAATAGGAAATATTGCAGATGGATGTAAGCGTCAAAGTGTCTCCTGTGTCTACAATGCTAGAACAGTTTATCGCTTGGGCCTTTATGGCTAGACGAGTTTCCAATACAATGTCATGTTTACGTTGCACATTTTATGTTTTGAATCTCAATTTAGCAATAAAGGTTGCATTTTCATTTACCAAAGCCAGTTACTATCTGATTATCATTCATTAACCCTTTCCCTGTTCTACGTTTGTTCCAAATTTCAATACCTACTGAATATTCAGAGACAAAATAGCTACAATGAAAATGGAACATTGTAGCCATTTTAGAAACTAAAGGCAAAGATCTATCAATTTCCATAAGGAAACAGAGCAGACCCTGATCAGACGGCTCCTATAGGAGCCGTCTGATCTGGGTCTAAGTACTATATTTGCAAATGCGTGAAAATGTGTTTATATGGAGGAAAGGGTTAAGTAACATAATTACGCAATTATTGCTCTGCTATTCCAACAAACCAATAACCGACTAATGCATAACATCGTTCTCTTTATCGTTGTAATGGCTACATGTACTTGGACCGCAGTCACAAATATCTTAGTATTCATATGTATGCGAGGCCGGGTTGTTATTCGGCGCCCAATAAGGACACAGCCAATAGTTTTAAAAACATATTGGGAAACATTTAAAAAAAACACCAAAAACTAAAAACTGAGTAGATAACAATAAACGTAGCTACATAAGAGTTAAATACAGTGCCACCGTGATAGTTTGAACACTATAACACGTATCATCATTGGTCTTTAAAACAGGCGGCAGCTTAATGCAGGGTGAAAGTCATGCAGAAAGCTTCTCTTGGAGCTTTCTGCACGACTTTCACCCTACACTAAGCGGCCACTTGCATAAAATGCGTCATTTCTTAATTACTAAAACATCAGACTATCGATATTTTACTGTATATTATCTACTGCACAGTAGCACGACAAGCATTTGAAGCTACTGGCGAGAGTCACGCAGGCCTCTGTAAACATTATCGCAATTTCAATAATTAATCAACCTTTTAGTTTCTAGTAATCCAGTTATATTTAACATTTCCTTAATTACTATTCGTGTAAAACTTAATGACTGTATATGATTTAATTTGTTGATTGTTACAATGGTTTATAAACGTCGAACGACAGAAACTGTATAATAGATCTATATTATGTCATTATCATGTGCTCGAGGTCTTCTCTGCTTGCAACCGGGTATATACATGTATGTTTCTTTATAAATAGGGGTAACCCTTTACTCCATGAATATTCATGCCAGAAATAATGGCGTCCTGAATATTTATTAGATTTATTTTCTAATGGCATAGGAACACGGGAACTTTAGGCTATGCAAGCAACTATAGAATCATATCTAAATCATTTCATAAGAAAACAAGACATATCCTGATCAGATGGCCCCTAAAGGAGCCATGTGATCTGGATCTATTCTGTTTACAAAGGCGTAGATATGCTTATTTATGGAGTAAAGCGTAATAGGGGGTAGTTAAAAGCCAGACGAAATATATGCAGAATTTTTAGAAACCTTCTGCGTTATTTGCGTCCTGCTTTATGCGAGCGTTTAATTTAACCTATTCCATCATATTGACGCCTTTTGATGCCTCTGCCAAAGTGCGATTATGAAACCATTGTGGTAGATAGAGCATTTGCAATTTGAAGTGAACAAGTTTACAATGGGAAACCATTGTTTTAAATCATAAAATCTTTATTTAAAGACGGATTCAAGGGAAACTCGGGCACAGAGTTCTTGAAAACGGTTTAAACTTGACCTCGATCCGGTAAGAAATGAAAACAAATCTCGATACAAATTCAGTGACAGAGTAAATTGAAATGGACAGTACGTATTTTATCGTCTTTGCAAACAGAGTAGACTCCGTGAGAGCCGTCCAATGAGGGTAAGCTCTGAATGCTTATGATATGATATAGATTTTCTATGCCTCTGCAAACAGAGAAGACCCAGATCAGACGGTTCTGTTTGCTTATGATATAATATAGGTATGAGTCTACAGTTTCTGCCATTGTCAGACCGGCCGCGTGGCTCAGTAGTAGAGCATCCGCCTGCGGTACGGAAGGTCGTGGGCTCGATCCCCGGCCGCGACAGACCAAAAGTCGTTAAAAGTTGGTACTAGTGGCTCCCTTGTCTACGCTCGATAATAAAGGTGTAGTTCTAGGACTGGTCGGCCCGGTGTCAGAATAATGTGACTGGGTGGGGTGCCCTTGCCATGTACCTGCGGCAGGAGTATTCCAGTGAGGCAGCACTATAACTTGTCTCATGCGGGTGCCGTCTGCAAATAACTGAAATACTGTTGGTCGGACGTTAAACCCAACTCACTCACTCACTCTGCCATTGCCAAAACAATTTGTATATATGTGCTATTGTAATAATTAATCTAATTAATATTCATGACGGCATTATTTCTTACATTAATATTTATGGAGTAAAGGGTTAAAAACAAACATCTAATTAATATTCATAATGTTATCACTTTCTAAATGAATATTCATAACGTTAAGGGCTATACACGTTTGTGCAGAAACGGCGTCAATAGGACTGGCAACACATCAGATGTAACCAGTCGCATGATAACAATCTGATTGTACAGTAAACCCTCTCTATAACGGCCGCTAAATTGTGTTAATTGGTTGGTATTTAGGGCAGGTGACTGCTTAAAGCAAGGTGAACGTAAAACAGGATGCTCTTATAGGAGCGTTCTGTTTTACTTTCACCTTTCTTTAAGCAGCCACCTGCCTTCGACACAAAATACTTGATGTAATTTAGTTGCCGTTATAGAGAGGTTTTATTGTAAATCAAGTTTGCTTCAAACGGACTTTCTGTTACTTGTGCATTTCTGACACCATGCAGTACTTGTAAATGTTATCCATGTACGAGAATTTTTGTCTTCTGTCAGAGTGCGTTTATAGTCAGTGTCCTTCATTATGTCTCCCCCCATATTTATATGGGGGAGACATATTGTTTTCGTGAGAGTTGTCTGTCTGTCTGTCTTTCTGTCTGTCTGTCTGTATGTCCGTCTGTCCGTCCGTCCGTCTGTCCGTCTGTCTGTCTGTCCGTCACACTTTTTTGTCCGGACGATAACTTCAATATGCCTGATGCCAGTTGATTGAAACTTCATATATGGAAAGAGCATAATAAGAGGAAGTGTCATGCACAAGGTCCATAACTCTGGCTTCACTAATATAGGAGTTATTGCCCCTTGTAAAAAAATAACACTTTTTTTGTCCGGACGATAACTCCTATATGGCTCATGTCATTGGATTGAAACTTCATATATGGAAAGATCATGACAAGAGGAAGTGTCATACACAAGGTCCATAACTCTGGCTTCACTAATAATGGAGTTATTGCCCTTGTAATGTTTTTTCATAATTTTTTGTCCGGACGATAACTCCTATATGGTTCATGCCATTGGATTGAAACTTCATACATGGAAATATCATGATAAGAGAAAGTGTCATGCTTAAGGTCCATAACTCTTGTTTCACTAATATTGGAGTTATTGCCCTTTGTTAAAAAATCACAATTTTTTGTCAGGATGATAACTCCTATATGGTACATGCCATTGGATTGAAACTTCATACATGGAAAGATCATGATAAGAGAGTGTCATGCATAAGGTCCTTAACTCTGGCTTCAATAAATTGAGAGTCATTGCCCCTTGTACATTTGTTTAACGCTTTCTTGTCCGGATGATAACTCCTACATGGCTTTTGCCATTGTATTGAAACTTCACACATGGAAAGAGCATGATGAGAGAAAGTGTCATGAACAAGGGCCATAACTCTGGCTTCAATGCTTTTGGAGTTATTGCCCTTTGTTACATTTTTTGTCCGATCAATAACTCCTGTTCGACTGATGCTATTGGAATGACATTTCATTTATGGAAAGGGCATGATGAAAGTAAGTGTCGTGCACAAGGGCCATAACTCCGGTGTCAATATTTTTAGAGTTATTAGCTGTTATCATTTTCTTCTTGAAAAATGTGGTGTAGAAAGCGCATAATGAGGGGAAGTATCAATCATCAAGTCCATAACAGTTTTAGTGATTTCCCTTTACATATTGTTTTTATTAGAGGGGAGACATCCGTTTTTGTGACAAAAACCTCTAGTTCTTACATGTTTTGGTGGTGGTTGCGTCTTGTATGTGGCTTTGCCTGCTTGACTGTACTACTTTTCCATTACCAAAGTGCAGTTGAACTTCGATATCTCGAACTTCAAGGGACCATACAAAGTAGTTCGAGATAACAGAAGTTCGAGTCATCCGATTTCTAATCTGAAAAAAAATTCAGGTTAGCAGATTAATGTAGGTCTAAAGGATTACTGAACGCTACTTTCAGCATTACTTTCGACCTGCACTAAGCTGTCACACATGTGTCTAGATATGCGCAGTGATATATTTTAGAACAATTCTGTATTTTAAATTTTGGAAGGACCGAATTTTTATATTGGGTTATCCCGAAAATCGAGTTATCCGAGCTCGAGATATCGAATTTCAACTGTATAATGTAATACATGTATCTCGATTAGGTTTCGGACTATGAAGTAAAAGATTTCCAGAAAACAAGTGTGAATACCCTTAAACCAAAGTGCTTGTACGGGATGAATAACAGGAGCGATGAACACATATGTCCCTAGAGAATATCGAGCGATAGGAATCGGCTGGAATACGTGGTTGAACGGTTTCTTCATATCCCTTGTTAGACGGCTAGATGGAATTAAGCTACCATTAGTTAACACTGAACATTTTGAGTTTGGGTGAAATTTACGAAATTATTCTAAAAGGACTGATCGAGACAAAAATAACTCCAGACCATAATGTTTACTTAACTCTTTATGTGTCAAATTTAAAAGTGTCGTCTGCAATAATAATTTCATATTATTCATTAATTCTAAACTAAATAATAAAGGTATATTAGTAAAACATTCGATTTTAAAAATCTGTATGCTTGGGCTAATATAATACAGAAGACCGTGTAGTCCCAGGTCAGATGCCGCCTTGAAAAAGCGGCATCTGACCTGGGACTGCACCGTTTTCAATGGTGCCAATAGGCGACATTGGCGCCGAAAGAGTTAAAAGGTTCGCAAATATTAAAGTTAATTACTTGCCATCTTGACTAATTTTAGATTACCAGTGTACCAAGCTTTAATACCCTGGTTTATAGACACGAACAAGTATCTGATAGACCAAGATAAAATCGCGATGACCGTAAACTGGTAATATTTACCAGAAGAGTCGTCTTTTCGTTTATATATATATATTACTACTACTACTACTAATAATAATAATACCACCACTACTACTACTACTACTACTACTACTACTACTACTACTACTACTACTACTACTACTACCACCACCACAACTACTACTACTACTATCAAATTCCATTAGCAAACAGAGCAGACTCTGGTATGAGTCTACTCTGTTTGCAAATGCATGAAAACACGTTGGAATGAAGGAAATTGTAAAAGAATAACATCTTTATTTCTCCATCAGCCCCTATACTGTGACCACAAGAGTGGTCACAGTACAGTAAAACCTCTCTATAACGGCCACTAAATTGTGTTAATTAGTTAGTATTTATGGCAGGTGGCTGCTTAATTCAAGGTGAAAGTAAAACAGAACGCTCCTATAGGAGCGTTCTGTTTTACTTTCACCTTGCTTTAAGCAGCCACCTGCCTTTAACACAAAATACTTGATGTAATTTAGTGGCCGTTATAGATTACATTGGACAGTTTATAGGAAGTAATCAGATATATGCCATGTGTAACCTTCATCCCGTTATTCGAGAACTGGCTCGTTTTTGCAAGCAGATTTGTGTGACACATGACATATTTGGATCTAATACAATTATGACTATTTCCGATTCGATAAAGACTTTGTGAAGAAACTCGCGATCGAGTGTCAAACAGCTTAGAATTCCAGTTACTTGGCTACACATTTGGATCTGAGCTTTATGTAAATGTGAGTAAGGTCTCGGTTAAGGTAATTATGGGTTACTTTTAACCTGCTGAGCAAATTATTTCTGCAGAATTTTTCACCTACAACATTTTCAAAAGTCAAGCTTTAATCAAATGGTAAAAATGCAACCAGAGTGTCAAACAGTTTGGATCCTAATGAGACGCCGAGTTACTCGGCGTCTCACCTGGATCCAACCTGTTTGCATAGGTATTCAATCGTCCGCCCATAACAGGCTAAAGGCTAAACAATAAAAGTCTTATTCTTGTGTACATGATGTAATTATTATCAATACGAAATTTCCATATAAGATGCGTAGATTGAAACATTTTTAAAGAAAAACGTCTTTATTTCTCAACAAAAATGTATGTTGTGACCACTCTTTAGGATCAGCTCGAAAGATAATTTCCGTATGTGAGTACGTTTCTTTATCTGTATCTCTGTAACTGTTCAAACGATAAACATAGAACTGATAACCGATCAATTAAAAACATTGTTGAGCCTGAATAACAGTCGCAAATGAGGAACAGTAGCATGCGGCCAAGGATTGCATAACATGGTCACGCCATATATATTGAAACATTTTAAAGACAAACGTCTTTATTTCTCCATCAAACCCTATGCTGTGACCACTCTTTAGAATCAGCTCTAAAGATTATTTCAGTATATGAGTACGTATCTTTATCTGTGGCTATGTAACTGTTCAAACGATTAACATAGAACTGACAATCGATCAATGAAAATATAGTAGAGCCTGAATAACCATTGCGAATGAGTAACAGTAGCATGCGGCAAAGGATTGCATAACATGGCCACACCATATATAGGGTTTGGTGGTGAAAAGACGACCTGGGTATCTGTTACTCTGCTAAACATGGTGGTGGTTTGTGTATCATATAATACTATACCGAAACCATATCATGCATGTGACCCCAGGGACCAAACACAAACATTCAACGTCTCCCTGCATAGAGGTTAAGTGCTCGGTTTCAGTTTCTGTGTCACCCTATATGTTATCTTTGACGTAATTAAGGTAACTGCGCTTGAGATGAAATGGCGCATTTGGCGTTGTTTTTGTTGTCATTATCTCTCCAGATTATTGCCTTTTTATAGGAATAATAACTTTAATTAACTCTTCGTTTTTATGATTTACAATAATGGTGACAGTGAAGTGTCAACGGCATGAAATACTAGTCAGTTAGAATACTGTGAAAGCCTCTCATTCGGAATTTTGGGGAATATCAGTTTAGACAGGTGGCTGCTTAATACATGGGTGAACGTCATACAAAAATTTCCCATGAACTTTCTGTTTGATTTCCATTCTGCATTAAGCTGCCACAATACTCTTAGTGATACTATTATTGATACTAATTTGGTCGTACGGTTTAACCCATTACATCATAGGCAATTTTAGAGCCAACTTTATTTCTTTGAATAAATCTACCCAAAAGGAGCATTTACTAGAGAAAAGGACAATTTTATAATTGTGAAGTATTGAAACCATTGTGATAAATATAGCATTTGTTCCTACATTGGTTTCAAAAATTGCCTTTTACAGAGGCGTCAAAAGGCGTCAATATGAGGGAATGGGTTAAACGGTTGTTACTGTATTTCATATACATGTTTATACAATTAGAATTAAAATCGTATTTTCGTGTGAGACAATAAAGCGTTGAATGCTCAACCGTGTTCATACCTGATACATTAGTGTTGGCGCTGAATATATATATGAAATACCTTTGTTGGTGAATAACTTGCAACGATGTTCTCTTAAACCCCATTAACCCTTTCACTCATATAAACGTGTTTTCACGCATTTGCAAACAGAGAAGACCCAGATCAGACGGCTCCTAGAGGAACCGTCTGATCAGGGTCTGCTCGCTCTGTTTGCTAATAGAATTCGATAGATATGTTTCTTTACTTTCTAAACGGGCTACAATGATCCACCTTCCATACTTTATTATACCTATTTTGACCAAGAACATTCAATGGGTATTTAAATGTGGGTTTAAAATAGAACAGAGAAAGGGATAAAGCAATGAAAACGGGTATTTGGTATCATACGTCTCATCAGGATCCAGACTATTTGACTGTGTATCTGTTTATAAAGACAAATGACCAAGCACTAAAACTTGAAGCAAATGAAAATGGGTCCAGCAGATGATAACGCTGGACCTGAAAGGGTTAAATCCGTACATGACTGCAATTTTCTCTTTTTGCATCGCTGTCTTTGCTTTCGAATGATCTCCTACTTTCAGAACTTTTATTATGAAGTACAAGTATATGTGTACTTTTGTAAAACACCATGACGGACCAAATATTAGCGAAACGTATATTTTAGGAATGGCATTCCTCTTTCTTAGATAAATTACATAATATGTATGAATTATCAGATCTCTCGGAAGATAATTTTATCCATTGATCCGCTCATGATAAGCGTTTCATAATAAAATACAAACAATACATGCTACATGTAAAATGCGCACGACTTTGCCCTGTTATATTTTACTTAATTATGTATACACTAAAGACCCTCAACATCAAAGTAGAACTGAAGTAACTCTGTCACAGAACATTATTAATGCATTAGTGTTTTGTGAATGAAAACAATGAATTGACAAATTTTGCACGAACAACAAGTAATGCGCAGGTAATGAATATGGGCATCAATGATATTAACCCTTTCGCTGCCAAACTCTGTCGTCTGCTAACTTTGTCGTCTGCTACAAATTTTCATCCTTTTGATTTTCTTCATTTTTGTTTCAAAAACATAGTTACAGTAACAAACAGTTTGGATACTGATGAGACGCCGAGTTACTCGGCGTCTCATCTGGATCCAAACTGTTTGCATAGGTAATCACAGATCCGGCATTGGCAGCGAAAGGGTTAAACTAAAACAATATACTCGTAGATCAGTGGACACACGTCGTCGCTTAGTGTGCAATCTGTACATAGTGCAATATCATCATCACAAACTGTACTCACGTTGTGTTTGTTGTTGGCTTCCGACAGTGTGTATATTATGGAGAAGCGGTTTGGGGGGTGGGTGTCTTGAAGAACATCGTCTTGTGTGACTGTAGAGACCAATTCTTCACATGCATGTTCTGCTGCAGCCCTGGCATGTGAAGACGTGTGCAGTATTGTTGTCAGTGTTTTGAGTGTCATGCATGCTGATGTCAAGGCAGTGCATTAAATATATTTATTAACCCTTCTCTTGCTGAATTTTAGAATACATTTCTCCTTCTTTACCCATGCCCTGTTGTATAATTACATATATCTTCACTGTGTACAAGTATTTCGCTGTGAAATCACTGCTGTGGAGTGCACTGGTTGCACAATCAACTTGTAAATAGTGCAGACCCTCATGAGACAGCTCCTGCAGGAGCTGTCTCACCTGGGTCTTCACTATTTACAGGTAGGTATATTGACGTGAATAGCAAGCGAAGGGTTAAGGCAGTGCATTAAATATATCTATTCATTATTTATTCAATGAAGTTACCACAAGGGAAACAATATGCAGTGAACTATTATTATATTCAATTCCATATCAACGAACACATTGACTGAAAAATTATATTGATATAAATATGAATATCAAATATCCATGTTCCAAAACTCGAACCAATTTCAAAATAATTCAAAGCAGTAAGAACGTAACGCTTTACTTTATGAATACGCTTTTATGGACTGTCTAATCAGGGCCTGCTCTGTTTGCTTATGGTGCAATATATATATGATTCTACAGTTTCTGCAATGGCCGAATATTCATGTGTTCATGTGCAATTATAACAATTAATCTAATTGATATTCATGATGTCAGTATTTCTTACATGACTATTCATGGAGTAAAGGGTTAAGCAAATTCCTGATAGTCCATACTGGTTTACACTTGTTCTACCAACTGATTAGTGTTTCATACTATCCAACGTCTATGTCATCTTTATAACCAGTTTGTAGCCTCCTCTCTTAAACACTCATTTTAAAAGCATCGAATAATTATGTCCCCAAGCAGTTTTTGTCTTATTTGCGAAGCAGAATAATCGTAAACTCATATTTCATGAAATACTAATTTCAAAATTAATGAGAAGCCGACAAATATCGGATTGGTTTTCATGTAATGCTAAAATGTCATTTTTTATTGTTCAAAATTAAACAAAGCACTACATTTTCAGCCCTTTTTATGTTTCCAAAATACAAGCAGAGAAACTTTTTTCTCCATGTTAATGACGTTTGCAAATAGTCAATCACAACTTTACCCCAGGCACCAAGAAGTGCTTGAGATGTAACCCTTTCCCCGTTCTATGTTTATTCCAACTTTTCAAACCCTGCGAAATATCCATCGCCAAAATCGGTTTACTTTAAACTATGAAATATGGAAGGTGGAACATTGTAGCCAGTTTAGAAAGAAAAAAAGATCTATCAATTCCCATTAGCAAACAGAGCAGACCCTTATCAGACGGCTTCTATTCTGCTTGAAAATGCGTGAAAACGCGTTTATATGAGAGAAGGGATTAGGGTAGTAATGTACAACTTCCCTAGTCTCTCAAATCATCACAACACTGCATAACAATTCTCCTTGTGGCGAAAATACTTTTCTGCTAAGAGTGTCGTGCTTTACAGTCTTGCACATTATCAAAATAGCTTGTTTTGAAACTCTGACCGAGGTTTGAACAATTTTGATTCTTCTGAGGTGTTGAAATTCATAACCCTTCGTCAGGGTCCAAATAGCTTGCAAATTACAGCCAAAATTATTGATTGCATGTGCTGGGCTTTGTGGCACCGTGACACTTAATACGTCACATAGCTCCGTAAGAACACGAGAGCATGATGAATAGACATGATTACAGGAAGCTTGCTGCAATGAAGAATGCATTGAAAGCGTGCAATCAAAACTACCCTTCATTCGTTCTTCGGTTTAGTTCTTGCCTGAGGGGGAGTAAACTTTTTGCCGAAATGAATAACATCTTAACCCTTTTCTTTATATAAACGCCTTTTCGCGCATTTGCAAACAGAGTAGACCCAGAGTAGACGGTTCCTGTAGGAGACATCTGATCAGGGTCTACTTTGTTTTTTCAAGGCATAATATAGAACTGATCTTACAGTTTGTGTCTTAGCCAAACACAATGAGTACATATGCCATCGTACAATTTCAGCTATAAATATTCATGATCTTTCATGAATATTAAACAGGTAAAGAGTTAATAATAGCGTTCCATTAACCGCGGCAAGATAATATATTAATATGGGACACGTGCTTTCTTTAAACTGGCCTTCCTTTGTGAACTGGTCCGTAGACGTAATTGAATGAGTCTAAATTTCATTTAAAGGGAGTTCTTGCAAATCGTATTTTCCCCGATTTGAACTTGGGACTATATCTGTTGATGAAACACAATACAGGTTCTAAATTTTGTATACATGGTGCACAGTTGTAAAGTTTAGGTACATGTGACACAAATGGGATACATTGGTATAAATTAAACCAAAATGAATACTCCACACATCATATTTAAGTTAATGCATTGTATTGTAAACATTTTGTAAATGGAACACGAACTCGCCGATTATTTAATGTATTTAGGTGTAAGTGTAGTTTATTTCTGAATTTCACCAGGAATTTTAATATCAATGGAGTGTTGTGCTTTAGCCCTTACCCTGCTGCAACAATTGATGCTTATTTAACCCTGTCCTCCATAAATACACCTTTCTACACCTCTGTAGAAGACACTTCTTGAAAACATTGTGATAAATAGAGCTCCTATAGGAGCAAATGCTCAATTTATCACAATGGTTTCAAACTACAAAATTCATAAAATTTCCCTTTTTTCTAGTTAATGCTCCTTTTGGGTGGATTTATTCAAGGAGGTTGGGTTTAAAAATAGCCTATGAGGGAATTGGTTAAGGCCAAATGTGTTTTAACTTACCTCCGTTCAAGCTGAAGAACTACTTGGATCTTGATAATACGCCGTGTTACGCATGTATCCTATATGTAGCTGTAAATACCACACACATTTGCATCTCAGTTGCTTCGAATGTATAAATTATAATAGGCATTATATATGTATAAAGCTTAAATAATGTTTGTTGATGTTCATAAGATAAAACAGTAGAACCTGCTCTCAGTGGTTATGGTTAGTTATTGAACATGGGAGTCTTAAAAAGCAGGTTGTTGCTTATTACAAGGCCAACTGTTATGCACAAATCTCCAATAGGAGCTTTCTTATTTACATGTAACCTGCACTAACCTACCACTAGCCTTACAGACCAAAACTTAGACGTCTTGTTTTGGTAGCCGCTTAAAACAGGTCCTACTGAATAGATAATATTCAAGTAGGGTCCTCTAAAATCAGACCGTCTTTGTGTGTAAAGAATCTCGGTGCATGGCTCGATTCACAAATGGATATGACATCACATGTAAATTCCGTGTGTAGGTCTAGTTATGCACAGCTCCGGCAAATAGGCCATATAAGAAAGTGCCTCTCACCTGATGCTACCAAGACTTTGGTAAACTCTCTTGTTATATCAAAATTAGACTACTGCAATTCACTGCTGCATGGAATTTCAAACATCTCACTGCGGAAATTTCAAAGAGTGCAAAACACAGCAGCCCGCATCATAATCAGAACCCCTCGATATAATCATATCACGCCGGTTTTGAAGGAACTTCACTGGCTTCCGGTTCAACATCGGATTGAATTCAAAATTCTGACTCTTACGTATAAAGCCATGCACAATGAATCCCCCAAGTACATTGTCGACATGCTTGGCGTGTACAGGCCGCGCAGAGAGTTGAGGTCGGCAAGTAGATCATTGTCGTTGGTTGTGCCAAAACGTCGTATGGTAAAATACGGTGAGAGAAGTTTCATGCACGCAGCTCCAAAACTTTGGAATGTTCTACCGTCAGGCATTAGAGAGGCAGGGTCACTGGCATGTTTCAAAAGGTGTCTGAAAACGCATTTTTTCAACATTTATTACTAGGACAGTTTAGTAAACGATATGTTGCATATCTTTCTTGGACCAGATAGACAATCATGCGATTCATCCCGGTTAGTGATTTCATATCTACTGTATATCTAAGTCACGTCTTCAGTACAAGTCGCGGGTGACGGCACTCAGTATTGATGATTATTGTTGTGATAATTGTACCCGATTCAATCCAATCCAGGATTGGTGCTTGCAATTCATGAGAGCAACATGTCTCATGTTGGTGAGGGAAAATTTCATTCCCTATTCTCGACTATTGAGAGCAACATGTTTTCATGTTAAAGTGGGACCCTGATCCCAAGTCTCTCGTTGTGAGTGGTCTTTCCGACCAACTTTGGATTATGACTTCGGAAGGCTGTATCGTTTTAAGATATTGCCATTGTTTGCACTGAACTCCTATGGTCACTGTAGGGTGTTCATTCACTTAGGCTACTGTATGCACCAGATTCTGTAATTATATTTTCTCTGTTTTATATATATAATGGCTCGAGTGGTATTTGGGTTGGTTCATTTTGACGCCCATTGCCATAGAGGGAATCATGTGGTTCCCTCCGGCTAGTGATTTCATTTATATTGTGTATCTATTGTATATCTTTTATTGTCCGGATAGATAATCATCCGGTTCGTTCCGGTGATTTCATCCATGTGAAGCGCTTTTGAACGCACATATCCTATGTGAAAAGAGTGCTATATAAATGTGGTATAATAATAATAATAATAATAATAATAATAATAATAATAATAATAATATCTTTGTCATTGATGAACTTACCTTACTCCGTGAACACTGGTATTCATGTAAGTAATAATGCTACCAAACAGTTAATTAAATACATATTTAACATAACACTATGAACAATGGGGTTTTAGTTGAGTCTGAGTTCGTTCTCATGCTTTTGATTGGTCAGATTTGAGTTCTCAAGCCAAAGGCTCAAATCTGACCAATCAAAAACTTGAGAATGAACTCAGACTCAACTAAAAGTTTTTATAAGCATGGACTCTGGTCTATATATTTTATAAACAAATAGAGCAGTCTGACCTTGGACTATTTTATTTGCAAAGGCGTCTTTCAAAAATTATTTTGCCTTTGCTCAAATGGGAAGCAAACATTCTGTGGTAACTTCTGAAGCTTTCTAAACAGTATAAAATGTGATTTATCATAATTGAAATACTTATTTCACATTCAGGCATATGAAGAATATTAGACATTCCAAAGATGGTTCTAGGACAGAATAAACGTTTAGTTGTTCTACGTGTTCTATACAAAAGTTAAGCAATAGTACCACCACACGTCGCCATAACTTTCCACCGTTATCCTGATGAATCGAATAAAGTATATCTGTCTGTCTGTCCTGATAGGTATGGCCTGGCTTGCAGTTACAAACAACTTTGACCCAGGTGAGATGCTGACCAATTACTAGTCTCATCAGTATGCAACTGTTTGACATGGATTAAATTTGTGGGCATCATTGTCATATTCATCATCCTTATCAATAGCATATGTTATATAAAGAGAACATATCCTGCTTTCGACAACGCCTAATTAAATGGAAACAAAACACGAACTCAGTTTGTTTGCGTCCTCTCCTTGTAAGGATATATATTGTTTGATCGCAATATGCCATTGAGTTGCAAGTGTTTTAATTGCATAAAAGCGTATTTTTATACTAATCAAACAACCTTACATTGATGATATATCCACACGTTGCGTATTATCAAACAATGCCAATGCTGTCTGTATTATTGAGATAAGCGTCAGTTTGTTTAAAATACTTATTTGCATTTAGATTTGTAACGTTTCCCGAATCTCGTTAGTGTTACAGAAAATAAACATTCTGTATGACTGTCTCTAAATTCAGAAAAATATCAAAATGCTTTTGGCATCATAAATGTCTTTCCCACGCCTCTACGCTAGGAGAATAAATGTTTTCAAAACGATTCGCTGAAATTGTGTAAATGTTCCGAAACTAATCCATATTAATGATGCGATCTATCGGAATCGGTGAACGGTTGTCCATGTGGAGAGCTTGGCATTCTTAATTAAATTGGTTTATTTGGTTGTTGTTCAAGCTTATTCGGAGCAATTACGATAAACGCTAGAGCAGATTTGACAAGTAACAGGACTTTGATAATGTTATGTAGGCATGCATGAGTCGTGTTACAATTTGGATTTAGTCAGTAATTATCGAGTAGTCATTTAGTATCAATACACCATTCGTATATTGTTCAGTTAACCCTTTCCCTATTCTATGTTTATTCCACATTTTGACACCTACTGAATATTCATTGAAAAACAGTTATAACGAAACATGAAAAGTGGAAAATTTAGCCATTGTAGAAAGTAAAGAAACAAATCTTTCACATCCAACCAGCAAACAGAGCAGACCCTGATCATACGGCTCCTATAGGAGCCATCTGATCTGGATCTTCTGTTTGCAAATACATGTACAGTTGTTTATATGAAGGAGGTGGTTACGGTGTTTAGACTACTGTCATGGTGTACGTGATACATAGTACACGGAATTTAGGTTCAAATGATACTGATATACACAACATAACTGAATTATTTGACAATAATTTATGTTCAAAACCAAACTTCAAAATTCCTATTGTAGAAGGGCCGAAGATGAACATGTTACAATTATTGGTAAATGTCAAAAGCGTGACAGCATCTTCTTCTGTAAACACTGGAAATGAACTTGGATGTATTTAGTTAAAACTGACCTTTCCGTAAAACTGATGTCTTCATAAATTCCAATCTGGCGTATCTTTATTAATTTGATACTACACATAAAATACCCATTACTGGAGAGTATAGAACTTATAATATTAAATAAGTAGCAGTATGGTGGGAGAAACTGGTAACTGTACAAACTGAATATATTTGAAACTCATGGTTTTATTCAAAGGTAGCTACATTGTAAACTAGCAATTAATTGCTTGTGTCATACCTTTCACCACTGATATCCTTTGCATAAAATACCACTGGATTCTTATATTTCTGATAATCCGCCGAAGCCTATCCCGAGTACATATGTAAATAAACAGGACAGTACGGCACGACGAAGGACACTATTATTTACGTGACAGCTGGGAGCAATGCCGTACGAGTAGAAGTGTTGACTAAAGATATCACTTATATAAGTACCAATGTCAGGTTTGTGTCCACCAATGTCAAACTTGTGCCAACATTTTGTATTTTAATTTTAACGAGACGTTGTTATTGCAGAGCTACAGGTAAAGGTGCGTACTCAAATACTAAAAGCGTCATTTCTCCACCAAACCCTATACTGTGAGAGGATTCTAAAGTGTTGTCACGGTAAAGGAGTGTTGTCACAGTAAAGGATTTGGAGAAATATACTAATGATTATTAGGAGCTATTCTTATTTAAATTTACGCATCTTATCTGGACCTCTGTTATCGTATTACAAAATATGTTACAGTTTTTTGACATACTTAGTACCCTCTTTGCATTTAAATGGTACATGACGAGGGTAATGCTTTTTCTGCATATTACATTTGTATTATGATTAAAACAAATTGCGTAAGTAGCCTTTTTCAACACTTAATCATTTGGATATGTAGTTGTAAACCATACTTTGTTTAAGAGGGAGGTATTCCTTCAGTTGTCTTATTGATGTAAGGTAGACTTTTTCTAATTTTATGATGGTTATCCAGAGGTCCAGATAAGACGGAATACATTTAAACATTTTCAAGAATATCTCCTTTATTTCTCCACCAAACCCTGTACTTTAACCACTCTACAGAATCGCCTCGAAGAGACCATTCTAAAGGGCGGTCACGGTATAGGGTTTGGTAGAGAAATGACGATTTTAATATTTGTGTACACCCCTTTATCTGTAGCTCTGGTTCTCTAAATACTCAAGAGATATATATTGGCATTTAGTTGCACTGCTTCAACAAGATTAATCTAAAAGACGCAACTATTAGTTTGCCCTCAAGACAGTCGTTCGTCTGAACAACCATCTTAAGCAAATTTCATTTTAATATTTTTTAATATTCCCATGAATTACCTCACATTATGTTACTATTATGGGATTGCTTTTGGCAACTTTCTGTGATATTATTTTGAATATAAACACTTATGCCACTAAACATGACCTTACTGGCATTATATGCGTTATGTCATTACTTCTTATAGAATCTCCCTTGTCTAGCATTCGGTAAGTAGTTTCAATCGATATTAGGTAAATGTTACTTTATTGATATACTGGATTTATGTCAAAGTTTCAAACTGTATAAACGCTACTAAGAGAGTAAAATCTTAACAATGTATTGATGGAAAACAACTTTAAATACTTTGAAAACGACGTCACTGTCCTCATAATTGTGACCTCGTGTATAAAAAAATCAAAATGACATCCGATGGGAAGTGTCTTTAACCCATTACCTCATAGGCTATTTTTGGACCCCACCTCTGAATAAATCTACCGAAAAGGAGCGTTAACTATAAAAAAGGAAACTATTAGAATTGTGTAGTTTAGAAACCATTGTGAGAAATAGAGCATTTACAAACAGAGTAGACCTAGTGTAGAAGTTCTTGTTGGAGTCGTCTGATCAGGGTCTACTTTGTTTTTTCATGGTATAATATAGAACTGAACTTAAAGTTTGTGTCTGAGCCAAACACCCTGTGTACATATGCCATCGTACAATTTCAGCTATAAATATGCGTGACCTGTAATGAATATTAAACAGGTAAAGAGTAATAATAGCGTTCCATTAACCGTGGCAAGATAAGACAGGACTAATGGACACGTTTTTTTTCTTTAAAATGACCTTTCTTTGTGAACTGGTCCACAAACGTAATTGAATGAGTCTAATTTTCGTTTAAGGATAGTTGTTGCAAAACGTATTTTCCAACTTGAACTTGGGGCAATATATGGTAATGAAAATAATACAGATTCTAATGTTTCTATACACGGTGCACAGTTGTCAATTTTAGATAAATGTGGCACAAATCGGATAATTTGGTATAAATTAAACCAAAATGATTACTCCACAAATCGTTTGAATATTTAAATTAATGCATTGTTTTGTAAATGGAACACGAACAGCAAAATTATTTTATGTATTTAGGTGTAACTGTAGTTTATTTCTGAATTTCACCAGGAATTTTATTATCAATGGAGTAATTGAGGAGTTTTACTTAATTTCTTTTTCTCGTCAAATACTATCATCCCATCACTAATCGAACAGCCAGGATAATATTTATTTTTGAGATTTGATGTCATCTGGTATTGCTTACATGAACTATAACCAATCCATTCTTCTAGAACGAAAGCATATGTTTGGTTCGGTCTTTTGTCATCTAGCAGCTAGTGGCAGACAACGCAATGATTTTTTGATAAGTAATTATTTTCGCCTGTCTGCCATTACATCTCGCTAGTAATAAATCTGGTCTCAACGAAAACGACGAAATGTTAATATATCGTTTGGTTAGATTAAGATGAAGCGAACGAGTGCAACTTTCACTAGGTAGACATTTTACATACTATTACGTTTATTACATAACTTAAAGGAACACTTGAAAACACCACTTAAAATCAATGTATAATTTGCCCTCTTCACCCGTAGTATTCATACACAAAACTAACACAACAACTGTATTACCCGTATCTTGTATAGCAAAAGTGATCTAAGTTTACAGTTCATAATATGAGCTCTAGTAGATTATGACAAAAATAACGAAACGGGTTTGGTACCAATGTACATGCGTATACGTACATGTATAAAAGTGTTGGGTTCAACGCCCGGCTTTCAGTATTTCACATATATAAATACGACATGTGTATTTGAAGTATATATAAAGCTGTGACTTTGTGGTTGTATGCCGTATATACAATGACATTACATGATATATGATATTACACCCAGTCACACTATAAACAGACATGGGACCTACCAGTCATATTTCGTAGCACTCGTCGTATGTCGAACTTAAGCAAGTGAGCAACTACTTCTATTTTAACAGCTGTGCCAGCTGGTACAGCTGTTAAAATAGAAGTAGTTGCTCACTTGCTTAAGTTCGACATACGACGAGTGCTACGAAATATGACTGGTAGGCCCACGTGATAACACTAAAGGAAATACTGATGTGTTGCAAATGCGGATATTTGAAATATTAATGAAAAGTCTAGACTTGGTTTACCAGTAGAGCCATATTTTGGTTACTATTTTTGTCAGTGATTAAACTGTGACCAACCGTGACCTAACGTACTGTATTCAAGAGGCAATACTGTAATCAGGTACCATTGGCATTGTAATTATATTTTAGAACCTGCATTCCATGTTAAATCGTCTGTGAAGATGTGTTTGCACCATGAAAAACCGAATTACAATGCTAAGCAAGTAAGCAAAGGTTCGATGGCCAGTGCGGCGTTTGCTGGCAGAGAAACAAACTAATTTACCTTCGGTTTTGTATTTCCTGGTGGCATTCATCTTTCTCATTACTTCTGCACACACTGTATCATATTTTACCTGTTTATTGCATACTAACACTGTTATGCTTTTAATGGAAAATTACAATTTTACGCATGGAAACAAAAGAGAACTTAACTAATGGACGCTATCGAGATTGTTTGTATTCGAAACTGTTTGCACTTCTATTTACATGTTAATTATTAATAATCTTGTCGCCATGTTCAAGGTTTTTAGGAGACAAAAATGCTATAATTTTGACACCGTGTGCAATTTAGTCACACAAATCGCTCGAGAATAATTTCATCCCTAAATAGTACATATCAAGAAAGATACGAAATAAATGCGTATTGGTTTTTTTTTCATCTTCCATTTTCCATTTGCACATAGGAAGTAAAATGGCACCACAGTCCACACGTCCACCTTAAAAAAAGTCTGTGCACAAAGATTTAAACAATTATGTTGAAACTAAAACATGGACAGTGGATGCAAGCTTCTGGAAAATGTCAGGCAAAATGGCGCTAAGCAATATACCGTTAACCTCAATTTCAAGTAACCAATACATATATGTCCATTTAGCCACATAAGAACTAATGGTTATACATGATCTGAAAAAGTACTGACATACTCTCTGTTGAATCAAATTCGACAGAAAATAAACAGGTCATGGACATTAAGGCCTTGTTTAAAACACGGAGGCATAAATCTTGACATATTCATAGCAATTTGACCAAAGTGAAAGAGATCACATTTTAGCCCATTAATTTTCAAAATAAAGAACCTAAAGTCATTTACGAACTAGCGAGACTACCATGTAAAAAACCTTTCTACCAATTAGAAGTACATTACTCTGATGTATCAAACCAGACATGCAATTTCTTTCATCCATCAGATGAAATGCAGTGTTGAATGTACTACATGCAGGTTTAAACGGCAAAAATGTGTTATTTAAGTAATCCGGAAGGTTTGGATGGTGAAATGTTGAAGCGGCGGGGGATTATTATTCGATATGCCCTGAAAGGTATACGGGTCTATCTCAACTGAGATTTGTCCTACCGCACATGCTACCATTGTGATATCTACGGTATCATTCTGACAAATTCAGAGGTCCAGATAAGATGCGTAAATTTAAACTTTTTCAATAATAACTTCTTTGTTTCTCCACCAAACCCTATACTATGACCACTCTTTAGAATCTTCTCCTCGAGACGATTCTAAAGAGTGGTCATAGTATGGGGTTTGGTTGAGAAATGACGATTTTAGTAATTGGGTACGCATCTTTATTTGTAGCTCTGCAAATTACTTTAACAGTTTAGAAATTACTGTACATGTCGGTTGCTCAACAAGGTATATACAGTATTTTGTATACCTGATACGATGAACACATGTATTCAGAAGTAAACGGCTTATCACATCATCATCAAAACATCATAACGATCCAAAGAGCTTGAGCCTATACCATTATCAGTGTATGAATCCGTGTCAATTAAGAAATGAATGACGTGCTTCCGGTGTTCATGAGGTTATGCAACGCATAGCTTTACGAGCAAAGTTAGTGAAGCCCGAAGGGCTTCACGTGAATCTTTGCTCGTAAAGCTATGCGTTGCATAACCCATGAATACCGGGAGCACGTCATTTATTTCTTATATTTATATTCCATTGTATTTCTTATATTTAAGAAATGAATGGCGTGCTTCCGGTGTTCATGAGGTTATGCAACTTTCTTTTTAGAATAAGGTTATATAAGGACGTTGCAGGGCGAATGTAAATATTTGGACTTGAATGTACCTTATTTTGGTGCAAATTTACATGGTTTGTACTACGCTGTGAAATGCCTTTAGTGATCCTAGTTGTTGTTACGTCTGACACTATTCCAGAATGAATTGCAAATCGCCCAGCGTTTGCCTAAAATTAGTTTTCATATCGAATTGTACAAATATTTCAAATATACATGACCTATGTCTGGCTGTGTATTTTCCATTGCTTTCAATTTCGTTCAAACACGATCAATACATTATAATTTTTACCTCTTCCAGACTTCGTGTCAATCACTTTTTTCACTGCTCCGACACAGCCCGTGTATCGACGAAATTCTTCTATTACTTCTAAGAAAAACCTGTAAGCATCACTTGTTTCGGTTAGACGCTCTACAACGACCACCGCATTGATAAATAAAACAATTGCAGATGAACATTTCGTGACTGAATGCAGGAGAATGGTTGTTATTCCGAAACCCCCATAAGAAGCTTTGCATTAAGCACGCATCTGTATTATAAATACAGTAAAACCTCGATTATTCGAATTTTCGGTATAGAAGAATTTAGACCTTTTTAGGCAGGTGGCTGCTTAATGCTTGGTGAAAGACATGCAGAAAGCTCCTAGAGGAGCTTTCTGGATGACTTTCACCATGCATTAAGCTGCCACCTGTCTTAAAGAGCGATAATAATATGTATTTTAGTGTTCGGATAATCGAAGTTTTACTGTATGTATTATCTGTGTCGTTTTTAAAGAGGTACTAATATACTCATCGCAAAAGAAACTCTATGTCTACATCGCATGAATAAAATAATAAAAAAAATTGGATCAAAGTCATTACATTTGTTTATGAATATCCTAGAAAGCAAAACCCTAGTTAATATTGAAAAGGTGAACAACTTGATCGAAATTATCGTGGACCAACTAATTTTATCCACGTGACAGGTCCATAGTGATGTCGCGTATCATTTAACTGTAGTCGACAGAAATTTGCGTCCGATTTATTCAACTGGAAGTACACTTAAAACTGTTACATGCAGTTTTTAATCATTCGAACCAGCTCCTTTCTCAGCGCTTTTAAATAAAATGGCATGCTTCCCTCATACACTATATCACGCCTCACAGTCTAAACAAACAATCCTATAAGAATATCATATTATTCCAGGTTAGACAGAGAACCTTGCTGCTATATCTCACAAAAAGTTTCGAAATAAGCTCAGGATGCAAACGATAAAAAACTATATATTTTAGTATTTATAGTTCCTAAGGTAGAACAGTGGTTGCGATTTTATTATGTACACAATTACATATTAAACAAATCAGGGCTTGGACAATGAGATATATATAATTCATTCAGTTTAAATAGTATCCTTCAACATATTGTCCCAGAAATCATAGTTTTGATACTAATGTAAATGATACCGTAACATAATGTTTGTGCTTTGTATAAGACACTTGATGAAAACAAACATAATACAAACTATATCAGTGTGTAAAGTTATTTTGAAATATGTTTTAACAATAAGACTGCTAAGCGCGCGAAATAACTGAATTTTGCAAACAGCATGGAGTAACTCGGCGTCTCATCAGGATCCAAGCTGTTTAACACTCTGTCAATATTATCTCAAAACCTTGAACGAATCAGAAGTAAGTGACAAAGACAACAGGTCGGAGATTAAGCAGACTTCGTTTTCATAGCAGGGTAAGGGTTGATATGAAACAAGTGTAGTCGAATAAGCACTGATCAATGCATATGTATCCCCTTGGTGGATATGGACTACTTTAATGTGGTCAATAGATACACAAACATTTCTGTGTGACCTCGTTCACAAATGTGTATTGTGAATGACTCAATTTTCAGGGATGTTAATGCAATAGGTCTTTTGCCGGCGTGAGGCTGAGATATAATGAAATCGTAAATAGAATGGAAATTGTGCACGCCTGTCTTTACATGGCGAAATGTAAATCCAGATTTATTTGGACGAGTGTGGTTGTTTGATCTATAGATAAACCAATTCCGGTATCAATTACATCACGAACGTTTCTCTTCTAATTCAAAAGAGCGTTTCATTGAAGTTTGTTTTAGAAATTCATTTGCAATATTTGATAGATGTGTGTATTACTGTAAAACCTCTCTAAATCGGACGTTACATGAAGTATAGATACCAGCCTTTGAGACAGGTGCCACCTTAATGTGTAGTTTTCTGCATGACTTTCACCTCACATTAAGCAGCTCTCTACCTAAAAGTATTTAAATGTTTCTCTACTTAAATTCCGGTTTAGAGGGGTTTTACTGTATTCCTAACACTGTAGTAACGTTAAATGCTTTAAACCGAACTATGTTGTAACTTTTTGAATTAGGTTCGTTCACGCTTTCGACAAACTACTGACCGAGTATTGAACAGCCTGGATCCTGATGAGACACCGAACTACGCCGTGTCCCACGTATATAATCAGGTTGGAATTTGCACCGTACTGCTTTCGAACGTACAGAATATAATGTGTATTTATATATAAAATGTAAACTTCAACAAGAAGACAGATAATATATTTGTAGCTAGCGACCACATAGTGTACCTATCCAGTATGATTTAAATCCGGAAACGGAAGGAGGGCGTCGGATATCTCGTTTTTGTCGTAGGCTTTATTACTCTGTTTGCAGCTCAATCATTGAGTGCACTAGCTCAATCATTGAGCACACTAGTGATAGATGGATACAGTTGTTTCACTTAATATGTTTTCGTTTTACAAGCACTTTACCACTGTATTTGCCATCGCGGTTGTTGTGGATTAGTCGGAGAGGGGATACGTTTAGTTACACTATTTGTCTTTTAGGGTGGGGATGGAATAAGTGTGAGGTTGGGCGCCCCTAAACCGGTTTAACCCCCTGTGACATTTGTCACTGACTGTTCCAAGGCGTTACTTCCATATTCTCCTATTGTTTGTTTGTTATGTCTGTGCGTTTCTTTGTGTCTTTTATATTCATGTACATTTGCTGTTTGTCATCGTGGTGCTGTTTGGACGGTTGTGTGTTTTGTATGCGGCGTTTCCTGCATGACTTATAAATGTACTTTAATCCTTTATCCCTTGCATTTGCAAACAGTTTCGATTCAGCTGAGATATTGACCAATGCTAGGGCTCATCGGTATACAAGTATAAAAGCTGTTGACACTAGATCAAACATAGATTTTAATTGTTCGCACCCTGTTCTTAAACAATGTTTATAAATAAACAATATCTTTGTTACGACAATTTAATTCAATTGGCTTATCTTATCCTCTACGTGTTAGGTTATACTGATATACAGTAAAACCTCTCTATAACGGTCACTTAATTACATCAAGTATGTTGTGTTAAAGGCAGGTGGTTGCTTAAAGCAGGGTGAAAGTTAATCAGATTTACTTTCGCCTTGCTTTTAGCAGCCACCTACTCTAAATACTAGCTGATTAACTCAAGTTAGTGGCATTTATAGACAGGTTTTACTGTAATTATGATTTAGTTGCTCGATTACCATATGCCACCAGAGTAGCAAAACGACAATTTTACTTTGTATGTTTTTTAATCAGGATTGTGGCGTGTATAGATGGTGGAATTGGTTTTTGTTACAGTAAATTTTAACAGGGGGGCTCTTTGAAAAGTACCTTAATATACCGGCCTGTTTTTTATGTTTTGATGCTGAATTAAGGAAACGTTATTGTATTTAGAAGTGTCGTAAGTTTGAGTACGCTGATTTTTATCCTCATAAATATAAATGTCAGTCTCAAACGTTGGACAAAAATATATATAGAAAATGTCAAGTTCAGTTTCGATCATTATTCTACATTATTTTTCTTCATGAAAGAATCGTACAAAAGTACACTACAAAGATCACCTCCATTCAAACAATCGAATAGATTATCATGAAAACATTTCCTTTTCAAACATCCACAAAGAAGCAACAGCTGATTGACATCGAATCCCAATCTAAGAAGGCGGATAGTGAAACGCCGACTAAAGTCAGTTCAACTAACCCAGCACAAGATTTCAAAGTTCAAGATTGCTGCTCGAGGTCCTTCGAATCAAGACGGATGCTTCTTCTCATAGTCGCGCTTGGAATGGGATTAATGATATTGTTTATGATATTGTACATTTGTTTGAGAATCTCATTAGCCAAGTAAAACCAGTACTAAAATAATATATATATTGGAATTGTATATAAGCAATCAACACTCAAGATTCGTTGGTAAACTTATTTTTGTTATAAACATGACCACGCCGTTTCAATGCAAAACTCAAAATTCGACTGGACTGTTACGGTCATTGTCTGAAACCGCAAAAGAATGGGTTGAAATACATTCCCACAAAATCAAACAGCTCCTCACACAAGGCCAATCTAGAAAAGCGTATGTCATGGACACTTTCGTGAATCGAGGTATTGAAGAAATGGGTATTGACGAAAGCTGTCGTTCAAAATTGATGCGTCACATGTTTGGATATTTACTACTGACGAACGAAGCCATCAATATTCCAACGTCAACCCGGTGGTTGATCGCGATTCATGATTTTCGATTGGAGTGTTACCAGCAGATAATTTCAAATGTTAACGAACAGCAATATCTTTGTTTTGTTGTATACGACAGATGTAAACCTGACGCTAAAAGAAGTGTAAAAGTCAGAAACTTATTTGGTAATGAAAATAAGTTATCACTGAGATTACCTTTGAGCGGGTGTTTAGACAATTATGAAAAGACACTGTGCGACCTTGGAACAATTCAGAGGATTGGAAATATCTCGGTCAAAATGTTTGCTGAAGGAGTTGTCCAGAGTTGTTGAGTAACTCGGCGTCTCATCAAGAAATAAGCTTTTCGATACCCACTCAATATTTTCTCAAAAGTTTGATCGAACTGAATGCAGTCCAAATTATGCCATCTAACTTTTAGTAGACATTATTGTTATTACACTGCGTGGTCAGGGTTAAAATAAATTTCATATGACAATGTAGTCTTTTCCAGATCCAATGCCCGTCATCGCAAAATGACGAATATTAATATTCGAAGAACAGAAATGAAAACATTTCTCGTAATGTCATTGCAGTGTTTTATGATATTGTATAAAACGTGTCTGCTTTTTCAAGCGCATCCGATATTACATGTTTTGTAAATGAGACATGTTTATGATAACACCAGGCGCCACCGATGTCGTATACAAATAAAAGTTTATTATCAGGTCCAGTCCAAAAGAGGTTTAAATCAAACAAGTAATACAAGATTAATGGAGCCGTGTGTTTTCCGAACATGTGCAGACAAACAGTTGCGTTCAGTAAAGTGCAAGTCAAACAGGATAACGTAGCAGCTTTATTCAAAGTCCAATGGACTTAATGTTAGATGATTATTTTGAATAAATTAACTCATTCCCTCCTAGACTATGTTTAGGCCAAACCTCTTTGAATAGGTCTACCGAAAAGGAACATTTACTGGAGAATAGGAAACATTTCAAAAAATGACATTTACAGATGCGTGGAGGGAATTGGTTACAAAAGTATGGTTATTTAATTGGCCATTACTTAAATATTTGTGTGTTTAACGTTTATGAGGGACTCGTGTGACACAGTTGATATTTATAATGTCGTAAACCATGCCTGATGCCTGTCGGAATAAACTGGGAAACAAAACTTGAGTAATTGGATTTTAATTGTATCACACGACTTGAATAAGTGTGAGGTCAGACGCCCTTTAACCGGTTAAACCCCCAGTGACTATTGCTACCGACCGTTCCAAGGGTCTACTTCCATCCTCCCCCCCCCCCCCCTTATGTTTTGTTTGCTATGTCTGTGTGCGTCTCTCTGTGTCTTTTAATATGCATGTACATTTACTGGTTTTTTGTCGAGGTACTGTTCGGGCGGCTGTGTGTTTTGTATGTGGTCCTGCGTGACTCATATTTCCATCTATTAATATTTTAAAATTAGAATTTGTTTGGAAGGAATGGGAGGCGTTTTGTTTTAATTGTCCTTGTAGCAGTTTCACATCTTATTTCATTTGAATGGTATAATTCCTTCGATTGTCTATGTCTTTAATGTTGAGTGATAGAGTTATCTAGTACACTGAAGAGATATATATTAACACTTAAGTTACCTTGCTACATGTAGATCAACCCGACAGATGCCATTTCCAATACACGACTGTTATTTTCTACTACTTCAATACACTCATTTGTGTAAATAACCATATTAAGCAAATTTCAACTTTCATAAGTTCTTCAAGAAAATGCTTCACATATTGTTTACATTAGAGACTCGTTTGGGCGGCCTTTTTTCGGTAATTGAGTATATTCCAATATGAAAATACAGTGGATAGATGTGAATATTAACTTGTGTCCTACCATGTGCGATCCGACTGGCATTTTCTGATCCGGGTCTATGAGGTAAAGGGTTAAAAGAGGGAGAACGAGAATGATTACGTGAATTTGAACAGGTATGATTTGTTTTAGATATATGTCTTCTGGGGTTATGTACAGGAACTATGGCAAATCCAAAAATAAATGCTTGGTTCGGTCTTTGGCATATAACACCCATTGACAGACGATACAATATTCTTTTTCTCGACGAAGTAATTACTCTCGCCTGTCTGCCGTTACATCTCGCCAGTAATAAAGCTGGTCTCAGCAAAAAACAGCAAGTGTTGATATACCTTTTTAATAGCATAAAGCGATTTAGTAATGGGTATTCACGAAACTACCATTTGAAGCCAATGTATAATGTGCCTACTTCGTCAATAAGGTTCACACAACTGTTGTCTATCCGGTGTCTTGTATATCTAAACTGAATAACGTACATGGGTGAAACCCCGAGGTCTAGTAAATTATGACAGAAATAATAACGAACAGGGCTTGTTACTAATGTGTGTATGTCCTATGGAGTTAACGTTCCACTAAAAGTATTTTAGTTTTAAAGATTTGTCTCCTTGGTATTGATATAGTGTTTCCGCTCTGTGGGAGTATACTGTAAAAAAAATGACATGGCACCAAATACATTCCATTATTGATCTTTAACACAGATGGCTGCTTAATGCGGGATGAAAGTCATGCAGAAAGCTCCTCTGGGAGCTTTCTGCATGACTTTCATCCTGCATTAAGCAGCTGACTACCTACAACGATATAAAATTTTCATAACTAAAACTTGTTAGTATGAAGGTTTTACTATTATATCAACTGAAAGCGGACCGACCAATCATATTTCGTAAAAACCGGCGTATGTTAAGGGATATCAAGGGAGCCGCTTCTTCTATTTTTATTAACGAATGGTGTACGCCGCGTGATACCGATGTAAAGCGTGAGGTATTCGATGTGCTTTACTTAAGCAAATACTGAAATGCTGTTGCGATGAGAAATTACCGAGATCTGACATATCTAAAATATTAATGAAATGTCTAGACTTGGTTTACCATGAGAGCCATATTTTGGTTATTACATTTGTCAATTATAAGACTCTGACCTGGCTAATTCACGAGCAATATTGTAATCAGGCAAACTGTGGAATTATGATTTAGAGCCCCCCTATTCCTTGTCATATCGTCTGGGAAAACGTGTTTCCCCAATCTGAAAAGTAAATTTGTAACGCTAAGCAGTTAAGCAAAGTTTGTCTTGGTTATTGTTTGCAGTCTGTACTGAAATTTTGATTTCTCAAAAATACTGTAGCTTGAGTGTCACATATTGGTATTTACAGGTACGCGACGTTACGGGTTCGACATTGTGTGGAATTACGCACAGTATTCTCCATGGAGCTATACGTAGACTATACACATTTAGTAATTCCATATATCATTAAAACAGCAAGTTAAATGAGACCCTGTAATTAGAACTTTCTCTGGCTGTCATGAATATTCCTCTACAAAGTAATTAACTTTTCTGTTAAATACAAAAGTACATATCATATTTCATATTTTCAAACGTCAGCACTCAAATGATAAATGCATTATGTAGAAACTCCATTTTAGATGGCTGTATGAGATGCAAGAAATAAAGATCTAAAACGAATGCGATATACATCAATCACTATGGTCTGTTTACGATTGACCTAACTGTAAATTTTTGGACGTGAACATGTTGTCTACGAGTAGTATAACCTGTTGAAGCAAAAACAGAATACAGTTAAACCCTTCTAAACCGGACGTAACATTTAGTATATATACGCCTTGGAGACAGATGGCAGCTCTGCATTACTTTTACCCTGCATTAAGCAGCCACCTGCCTAAGAGTATCTAAATTCTTCACTAATAAATTTCCGGTTTGGAGAGGTTTTAGTGTATATGTTGACGTACGTAAAGACATTTGTTCATTGATCGTATGTTGTCTTTATATGATCTGGGTTGTATTGTATTGTAATAGGATCTGTATACCTACGATTACTAAATTACAGTAGGTCGGACGTAGGTATACACGGAACAATGTAATTTGTTCCGTGCACAGAAAGGGTTCTCGTTTCTGCCTCTCCCTATATTAAGCTGGACGTCGCGATATGACGTAAGTAAGTGTTAAACCGATGTCAAACCACGATACAAAGAAACAGACAATTGCGATAAAGAGTGTTGAAGAATTAAATGCTGAACATTGACGCCAGTTGAAACTTTTAACGTAATAGTGATACACGTACTCCTTGTTCTATATGGAAGGTTAAAACCAGAAGACAATATCCTGACTTCTGATGAAATGCACCATCTTCTAGTGCCAAAAAGCATATTGGATTCAAGCTGTTGGCAATGTCAATCAAATGGCCTGAACCGATATAAGGACTGAAATCAATGACAAGTAGCCGCGAAATATTTGTCGATTAAGCCATATAAAGCTTAGACATACACATTTTGAATAAGAGACTACAAGCTCTACGCAAGAAAATATAATTTCTTTTTTCCGCAGATAAGCTGATCATACCTCTAGATTTGTGTATTTTAGCAATATATCCAAATGCATTTAATTTAAATTATGTGTGTACATGCGTGTTGATGCAACTTATGGTATAACATAACATACACTGTTTAACCTTTTAGCCTGCTATGGAGGGATGAGTGAATACATATGCAAAACAGTTTGGATCAAGATGAGACGCCGAGTAACTCGGCGTGTCATCAGGATCCAAACTGCTTGACACCCTGATTGCAGTTTTGTATAAATTTTGATTATAACTTGAATTTTGGAAATGTAGTAGGTGAAACATTCTGTAAAAATAATTTGCTCAGCAGGCTAAAGGTTAATGATCAAAGCCATTACATTTGTTGAGCTATGAGTACTCTAGTAAGCACAAACTGAGTCAGTATTAAAAAGATGTATATGTACCTGTTTCCCAAATAACTATCACCCACCTGAAAAGTTCCTATTGAATTAGAGTATCATTTACTTCATTATTTTAAATTAAATAACACGCTTCAGTCATTCATTGTACAATCTGAATACGGCTAAAAGTCACATAGGTCCAGATAAGATGCGTACATTTAAATATTTTCAAGAATAAATTTATTTCTCCACCAAATCCTATACTGTGACCACTATTTATAGTCGTCTAGAAGAGGCGAGTCTACAAAGTGGTAACATTATAGGGTTTGGTGGAGAAATGACGAGTTTAGTATTTGGGTACGCACCTTTATCTTTATATGTAGCTCTGTAGTCACAACATAGAGTATGTGGAGAAAAAAACAGCTATTCTTGAATATGATTTAATTTAATCTTATCTGTTCCTCTTGGGAAAGAAAGAGATCATTGTCACCATCTCACGGAACGTTTTGAAAATTCTCAGTATGAAAAGGTTAATAGATCAGGGTTTTGACAATGATAGATATGCAATATTTTCAGACCAAACATTTTCCTTAGAAATGTTATTCTAAGAAGCATAGCTTTGATTATTTATGGTTAAGAGTATAAACAGGAACCTAGCATGATGTTTTGTACTTTATACAGGAATATTGATGAAATTAAGAACACTGCAAGTTGTTATTACGTAATGTCGCTCAAAGATATGTTTGCAAAATGATTTTAACCCTTTCACCGCAGCAGTCGCATAAATGCACCACGACAAATAGTGCAGTCCCAGATCAGACGCCGCCTTTTGAAGGCGGCGTCTGATCAGGGACTTCACTATTTGTCTCAATCTTTATTTCTATATATGTGCTTTATTCCTTTGAAATTTGCATTTAATTATCTCATTTCCTTATTTTATTGAATGATTTAACAAACTTGGATTGCAGACGACAATTAGAAATTTGGCGCCGAAAGGGTTAATATAAGAAACAGCAGTAATCGAGTGATCCCCTAGGGTGAATTTGGGATAAATTAAGGTTGTCATTAGATGTACCTTAAGTGAATATGAACTATTTTAAGGTGGTGAATGTGGACTATTTAACCGATTTACTCCATAAACACGCCTGTTTACGCCTTTGCAAACAGAGCACACCCAGTTTAGACTAGACGGCTGCTATAGGAGCCGTCTGATCAGGATCAGGGTCTGCTCTATTTGCTTATGGAATTATTTAGATCGGATAAATAATATTCATGAGGTCATTAGTTTTTTACATTTAATATTCATGGAGTAAATGGTTAACCCTTTCCTCCATAAATACGCCTTTCTACGCCTCTGTAAAAGTCACTTTTTGAAACCATTGTGGCAATTAGAGCATTTGCTTCGCATGAGCAAATGCTCTATTTGTCACATTGGTTTCAATATTACATAATTCTAAAATATCCTTTTCTCTAGTTAATGTTCCTTTTCGGTAGATTTATTCAAAGAGGGTGGATCTAAAAAATAGCCTATGGTGTAAGGGGCTAAGGTAGTACTTATAGATAGACAAACCCTGACCGTTGACTAGTTTCAGGTGGTCATTAGATAATAACGCTGTTTTATAATGTTTTTATCGTATGCACTAAACAGAACAGTTAAGACGCGTCCTTTCTTGAATGTGTATAAGAGCATGGTTATTAGAATAAACTCTATTTTACCTTCCTAATAACAACATCATTATAACCCACTCCTCCATCATGAATTCATCAGTCATCACTAGTATCTTCCTGTTTGACCTAACCACCAAAGGCGCTGAAACAATAGGGCTATTTTGCGTACGATACGTATTAAAGGTTTTCCAGCATTTGTGTCTATTTTTATCAAATACGGACTTTACTTTAACCTTTTCCATCATATAAACGCCGTTTCACGCATTTGTATACAGAGGAAGAGCCGTCTGATCAGGGTCTGCTCTGTTTTGCTTATGTAATAATATAAATATATTTATACACTCTTTGTAACAGTCAAATAATGCTTTTAAAATAGTTCGACTCATTAATATTCATGATGCCATTGTGTTGTACATGAATAATGAACAAGGAAAGGGTTGGGACGATTATTCCGCCAAATATATCTTGATAATGAACCTTTAGATGATAGGGCTAAGAACCAGACTCGATGATATACACAAGCATAACCTCCTTACTTTATTTCAACAGGATCAAATCAGACAGCTATAATCTTGCCAACAAACCTATCATTACTCCCACGACACTCGTTCATCTCACTTACCTTCCTAAACAATTTAACTCTGCTGGGAAATATGCAAACGAGTTATTAGACATCATTCAGTTCATTTCAATTTGTCGCAGTAGTCGGGCGCCACATTATTGCCTTGATGAGAATCTTTATATTAGCTTTAGAAAGGCTATTACAATTAGTCAGCACTTGTCATACTCTTAACTCATCCCCCTAGACTAGTTTTAGTCCCAACATCTTCGAATTATTCTACCGAAAAGGAGCATTAAATATAGAAAATGAAACTTTTAGAATTACGTATTTTTGAAACCATTTTGATAAACAGAGCATTTGCTACATAGGAGCAAAATCTCTATATATCACAATGGTTTCAAAATATGAGTTGTACTGAGGCGCAAAATGGCGTCAGTAGGAACC